>OY757007.1:2400000-3000000 GCA_963580505.1 Ennomos erosarius | reverse complement strand
GGTTTCTAGTATGTTTGTTCAGGATAAATACAAGACAACTTAAAAATAGTAAACGCTAATTGGTTGAAGACAACCGATGATCAACAGGCAACCAATGAGTGTTCCGTATTTTAAGTTGACATGAGTAGGTACAGCTTTAACAAACATAAAATAAACCGTACTTAGTAATTTTTTTCCATTTTAGAGGCGTTATTCTGTTTTGAATTGTAGATCAGAATGTTGTTTCTTTTAGATGTTATGTTAGTGGACGATCAATCTACAATGGACATTTTCAAAATTTGAACATAATATATCACTTTTCGTTTTAATGTACGTTAAGTAGATGTTTTGGATTCATCATCATCATCAGCCTGAAGATGTCCACTGCTGAACATAGGCCTCCCCCAAAAAGCGCCACTTTGAGTGGCTGCTCGCCTCTTGCATCCATCGGCTCCCCACGGTTCTGACCGGGTCGTCGGTCCACCTAGTGGGAAGCCGGCGCCGGCCTACGCTGCGTCTTCCAGTTCGTGGTCGCCACTCGAGAACCTTTCTTCCCCAACGAACTTCCTTTCTCCATCGTCAACTTTCGTTTTGGATTTAGGTGACTATAAAAATTTGGTTATTTAATTTTAGTTGACGATGTCTGTTTTGAATTTAGATAAAATTTTAATTTTAGTGGAGAAGGAATGTTTATTGTTTTGAATTTAGATGACCATGGTTATTGTTGTGTCTTTTTAGTTTAATTTCAGTAAACGATCGTTATGCTCTGGTTTTAAATCACTATTTCTGTATTTCTGTTCAGTTAGGGGCATTTAACTTTGTTAAGGGGTTATGATAGTAGACGATCAACCTAAAATGGGCACTTTTGAATTAAGAACAAAATTTCTTTTAATTTTAAGGAAGGATACTTACTTAACTAATATGATGTTATTTTAGATGACCTTAAAATAAAAATAAAAATTGTTTTGTCATTTCCGTTGACGATGTCGGTTTTGAATTGGGAATAAACACTAGATACTTATTTCTTTTTAATTTTAGAAGATTTTAATTATGTTTTGAATTTAGATAACAACTGTTTTGAGGAGCTTAGTACGATCGATCTACAATAGGTACTTTGTACGTACATATCTGAAAGTTAGAAGCATCTTGCGGAAAAATGAATGTGGGTGAAACCGCGGTCACTGCTAGTGTGATATTAGTGGATTATATATAATCTAATAAATATCACTCAGAACCTCTTCAGGGAATTAACCGCTTCAATCTGGTTTGTAAACTTGACAGCGAATGAATAGCCATGTGTGAAAGCCATGCATGTCAAACTGAAAATCATTGATGAGCCAAATGCAAGACCGTAGAATCAGTGGGCCGCAAAACTCAATTTTCTTATGTTTTTTATAGCAGTATCGCCTGCTCAGCGCAATCTAAAGATTATTTGTAAAGAGAAATTTTGAATCACGAGCGGGACTTGAACCCGCTTGAACTTGAATCCATCGACCACTCCAGCCGGGATATGCTTTCCTTAAGCTACCTACCGTGACAAGTGGTCTCATGTCCAAATTTTTTTATAAATTAATTTCTATGACACCTATCTGCAAGTGAGTTACCTAAATGTCATTTTAAATAATATATATTCGACTGTTATTCAAATACTCACGAATTTGTCAATTTCAATCACACTCATGAGAATTTTAATACCTAGATGTCAATAAAAAGTCCAACAAGAATAATTATCTTCTTGGAGCTTAAAATCTTGAAAACGCGTTTTAAACTCTGCCTGATGGCATTTTCTGGGTATGTATGTTTATGTTCCTGAAGGGAGGCTGTTCCGTATATTGGCTCCAAACAAATGCGTAGAGGCCCGCATGCAGCCTGCGGGCCGCAAGTTTGACATGCCTGGCTGCAAGCCATAGCGCGTAACTTATTACGTCCCGCTGGTCTAATGGCCCAACTTCAGAGCTGCGATTTTCAATACACAATTTATTATGTCCATACCACAGAATTCACCCTGTACATAACTTTATGGGCATGGCTCATTGGTTCAAGGAGCTGTGCTGGCTTGGGTAGATGCTGGAGGAGGAAATGCACAATACACCCCGAGCGGGACGTCAGTGCAGACCTTACCGCCCCCATTCTAAATTAGAATTAGAATTAGAATTATCGACTACCACAATTTTTTTTTATATTGGTGAGGCCTTTGTCCTAGAGGCAATTTTTTATCTATTTTAACAGTGTGTGTTAGGAATTATGAAAAAGCTCAAACAAATCGCTGGTTTCCTTGCCCCACGACGCTGTACATGTATATCAAACGTCGTAGTTGAACCTTATTACAAAAACACCCCATCTCTTCCCGTGGGTGCCGTAAGAGCCGGCTAAGGGAATGTCCAGGGAATGGGCGGCAGCATTCTCCTCGGTACATTAAAATCTGCGATCACCAAGCGCCTGCTTAATTATGATATAGTTTAAGTGCAAATGGAGTCATTGAGGTTTTTTCATGTAGTTAAAATCAAAAACTGATTAATTAATACCCATACTTTCAGAAATCAGTGATTTAAGGTCAATAACCGGAAATTTTCCTTATTTCCACAAAATGTTGAAAAACTCAAAAATAAAAAAAAATCGCTGAACTAATGTAACGCTTAAACGATAGCCCAAGACCTGTTTAAGCACACCCTGAAAGGATACGGTCTCTGTAAAAATATATGTTTTATGAGGAATTTGCACTACAATACGACGATCAGGGAAAAATCGTGAGGTAAACAGCATACAAGAAGCAGCTGTTGTGACGCTTAACATCAGGCGAATGACAAGCTTATCACGTTATTCATTTACATTCAATAAATTGAAACTGCAATACAATACCTAGTATAATTAATAGATAATTAGGTATAAATGTTACCAATAAGGAAATCTCATTATCGGATTATTAATATTGAAATAAAATAAATAATGTAAAAAAAGATTTGGTATAAATATTATAATCTGTATGGACAAATAAATATTCGTGGTTTAGGTAAGTTTAGTTTGTTCAAAAAAAAAACTAGAAGGACAACTTTCGGAGTTACGGTATGTACATTAAACATAATGTTGTTAGCTTTAAACATCAGTTGCATTTTTACACAATTTAGTTTATATAAAAGCACCACTTATTAAAAACAACCACTTTTCAAAACAACGACAAACTCAGCAAGCTTTAGATACGTTAAATTACCCGGCGAAATTATTTTTAAATAAATACCGGGGTCGATAAACCGTACGAACTGGATACAACCGGCGCGATCCGCTTCGAACCAGTTACTAGCGCAAGCTACGTCATCGTCATGCGGCCGCCATCTTGGAATTTAACTTTCGAACGTGCGGCGCGCTCAAGTTTTTATCGCAAAGTCAGGGTCAATGCAAACATACTGAATCATGCCAGATATTAGAAAAAGCAAGTCTATCTGTCTGTCTCTATGTCTGTCTGTAGGTAGGTAGTCTGTTTATGTATGTCTGGTAGCTTTAAGCTATGGCTTTGTTTATTATAGAAAAGTTTTGAAGCTGTTAAGGGGGCGACCAAGCTCAACTTCAATATAAGTTTTGGGGGAAGGCTTTGTTTAAAGTTGAAAGATCCACTTCTTAATATTAATAAATAGTTAATGTATAACTGGGTCTGCGGTTGAAACTGTGTTAATTTTAATGGCTTTTGTGTGTGGATAAATTACTATTTAATTCGAATAGGTAGTGTTTTTATTGCCGATAGTTTAAAGAGCACTACGTTGACGAAGTATTTTTTGGGGGTTATCTACGATTTTATTTTGGAAAAACCATAATACTTAGTTAAGTTGTATTCGGTCGCTATTCTGCCGCGCTTACGATAAGCGCATCAACTAAGGTTTTTGGCGAAATTGAGTTAATACGAGATCTGGTATCAGATAAACAAGATCTACAACTTTCTCAAAGTAAAATTTCACAAATTCCTCCATTTAACAGGTTTTTTTGTTTTCATAAACGCATCAACTAAGATTTTTTTGCAGTGTTACTTATCATAAGCGCACTATGTTTGAGTCAGTGCTTTTATTGCTAGCAATCTCTATATTCATCATTGGCAGCGTGCTTAAATTAGTAGTATCAACTAAGAGATTATACGCTTATTAAAAGGAAAGCATAGCACGTTAAATATTGCTTTACAGACTAGTTTGCGGAAAATGTATAAGATAGTACATTTATGTTAAGTAAAGTGGTGGTACTGAACCCGGGCACAGTGGGAGTTCCTATTTTGTGTTTCGCGGTAATGGCCGAGCGAGCGGGAATTTATTAATAAAAAATAAGTTTAAATAATATATTTTTAGGCACTTAAAAATCATCAGTTACGGATACTGAACAATCGTAAAATTATCTTCAAGCTAACTGTAGTAACTGAATTGCTATAATTTCATTTTTCTGAAGGTAAGTACCGAAATTTAACATCTATTTTGTGATTATCATACAAAAACATGAGATTTTATATTTAGTATATTTTGTCAAGTTATTGTTAAAAAACAAAGGGATTCTAAATGATAATTAACGTGCGGAACCCATTTTGTATCAATGGCTACCAAAAAAAATCCGAAACAAATTTTTTTTTCTTCTGGCATCCCCGGATTCCTGCTGTGTTCTTCATTTAGATTAAAATAATGCATGAGAAACAAAATAAAAAATACTTGTTATAAATATAATAAAACTAATAAAAAATGGGGTTTAAGAATATAAACGTTGGCAATTTCCAATGTACTATGTAATTCTTTTCACTGAAGTAGACAAAAGTCATGTAGCAATATGCAAAATTTGGATGCCTAAGTGCAACTGAGGTGTCCAACAAAAAATCGCCTAGAACTGCAGCAACCTACTACTGAAAATTAATAAGTAACATTAAGATAATTTTGGATTGCTTGATATCCGTAACTGTGGTGATTCTAAAGGCCTGTAATAATGTAGGTATTTAATTTTATAGCTCTTTAAACTTAGTATTTTTCGATTTTTATTGTGATAAATAGTATATAAGTTTATCTCCGACACCATATTATTAGAAATTTTTCACTTATTTAGTGTAAAATACATACTTTGATTTATTTCAAATTTCAAAATCTTACATTAAAATATTTGTATTAATTTTCTACTAATTTTAATTACTATTTTGAAGCTTTAGTTTATTTTTGACTTTGTTCAATTTCTTAAGCACCAGATGTTTTTGCCAGATAGTACTCTGCTTAAGTATGTAAACTTCAGATTAGTCTGTAAAGGATAAATATGATTCACGAACGGGATGCATGAATTTCAATCCAAAGTCTTACAGAAATATAAATCCCTGATTAGGTGATTGCGTATATCAAACTATTGTACAAATTGGAAATATTTGTATCTCTTTTAAAATTTAACCATTGTCTTTAACTTTATATGCATTATAAAATATTTATGAAATTGTTGCACATTTCCCAAATGTATTATTATTGAAGAATTGGGGAAACACCCCAATGTATTATATTGATAGACATAATATCGCATCAAGTATGCCAGTTGGTGCGCTTAT
Source organism: Ennomos erosarius (assembly GCA_963580505.1). Taxonomy (NCBI): domain Eukaryota; kingdom Metazoa; phylum Arthropoda; class Insecta; order Lepidoptera; family Geometridae; genus Ennomos; species Ennomos erosarius. The sequence continues at coordinate 2,994,479 of OY757007.1, read as the reverse complement.
GACTATGGGCAACAGTTATTGGAGGCAGCTAGCGATAAGTGCTTTTTACAAATAATATAGTAAAGTATGCTGTGTATGTATGTCTGTTTGTACTTATTATATTCTTGACACTTTTATCTTTGTTTTGGTACCACTTCCATGTCGATATCTCAAGTAGTTCCGGAGATACAACAAAAATAGAAATAAAAACTTTAAACGCGTTTTTCTCGAAAAATGCCAAAACCTAGTTAATGCGGTTATCGTAAACACGGCAGTATTGTTCTTCATTTTATTTTCTACAACATATACAATTTTTTTTCAAGTGCCTATTTTATTGGGTCACGTCACTCTGGGCTTCTAACAAAAGTGTTTGTTTCTAATTTTGTGATTAGACTCCGCCTTAAACTGGTGCGTGGTTTTCAGGTCACTATTGTAATTTAATTATTGTAATTGTTTTGTAATTTTTATGCAAAGTAAAACGAGACTATTTGTTAAATTTGCCAATTGCTAAATTCTTTTATCTCAATATTTTTGAGCTGAGCATAATTATTTATTTTTTCTTTAAATATCAAAATCAGCATTATTTCATGACCTTTCCAATTTTCAATACCCTATTTTTATGAGTTTTTGAAGTTAGTTGAAAAATAAATCGAAAATAATTCAAAAATAACACATTTGGTGTGTTAGGTTTATAAAACATTCAATTATGACATGTTAATTAATACGTGCCTCATCAACACCGTTTCCTTGAAATAATACCTATGGTTAAACTAATTGACAACGACAAAGGTTATATAATATTTATAGGCCGGGAGGTGTCCGCCAATCTTATTAGTTCTTTACGAATAAGTTGTATTTCTGTGATCGCAAAAATAAAATAGGCTAAATATAATAAATAACATAAAACTAGTTAATAATGGAAAATCTATAAAGTATACAGCTCTAAACTAAGTGTTATCAAAAATATATTTTTTAGACAATAAAATTTATTATACTTTTTAAAGATAAGTTTGGTATGGACTATACTTTAAAATTAAATAGGTGATCGACCGCGTCGTCACTTACTATGCTTATCAAAATCTTCATATACCCACTCAGGCGCGGCGCGGCGGGCGTAGGTAGGTCACAAAGCGATCCAAAATAAATTAGAATTTACTAACCTCAAGTAGCGCGGTATGGTTTTGCATATTTACGGTTTATATGAAAAAACTAAGCAGTGTTTTAAAAATTCAAAACTAGTTTTGGTTAGTAGCATTACTTGGCTTTCTAAACAAATGCATTTTTACGTGTGGTGTAGTATAAAAAACACACACAATAACAATACACAAAATAATTGACACTCCGCCGTACCTAAAGGAAATAGCTCTGACGCTGGCTTGCGCCGGCTCGGCGCGAGTTGTAATTTAAACTGAGGCATTTTTTTTTCCTCCTGAACCATAGAGACTTTTACTTTATTCGATAGTGATGTTCAATTAGTTTCGATTTTAGTCGATTTATAACGAGTGACACCTCTAAAAATGGAATAGTTGATGTTTTGACATTCCTAGTATTGCAATCAGCTGTGAGCCACTATTGGTGCCTCTATGCACTTTAGGTTTTTCGAAGCGGGCTACAAATGTGGCAGAAGCGCCTGAGCGGATACAAATAAAACTGATCCAATATAGGCTATGTTTTGAAAAGCGCTAAGAGCTCATAGTACGGTTCCAGTTGAGATCGTGGCAAATCTTACAAAAAAAAAACATAATATGTTTGACTAGGTGCGGGGGCTAAAAAGATAAGTATACGAACTTAATAGGAACTATGTAGGGTTTTTCTAGAATCCAATCCCAATTTCACTCAAATTCTAATCCTAATCAATCCCAATTCCAATGTTAAATAATTTGGTAAATATGCGTAGGAGTTTTGGCGGGACCGCGGAAAAATTCACGTCGTTGCATTGTATTATTTTTCAAAACTTGTACTTTTTCTAGTGTTAATGTTTAAAATTGGTGGTATTTTACGCATTAAGTGCTGAATTACGAGCATGAGTGAGGGCAAGTGATATAATGTGGTGAAACGCTTAGAGCATTTCTAAATGCTCTAAGGGTGAAACGTGACTTTTCGTGTTGCTTCCAAAACTTCATAGAAGCTTTTAGTAAAGTTACCACCACATTGCTGGAGCAAGACTTAGACTGGACTATGACTACTTGACTTAGACTAGACTATGACTATGACTAGGACATGACTTTGCGTGAAATATATTATAACACGATGAAATTATAATACTTGACACTGGCTAAATACACTATGTGTGGAGCCAAAATATAACAAAAACAAAATATGCATAATATGGTGTAGAAAGGAGTCGATTACATTTAGTTCCATAAAATTCCACGGACAAAGATTCCAATCGTGCGCTAGTATCGGATTCAAGAGTACCAAATGCCACGATTTCGTTCCAAATCCCAAATTACGATTGAAATCAAGTGTCAAAAGTAACCCTGCTAATCGGGTATTGCCCGTGTATACTCGCCCAGTTCACCTGGGTGGGACACGGGATATTTTTTCTAGTTTACTTCAATAAGATCACTGATGTAAAATTTTAGTGCAAATTATGGGCATATTAAATGTAACAAAACCATACCGCAGCTCCCAGCCTATTATGTCGTTAAAAAGAGGAAGTTTCCTTTAAAACAATGACTCGTCTGTATCGCGTTCTACCTAGTTATACCGTTTGTTATAATTTAGGTACCTAGTAGTTATTGTGGTCATTAGCGCTTTATTATGATCTTCGATGAAGACTTCTTTATCAATTAACTTCAAAAAAGACTGAGGTTCTCATTCGATTTTAGGTTTACTGATTAATTGATAAAACAAATTGAAAAAAAATATTGATACTATTTTCATTTTTTTTCCTTTACTTACAAATTAATCTGTAGGTAGTGGTTATTCTATGTCTGTTCTGTAGATTACGCTTACCAGGCGACACTGCCGTAATATATTGTTTTATGTTTGTTACGTGTGTAAGTAAGTATCTCCATGATTTAGAAACCGTTTTGGAAAGTGTTTTTTTTTGTTTAGATTGGTCTCATACTGACCAAAATTTCATCGAAATCGGTTTAGTAGTTAGGTTTTCAAATTAAATACATAACTACTACAAAAAAGGAATGTCTTTCCATAAGACTTAAGTAATTTCATTACGGCGAATAGGCATGATGACTAACATTTTTTTTTGCTTAAATTCAAAATATTCCTCAAAAGATAGACATTCGTGAAAACAAAAATAAAATATCTCAAAAAACGACAAAGTTACAAGCATTTTAAAAACCGGAATAGAAAGAGATAGCTCAAACGGCCAGTGACGTCAGAGCAATGTCGTTATAGTACCTCATTACTAAGCTGTGGTAGCTTTTCATACAATATCTTTGGCATGTGACGTCACGAGTGGATTTTTCATAGTAACTGTGGAGGCGCTCTGTTTCGCGAGAAAGGGACAGGAGATGCCTCCTGTAGAAACTTTAAAAGCTTATTACTCCGTGATTTAACTACCGATTTTACTTATTTTTTTCAATTATTGCATTCATTTTTAATCTTCTTTATGAAAGTAATATTTACTTGTTCATTTTTAATAGTAGTCATCAGCATATTCTGTGAGATTTACATGAATTTTCATCTAAGTATTTCTGAGTATGAAATTGAGTCGACTTGGTCCGTTGATCGTTTTATAAAAAGGTAAAGCCAAATACTGCAACACACAGTTTACAAAAAAAACAAACTCAAATAACTTAACCTTGACCACGATAAGCTGTTTATCCGTTTAAAGCCTTATGGAACGTTATACAAAGTGATTAAGGAACATACTTACTTGTTATTCCTATCTCGCTCGCGCATTGTGCTATATTTGAACGTATAAACGGTGGAATTTACTTACGAAAATCCATAGATTAAAAATATTCAACAAAAATCACATTCATCCAAACAAACCATACATAAAAACATAGTCAAAAAGGACAGAATGAGAAACCCATTGATTTTTTTTGTATGAAATCTTATTTGGATTAATATTAACAACAGCATATGTCGGCCTCCCACTAGGTAAGCCGAAGATCTGGCGAAAACCGCGGGGAGCCGATAGATGCAGGAGGCTGGACTATGACTATGACTAGGACATGACTTTGCGTGAAATATATTATAACACGATGAAAATATAATACTTGACACTGGCTAAATACACCATGTGTGGAGCCAAAATACAAAAAAAAAGTCCCAGGACACCAGAAATACTAAGGAGGTAAGCAACTTACCGGTCGTACTCAATATTGGAGACATCGCCTTCACAGCTGGATCCGGTGGCGACCTTCAAACCGTTCTGATGATAGATCCTTCCCCGGTCATCACCACTTATTTCTATGATAGACACCGTAGAGGACGTTGCGAAATCACGCTTGTCCATTTTGAGCTAAAATTTAAAAAAAAATTGTCATCGAGCCATTTACTATAAATCCAGTTGACCGATTACAACTTCCCCTCATACGATGAGTGGTGTATTTCAACCGCTAATCCTACGAGAGGAAACGGGACACCCAATGTGTCTTGTTCCATCCTGGGCGGTTATTCTCTATGAAAACACAGATTCCACACGATACGAAACCACGTCGTTAACGTGTCTTGTTCAAATCGTGTCACAGGGTTAGATATATTTTCACTGTATTAAAGTTATCTTTATTTTGAATAAAATATATTGACATAGTGGTTATATCATTTGATGTGTTGATGTTTCGGAACGCGTCTCGGTAAAACACATCAACATAGAATCATATGGACGGCGGACATTCACAAAATGCCTGTCCATTTTCTGTTGGTGTGAGTATTTAAATATGCATTAGTATGCGTGAGTAGGGAAGTGACCCCTATTACACAATATATCGATATATAATAAACCTAACCAAACAGTGCTGCAGAATTTCGATTTTTAGTTTTAATACAATAAATAAAATTAGATAAGGCCTATGTTCAGCAGTTGACGTCTTCGGGCTGTTAATGATGATGATGATGATGATGATGATGATGATGATGATGATGATGATGACCCATCCTAGTAAAAGTATATTAAAACACATTATATGAAAGTTTGTAAGTAACATTTTTATATGTGATTGACTTATGGAACTGACACGTGGTCTCTAACTGTTGGCCTCATTACTAAGCTCAAAATCGTGCAGCGAGCTATGAAGAGAGCAATGCTCGGTGTTTCCCTGCGAGGTAAGATCCGAAATGAGGAGATCCGCAGAAGAACTAAAGTGACCGATGTAGCTCTTAGGATTAACAAGTTGAAATGGCAATGGGCAGGCCACATTGCTCGTAGAACTGACAACCGATGGGGAAGAAAGGTTCTCGAGTAGCGACCACGAACTAGAAGACGCAGCGTAGGCCGGCCCCCCACTAGGTGGACCGACGACCTGGTGAAAGCCGCGGGGAGCCAATGGATGCAGGAGGCGAGCAGCCGCTCTAAGTGGCGCTCCCTGGGGGAAGCCTATGATCAGCAGTGGACGTCTTCAGGCTGTTCAAATAACATTGTTCCATAATAGTTAGTTTTTATTTTACATTCGCCTTTTCTTATTCTATTCATTAAAATGATGGTTAAATTTGTAAAAACAGTTCCGTTCCATTATCTATAAAAACGAGCAAAAAATCACGTTTGTTGTATTGAAGCCCCTATATTTACTTTAGGGAAAAATAAAAATTGGGGAAAAGGATGAATGGATGGGATACCTGCGCCTGTCTCCCTTCGCCGTCCCATCTATTCATCCTTTTCCCCTATATTTTTCACTTTTGCTTCTCTCTTACCCATAAACAGGGTAAGGGCATAAAACTAATAAACCCGTGCGAAACCGGGGCGGGTCAGCTAGTTTAATATAAATTTCACAACTCATATTGAAGCCAGACGACAGTGGCCTACCTACTGTATATTATAAAAGTAGGTTGTAAATTGTCAGATTTGCACCTACTTTTTCATTCTGTTTGCACTTTGATCTAAATCCATTCAGCCACTTTTAGGGAAAGAGATTTTCTACTTTTTAATCTCCCCAAAACCAAAGTAATTTTCTGCAAATGTATGAAGATTTACGAATATCGACAAAATGTAATGGACAGTGTAGGTACATCACTATTCGAGAGGCGTAAAATCGCCCATCCCAAAAATATCAATTAAAGCATTAAATCTTTCAGTAATTGCAATTGCATGGTAATTATACGATGGAAAAAACGTATATTCTTAATGTGAAATGCATATTTACTTCAAACCTTCGATGTTTAACATAAAAATAGCCAGTAAACTTTAACGTATAAAATGATGATTCTGGTTTTCCTTCGACTCCTCGGGTTACTCTTGATGCACAAAACACAGCACAACACGACACAATTTCACTATTGACACAATATTTAGCCCTAATAACAATATAATCACTATATTTTCATGTTTTATGCTCTCGCATTTAATTTCTTGACACACCAAACTGTCAAGACATGACACGCGGTGGTAGGTAAGGCGAGGTTGCCGTACCTACAGTAGCTTTCTCGCATACTCTATGCGACGATTCGTGTATTAGACAGAGATACAAGATAGTATGTTTACACGAAGGATGCGGAGCGGCAACGCCGCATTGGCAGATTTTGGCTCTCTCCTTATACCTCCATGGTAAAACATGTGAATTTTGACAGTTCAAATCGCGCCATTTCCAAATTCATTTCGCGCGGTTTTGTTTTCGTTTCATAAAGAATAGACTTTTGCAGATTTCTTATGTAAGACAAGGAATTCGCGTGGTTTCAAAGTAAGGAATCGATACGGAATAAAGGCCCTCTGTTCTCTGTAATTTCGTATGAGTTTGTCTCGTTGTTGTTGTGAGTCGCGTTGTATGAGAAGTTTTGTTCACGAGCTATTAACGGGGTTTTTTTGTACCTTATCTTTGTTTCAAGCATTATTTTGGAACTGGTGTGCGAATAGGACCACCCCATCTCTTCCCGTGGGTGCCGTAAGAACCGGCGGAGGGAATATCCAGGGAATGGCAGCAGCATTCTCCTCGGTACATTATAATCTGCGATCACCAAGCCGCCTGCCAAGCGTGGGGATTATGGCATTGGGAACACCCGTATGATAAGCGCCCAAAGTGGCGTTTATGGGGAGGCTTATGTTCAGCAGAGGGCGTCTTCCAGCTGCTGATGTAAGTCATATCGAAGACTAGCATAATTTTCTTTTTATAACGCCCAATGATCGCATACATTAGCGATGGCAATTAATGCGATTTTGCGTAATTTTCATAAACATGCTAATTATAGAATCTTAGCATGCTACTTGCTATTGCTATGCTATTTGCTAAAATGAAATGAAATGAAAATGAAATATGTAAAGAAAATTGAAATGAAAATTAAATGAAACATAAATTAAAAATGAAATGAAACTTTACATAAAAAAATAAATTCAAAATCAACCAAATGAATTCAAGTGAAATTTCATATTTCACAGAATTTCGCAACTACATTTCATTTGTTAAATACTAATTGAGATTTCGCATGCTAAAAATTAAGAAAGAAAGAAAGAAAGAAAGTAAAATTATTTATTTGCAACAGAGAAAAAAAAACACAAAAGCCACAAAAGAAATACATTTTAAATAATCTGTCACAAATCGGCCCCAGCTCAGCATTATGCTAGTTCTTACGAAACGGCGCTGGTCTTCCGTTGGGACCGCTTAGTGAAGTCACGGAGTAGACATACACTGATAGTCCACAAGAAAAAGAAAAACTAATACAAAAAAATAGCAATTATAAGCTGAACTTGTTAAGTACGAAATTAATAAAAAAAACAATGTATTTACATTTGCCTAAGCCTAAGTTCCTAGGTAACTTATCTTACTCTAATTCTAACATTTCAGTATCAATGTAATTCTTACCTTGTTTATATATAAGTACACTTGATTATAGCACAAATTAAACACATATTTGACTTAATTCACCTTAAAAAAATCTGGTTAACACTAAGTAAGAAATACCTACCTACTTCACATTATTTGTGTTTTAATACCCACAAAGAAAAATAATGAATTAAAAGCGCTAGTGTCGCACGGATTGTAATCGAACTAACTAATTGGTAAGTTTTTCAATGAAGCTAGAATGTGGTGCTAAAACAAATCAATAAATGGAAGCACTAGAAAAATTGGTTTACCCATAGCTAGTTATTTAAATCTGTGTATCCCTAAGAGCTAAGGTTTACTAGGTTGTAGTTTTAATTGGTCGTTGCCGATTTTAAAATATAATTAACACCTAGGTATTTTAGTGAGGTTTGAATGATATCAAAATAATACTTAGATATTTATTGCTAGTGTAAGAAAAAAATAGAGGAATACAATTAAATAATATTTTATTTTAAGTTTTAGCAGTATTCATTATAATAATTTTATCATAATAGGTAACAGGTAGGTAGGTACTTGAAAATGCAAAACTGAAAACATTAATGAAGTCAAAAGTTAAGTAAAGTGACATCTAGTGTCTAGTAGCTAAACTATGTTTGTTTTGCCTAATGATAAAATATTATTAGTAGTGTGTAAAAATATAATTGTTAAATTCTGTTATGTGAATAATTTTATTATAGTAAAAGCTTACCAAAGTTTTTTTTCATAAAATACGTGCCTACAGAAAGCTTAAAACAGACCAGTGTCATTGATTTTAGTACCATCTATGAGTCTTAGAGTGAACTATCTGGTTATCTATTTTTGCCATAATCTAACTAGACAAAATCACAAGTCAAAACCTTATAATATTAATCTCAAACATCAACAGGTGGCACTGGCACACTATTTAAAGGAATAGCTTTTCACATGGACGAGGTAATCTTTCTCTTTCTCGCATACAGTCTTCAGCAAAAGTTCAGAACGTGAAGAAGGCAGCTTTCTCACAGCTTTTGCGAAGGCTTTTGTTTTTCTACGGCGTTGTTCGCTGTACGAGTACGTCGTTCTATCTCAGTCTAACAGAATGAGTTGAAAAGAGAAGACTGGATTATTTTATTTTACTTCCTTGCGGCTTGTGTTCTTTTTTATTTTGTGTTAGTGTTTTGTTTTCCTTACCGCATCCTGGCCGTGTTGAATTTTTATCTTGAAATCAAAGTTAAAATGAATTTAACAGTGAATCGATTTGAGTTTGATACATTTTTTTCAGTGAAAATCATATCGTTTTAGCCATTTTTCCGAATGCTAATCTTTGAGTGAGTGAGAAGGTGAATAGTTTGTGTAAGTTATTGATTTTACGCACTATAATTGAAAAGGGAAACACTTTTGTTACAAGATTCGTTTCAATTAAATTACGATGGTTTAGAATGAAATTGAAAAATTGAAGTTATGTAACTTGTATTTTAATAATAAACTAGAATGGAGTTTTTATTAGGTAACAATTAAATTCAATTTGTAATGTTGATGATAATGAAAACTCAAAAATTTATCGAAATGTTCATAATGTGTGGTAATGTCTGTATTTGTAATGTATTTATTTACATTATGTACGGCCTACCTATGTATCCTAAGTAGGTAGGTAAATAAAATAATTGATTTCCAAAAAAATGTGTAAGGTACCTACCTAGGTAGGTATATAATACTACCACCATGGCACTAGTACTACCTAACATAGGTAGGTACTTACACGATAATAAAATATAGGTAGGTACTTACCTAATTTCCTACCACTGTTATTATTGTCATATTTCTATTGAACTTATACCGGGTGTAATTGAATTCATTGGCATCCTTTGAAACTAAGTACCTACTCCTGATACCGGTTACGTCTGGACCAAAATTTTTGAATTCTAACACATTGGTTTAGTAATAATAATAATAACTCCAAAAAATGGAATAACTTACTTAATCAAATGCTACAATACAAAATTTAATTAAAATAATGTAGTACTGTTTTTAATTAGAACATGCAAGGTATAAAAACGTTTAGGTGTCAAAATCATCCGTGCCAACTGCGTTAGGCGCCGCGGCAATCTTCATAATATGTTTAATAAAAATATTTTCATTTACACACTCTTTAATAATCATCTATAAATGATGTACTATCATGGGCTCAATTTATGCAAATGAATTAAATTACATCCTGTATAATTTGTGTTGCATTGTGTATGTCACGAATAAATATATTTCATTTCATTTCATTAATTAATTTATGCACAAATCTAGGTACTTTAACTCACTGGGTACTTAGGTAAGTTTTTTTTTCATATATTTTGGCTCCACACATAGTGTATTTAGCCAGTGTCAAGTATAGTTATTTTTCATCGTTAAAGAATATAAAACATAAGTATATATCACGTAAGTTCAAGGTCTTAGTCATAGTCATAGTCCAGTCTAAGTCAGGTAGTCAAAGTCCAGTCTAATCTAGTAAAGCGGTGGCAACTTTACTAGTAGCTTCTATGGAATTTTGGAAGCAACATGAACAATCACGTTTCACCACATTATATCACTTGCCCTCACTCATGCTCGTAGTTCAGCACTTAATGCGTAAAACGCCACCAATTTTAAACATTAACACTGAAAAAAGCACAAGTTTTGAAAAATAATACAATGCAACGACGTGAACTTTTCCGCGTTCCCGCCAAAACTCTTCTGGGTAAGATTTAACCAGCAATAATTTTAAACTTTTTTTTTTAAGTTTTTGAAATAAGACGTAGGCCGTATACCTACAGTAGGTAGGAGTAGGTAGGATCTAGAGTGGTGACTATGAAACAAAAGGCGCAGCGTAGGCAGACCCCCCACTAGGTGGACCGACGATCTGGTAAAAAACACAGAGCCAATAGATGCAGGAGGCGAGCAGCCGCTCAAAGTAGCGCTCTCTCAGGGAGGCCTATGTCCAGCAGTGAACGTTTTCAGGCTGTTGATGATGATGATGATGATGATGAATTCACTACAACCCCCGCCTGGTGATGTTAGGTGATTTTTTTGACGTACGTCACGTATTTATTATAATATAATATGGACGATCAATACTAGAAGTTTGGTAAAGATCAACTATTTTTTGTGTCTTCTTTTTCTATATATTACGTTTTTTTTTCCACTGTACCTATGTACGTTTTTAACGGCGGAGTACTATAGTACCTGTTATATTTTTCATTTCACTCGTTGCCGCTATAAAGTACCTGGGGATCTAGCAAAGATCACAATCTCCTCCAAAATGTACTGAAATGACATTTCGGAAATCGCTAGCTATTCCGCAGCGAATGTCATTTCAATATATTTTGGAGTTAGCGTGAGGCGTTAGCGTTAGTGGTTGGTATCTTTGCTAGACCCCCTGTACCACCACCGTAGGCGGCGTCATCACTTACCATCAGGCCCTGACGACTACTATTTCAATTGTGTCATAATGGTTCATGAAGGGTCGTTGCAGTTCATTATTAATCAAAAGTTGTGATTTTTCTAGTGTTAATGTTTAAAATTGGTGGCGTATTACGAACATGAGTGAGGGCAAGTGATATAATCGTCCAAAACTCCATAGAAGCTTCTAGTAAAGTTGTCACCACTATGCTGGAGCATGACTTAGACTGGACTATGACTATGACTAGGACATGACTGCTTCAAATATTTTATAACACGATGAAAATATAAAACTTGACACTGGCTAAATACTCTATGTGTGGAGCCAAAATATAACAAACAAAAAAACTAAAGGGTGCCATAATGACAGATTTTGACGTCAGGTAGTCTACTTATGGCAAGGAACTTATACGTACGTACGTACCATGCCTTTATGAAATATTAAAAAATATTCCTACCAAGTTAGAATATTGTTTTGCACTGGTATTCTTAAGAAAAAGACAGCGGGCTCTCACGTTACCTATCTCCCTCGGACTGCGTTTCTCTCTTGACACGATGCAGCCTATTATCGGCTTTATTGCTTAATAAAGCTAAAGGGTAGTATTGTATAATGTTTGATTCCTTGTTAGTCTGTGGTAATCATTCCAGAGGTATAGTATACTTAAAACTACCTTGACTTATGTTTTTTTTTTCTTATATTTTGGCTCCACACGCAGTGTATTTAGCCAGTGTCAAGTATTGTATATTTTCATCGAGTTTTAGAATATTTTACGTAGTCAAGTCATAGTCATAGTCCAGTCTAAGTCAAGTCACAGTCGTGTCTAAGTCATGCTCTAGTAAAGTGGTGACAACTTTACTAGAAATTCCATTGGAATTTTGGAAGCAACACGAAAAACCACGTTCCACCACATTATATCACTTGCCCGCACTCATGCTCGTAATTCAGCACTTAATGCGTAAAACGCCACCAATTTTAAACATTAACTCTGGAAAAAGCACAAGTTTTGAGAAATAATACAATGCACCGACGTGAACTTTTCCGCGTTCCCGCCAAAACTCCCGAATTATGGTTTGTAGGCTACTATTAGTGTGAAAATCTGTCATGACACAATTACACATGACTACAGACTTCAGGCCCAGGTGAGGTCAACTGCTATGCCTATAAATTATAAAAAAAAATAGACCAACATACACCTTTTTGAAATGAGAAGCAGGCGGCCCACCTGATGGTAAGTGGTCACCGTCGCCTATGGACATCTGCAACACCGAGGGCATTGCCGGTGCGTTGCCTACTCTCAGAGAGGACTCTTAACACTTTTCTACCAACCCGTCGTCGGCGCCCGACACGTCTTGAGCGACCCGGAAGATCCTATAGCAGCCGTTGTTTCGGCTGCTATAGGCGCCAAGATCACCGGACCAGTCGAGCCCTTCTGGCTCAGGTACCGATTTCGGCACCGGTATACCAGCGTAACACAATCAGACACCGACCCCGCCGGCGAGGTTGAGGTACAACCAGTAGGCAGTAGGCTAGGCTAATAGCTAGAACGGTCGTAACTTTCCATAGGGTCCACTCCTCCAGCGGACATAGCGTTCTCGATCCTCTTATCCCGGCAACAGCTCAAGCCGAGGCTCGCACCCCAGGGGTGCCCTTGAGCTAGTTGCCCCCCACTTTTGCCGGCTGGGTGCCTTAAGCGGCTGCCCTCCCGCCCGGTGACGTTGTAAAGGTCGGTAGAGACCAACAGCATTAACCCGTTAAAAAACACTTTTCTACTAAAAACTCACTGTTTGTATTTTGCAGCTAAATATGAAGACCAAATTAACTTCGGTGATGTACCTAGGGTACACAGCTATGGATAGGAGATTCTCAAATGCAATGCTGCCCTGGCTATTACGAGAGCTCAGGGCTACAGGAGTCAGAGATAAGGTGAGGACACATCATAAAAAATCAACGTCTTAAATTGCTGAACATAGGCCTCCTCATAAAACGTCACTGGGCGCTTATTTTAGGGGCTATGCTTCTTTTTAGTGTCAAACTTCGACAGTGTTTGCAGAAAAAAAAACTGAAAAATGTAATCCATCATTTATAACTTTTAAGTGCTAATTCTGATTGGTTATTGTCTATTCTTACTTGTACTGGCATTTGCAGTGATGTTTTCTGACGTTTAGACAGATTTTTCGACATGTACTCAAGCAATGGTCGGTAAAATTAACAACTGCGTTACCTACTTATAAAACGGTGTTTTGTTTATAGGAACATTAATGTTAGTCCGGCAACATATCACTTACCTACAAACTAATCAAATTTTAAGATCTTCATTAGGTTAATTCACAAATATAATCAGCCTAATGAGGTTTTTTTTTTAATAAGCGGTCACTACTGCGTTACTAATTTTGTTTTATAATGTGGTTTTTTTTAATTCACCTAAATTGTTATCAGCATACAATTTTTGTATAAGAAATGAAACAATAAGTAAATAAAATGGAATGTTTGCTATTTCACAATTTTTTTCCATAAAGTATGTAATAAATATGGATCTTAATGTTAACATTTATTAATGTAACATAGGGTACGTACGATTTTCTTCAATCTCGGGGACACGACGGCAAATATTTTATTGTAAAATATCTACTATGGTAAAATCATATCGAAGTGGATTACAATAGAGGTTAAGCTTTAAAGAAATGTTTAAAAAATTTATAAAAACTATGCTAAGGACAGATTTTAAGAAATTTCGGTTTATGCTACGAGAGACGGATTGCGGGACAGTAAACTTTTATATGAAAACAACTGTGTTACTCAGTAAGACAACTATGTTGGCGTGATTCACAAATAAATACCGTATCGAAATTAAATATTTTGGTGTCTGGGTGATTAACTCATATTCAATGAATGCTATGTGGTCCATTTTTTTGTTTTATTTACACTTTTATTTATTAATAATAAACTTTATCGAAAGGGGAACGATTCTTAGGCACTAAAAAGAAGAATGGCCCATAGGGTTTGTCATATCACCACGTTTTGGTGGTAGGCGGTTGGCGACTGATGCTGAACTGACGGTTCGCTGACGCAATTTTTTTATGGTAATGATTGACGTGATGAGCAGGTCGTTCATCTAGTGTTATGCGACGCGATATTAGTGCACATAACAGTTGCAGTGTCTTGGATTTGGATTTGGCTATTACTAGATTGTGAGATCAGCAGGGTTACCCTTGACACTCGATTTCAATCTTAACTTTGGTTTTGGGATGAAATCGTGGCATTTGGTACTCTTAAATCCGATACTAGCGCACGATTGGAATCTTTGTCCATGGAATTTTATGGAACTAAATGTAATCGACGCATTTCTACACCATCCGTATTTTTACCAAATTAAGAATTGAGATTGATTCAGATTAGAATTTGAATGAAATTGGGATTGGATTCAAGAGTAACCCTCCTACAGTTGTAAGCGTCTCATTTGCCCAGTAATGAGTAATTTTACAAGCACCGGAACACAGTAGTGTCGCACACTACTTACTGCTTGGAGGCAGAATAACTGACAAAACTACCTAGCCGATGCGGAAACAAATCTGCGACAAATGTTTCTCTGGATGAGTCGCCGACATAATGTCTCCTTCATGAGAAATCCACGCCAGAGCCTATCCACTACGTGGTTCGCCAACTAACTGACAGAACGATCATCTTTAAGACTCATTTAGTTCTTGTTCACAGCTCAGCATAGCAGTAGAAGATGGGTGCCTAAAAGCCTACAACAGTAACTTCGAGCCAGTCATTGTACATCAACTTGTAGACATTATCAGGTACTTATTTACGTATTTTTAGAATAAATAACACAAAACCATCACATTTCTGGACTAAAAGTACAAAAATCTCCTTTGCAGGGGATTACAAAAGCGTATTAAATTGGTTAAGAGGATTCCTGGACGTTTTAGTTATAAAATCCCCTGGCATGCAAAGAAGATGCAAAGAGGATGTCTGGATAAAAAAATTCAAAAATACCCTTTGTATTTAGAGAATCTTCTAAGGGGAATTATGGAATAAACCCACATAGGTACATAGATCCTGGACCCTAATTAGGATTCCCTGTATCTAGGGACGCAGGAACTACGAGGACGAGGTTTAATTCCTATATGTTATGGGCAGGCCACATCGCTCGCAGAACTTAGGCGGACCGGCGATCTGCTGGAAACCGCGGGGAGTCGATAGATGCAGGAGACGAGCAGCCGCTTAAAGTGACGGTCCCTGGTGGAGGCCTATGTACAGCCATGGACGTCTTCAGCATAACTACTTATTCATCTTAGAACGTGTAATTTTAGTGAATCTGCAATGACCAAATCAACATCATCGTAACCGAAAAAACATTAAGTAATTAATTAATTTTTAATGACTTTAAATTACCAAACAATGACCAAGACATATAGTTTCTTATCGTTATACTCCCAGAACTTTTTACACACATTTTAGCAAATTTTTGGTCAGCAATTATTTCTTGTTAGGTGTAATATTTAATTATGAATATAAATTTAATTAATTTTATAGCGTAATAAAAATAATTATCATCAGACTTATTGTTATTGTTATGTTTTATACTAATTAATAATGTGACGAGCTAGTCGTCCGCCTGATGTTAAGTGTTACGCCAACTATAAGTTGCAGTGCCACTCGGAGCTCTAAATAAAGTTTCGCGTGACACTGCACTGCGTATGTTATCCTGAGACATCACACATTCTAACAATAAGATCACTAGACTGTGTGATTAGGTCATAAAGTCTCATTTGCCCAGTAATTTCACTAGCTACAATGCCCTTTAAGTCGGAATACATTAATGCTTGCACACTACTGCTTGGTTGAAGAATAACTGGCAAAGCGGTGGTACCTACCTTGACGAACTTTGCAGAAAAGTCCTACCACCTAGTAAATTAATTTAGCATTATTTTTCTTGACCTTATAAAAATTATGTTTAGGGCCAGCCAAGTCCCGGGACGACCAGAAGAGCTGTTCTACATCCTCTACAATGAGAAGGAGGGTCTTCTGAACTGCTACCTGTTCAGAAGTTCCACGGTACTTGAGGTAAGTACGTTGTTATAAGAGTGGTATACAAAATCAACAATAAATCGGCCGAGTGCGAGTCGGGACTCACGCACGAAGGGTTCCGTACCATTATCTATAAAACGAGCGTTTGTTGCACGTTTGTAGTATGGGATCCCCCTTAAATATTTATTATTTTGTTTTTTAGTACCTAAGTATTTGTTGTTATAGCGGCATCAGAAATACATCATCTGTGAAAATTTCAACCATCTAACTATCACAGTTCATGAGATACAGTTGTCGTTATTCTCTATCGATTCCTTACTTCGAAACCACGCGAATTCCTAGTCTTACAGAAACCTGCCAAAGTCTATTCTCTATGAAACGAAAAATAACAGCAGCTGGTCAGGTAATTTGGGTGTTTGTTTGGGGGTTTGGGTGTAAAATACCCATTTACATGATTATGTTGTGGCTAGGAATTTGCTTATTGTTTGGGCGGTGAATGTTCATGCCCTGCCGTCATACAGTGAGAACTAGTACGGAGGGTAGATCTACACCGAACCAGCATTAAGTTGATTTTTTACTGGAAATACCGCGTTACTTTGTTCCTTATAATAACTGGTGTTATGAACCAGTAAAATCTAAACAATTTCTAGTGGGTTAAATTTCTAAATATCTTTTGTATAAAATCTAAAGTCGATTAGGTACTAAATTGTACGTTTTTTTTTGTACACTACCTACTAGTGTGTTAAACTAAACCTGGCGGAGGGCATTGGTGCACCATTCTACAGGTCAATCCTAGTTTGGGTACCAAGATGTAACTAATCTGGGACCAGCAAACACTGTTTGTAACATATATGTACTTTAAGGAGATGTTTGTTAATTTCTAAATAAATCATTCATTCATTCATTCATTCAAAACAAAACCGCGTGAAATGAATTTGGAATTGGCGCGATTTGAACTGTTAAAAATCATATATTTTACCGATACGCGTTCCAAAACATCAACACATCAAAAGATATGACCACTTATGTCAATATATTTTATTCAAAATAAAGATAACTTTAATCATAGACATATATATTAAGGACAGGCCTAATGACAGGTAAAAACGTCGGTTCAAAGTGGAAGCCAATTTCACAGATTGGCATCCACTAGCGCTCAGTCTGTGATGGAAGTTAGAAGGCATCAGTCGAATGTCACAAACAAAATATGCCAAGTTGTATTGTGAAGGGTTGCACAATCTATACTCAAAAGTGCAGTAAAATGAAAGACCAAGTTTCTTACCTCAAGTAATTCAATATTTTCAATATTACACTCTGTTTTGTAACAAAATAATCGAATTTATATTTGGAATAATCATTGTAAACATAAACATTGACGGACACAATGGCAGCGATAGGCACCTAATTTTCTCATCTTGTCGTAGTTCACGCGAAATCTAATAGATGGCGCTGACTTTTCCCACGCCATTTTGACAAAATAAAATGTTCCTTCGGACATATCCTGAAACCTATGACTTTAATGTAAAGTGAAGGTATATCTAACGCTGTGACACGATTTGAACAAGACGCGAAAACGACGTGGTTTCGAATCGTGTGGAATCTGTGTTTCCATAGAAAATAACCGCCCTGGTGACAGACCGACAGAACAGATATACATACACGATGTAATTTAATTCATTAGCATAAATTGAGCCCATGATAGTACATCATTTATAGATGATTATTAAAGAGTAAAAGTGTGTAAATGAAAATAATTTTATTGAAAATTATGAAGATTGCCGCGGCGCCTAACGCAGTTGGCACGGATGATTTTGATGCATCTAAACGTTTTTATAACTTGTACGTACTAATTAAAAACAGCACTACATTATTTTAATTAAATTTTGTATTGTAGCATTTGATTAAGTAAGTTATTCTATTTTTTTGAGTTATTATTATTACTAAACCAATGTGTTAGAATTCAAAAATTTTGGTTTAGACGTAACCGGTATCAGGAGTAGGTACCTAGTTTCAAAGGATGCTAATGAATTCAATTACACCCTGTATACATAGTACATACGTGTACCTACCTTACCTAAATTATTATGTGTGTTAATGTGTACCATGCACACAATTTGACATTGATGAATTGTGTAAACACACACGGTTTTGCTTTTCCATTTTTAGGGTTCCGTACCCGAAGGATACAACGGAACATATTACTATGGCTCCGCTGTCCGTCTGTCACCAGTGTCACCACACTACTATAATAACAATTAGTAAATTACAGCTTAAAATTTAAGGGGGCTACTATACAACAAACTTGATATTTTTTTGTTCTTTTTTATAGATAATGGTACAGGGGGTCTAGCAAAGATACCAACCACTAACGCTAACGCCTCACGCTAACTCCAAAATGTACTGTAACGGCATTCGCTGCGGAAAAGCTAGCGATTTCCGAAATGTCTTTTGCAATACGTTTTGGAGTTAGCGTGAGCCGTTATCGTTAGCGATTGGGATCATTGCTAGACCCCCAGAACCCTTCGTGCTAGAGTCTGACTTGAAATTGGCTGGTTTTATACATATATTGTTGTGATGTTGTTAGATAATACTTCTACTTATAACGCGTTCGTTTCTTACGTGCACACAAACAAACAGTCAATGTTTCACTTTTATATGCATCATCATCATCATACGTTCAATGCCTAACAGGCCTCCTACATCCATTGGCTCCTCGTGGTTTTAACCTGATCATCCGTTTATTAAGGGGTTATTTAATAAGATTGACCTAATGTGCCTATACGTAACATATTATTTAATTAAGAATAGGTTGTGGAGATACCTATGTGATAATTATTATTTTAAATTAAATAATAAATAAAACAGATATGTGCGGACATTTCAAACAGCGCCATCTAGCCCCAAACTAAGCATAGCTTGTACTATGGGAACCAGATAACTGGTACAATACTTATATACTGTTTTGTTTGTAAATACATACATAGAATACAATATAACACCCAGACACAGAACAAACATCTATGTTCATCACACAAATGTTTGTCCTGGGTAGGAATCGAACCCACAGCCCTCAGTTCAGAAGGCAGGGCTACTACCAACTGAGCTATCGGGCTCAAATATAATGATTAGATGTTTAAATAAATGAAATTTATTGTTTTAATAACCCACTCAAAAATTTAAATAAATAGCAACCAATTCGTTCCAAATAGTAAACCCTAGCTTATACTTAATATGTGTGGCTAAGATTTGAATAACCGGCCAAGTGCGAGTCGGACTCACGAACGAAGGGTTCCGTACCATCATTTATAAAAAAACGAGCAAATAAATCGCGTTTTTTGTATGGGAACCCCCTTAAATGTTTATTTTATTCTGTTTTTAAGTATTTGTTGTTATAGCGGTAACAGAAATACATCATCTGTAAAAATTTGAACTGCCTAACTATCACGGTTCATGAGATACAGCTTGGTGACATGCTGGTGACAGTCGTACAGATGGGCAGACAGGCAGACAGACAGCGGAGCCTTAGTTAGTAATAAGGTTCTTTGTAATTTTCCCTCGTCATAACGAACTAATAATTTTACCTACCTTATAATAGGCATGATGACTAAAATTTTTCTTTGGATAAATTAATAATATTCCTCAAAAGATAAACATTTGTGAAAACAAAAATTAAATTACTCAAAAAATGACCAAGTTACAAGCATTTTAAAAACCGGAATAGAAAGAGATAGCTCAAACGGCCAGTGACGTCAGAGGAAGGTCGTTATAGTACCTCATTACTAAGCTGTGGTAGCTTTTCATACAATCTTTTTGGCATGTGACGTCACAAGTGGATTTTTCATAGTAACTGTGGAGGCGCTCTGTTTCGCGAGAAAGGGACAGGAGATGCCTCCTATAGAAACTTTAAAAGCTTATTACTCCGTGATTTATTTACCGATTTTGCTTATTTTTTCAATTATTGCATTCTTTTTTAATCTTCTTTATAAAAGTAATATTTACTTGTTCATTTTTAATAGTAGTCATCATGTCTATTGCTTTACCAAGACAATGTTATTTAAATTTATGAATAAAATATTTTTGTATAAATCGTAGGTATTAATGTAACTGTTTGCTTCAAATATGCTTATCATACCTATCATATTTACGTAGATACTTACCGACATTTTGACTACTAGTTTTGTGACCATGGCTTTGCTTGCATTACAAATCTTTATATACAAGGTGACCTTGAATTGGTAGACATGTTTCTTCTACGACTTTACTAAATTAACGGTTTTTCATTGAAGAAATGCCATGTAAAGTTAACATTCAAAAATAGCCATAGCGCAGCTGGGTGGTTAAACTTCGTCCTTGACCGAGTGCACATAAATGAGTTTAACGACCTGTGCTTAGAAATGTATTTATGGTATCTTGTTAACTCTCGTAGCAATCACACGTGCAATTTTGCGATTGGATTTATTTTTACCATGGAAGTTTGGAAACACCGAGTTTCAAGTAAGACTTTCACAACTTGTAGGGTATCATGGTCCCAATCCCCCCCCCCCTTTGGGATAACATACCAATTCAAGGTCACCTTGTATACCTTCCAACTTGCTTAAAATGTTTATTTAAAAAAATTTTTTTTTTTCTATATCTACAGCCCTTAGTTAACAAAGTTTATATCTTATCACGATAATATCGCATAACACTAAATCACGTCATAATAATTCTATAAATACGTATTTAATTGTTTTAAAAATATTTAAAAGGATCGATCAAACGCTCAATTATTTTTTAACATATTTCAAAATCCGAATTTTGGGTTCGATTCACTGAAACCCAATAAAAGTAAGGATATGAGTTTTGGCGGGAACGCGGAAATGTTCACGTCATTGCATTGTATTATTTCTCAAAACTTCTCAAGCTTCTAGAAAAGTTGCCACCACTTTACTGGAGCATGACTTAGACTGGACTTCAACTACCTGACTTAGACTGGACTATGACTATGATTAAGACTTGACTTTACGTGATATATTCTTTAACGATGAATAATTACAATACTTGACACTGGCTAAATACACAATGTGTGGAGCCAAAATATAAAAAAAAATAAGTATATTCATTTAAAAAAACAAAGAAACAAAAGAATCAACGAAAAACAATATAAAACATTATTCCCAAATACCACCAAAACTTACTGACCGGATAGGAAAGAAAAAAATTATAAATACTTATAATTTGGAATCATTAAAACAAAAACTCACCTACAGTTTTTATTTATTTTAATTGTTTATTTGATAAATACAATTGTGAACTTACAGCTACGCCAAAACATTCACATTGTTACACTAGGTTCTTATGCTAAGTGTAACCTAACACACAAATATCCTTGAATGCGTATATATTTAGAATCAATTCGTATCGAATAAATTGGTTTACATTTATTTGGCCAGTACGTTTCATCACTTTGACACATTCATCACATTTATCAAACGCGTAAAATAACTATACTTAACGTATTTAAAAATAAAAATAATTAATTACGTCTAGAAAAATTTTTTAGTTAAAATAAGAAAAGTGAAGTTCTTGATTTAAATATTTAAAGTTAATAGTGACGTCTGTTTTTACACTGAATTGAATGAAAAAATAAAAATGCTTCAGTGTTGAATCAAAATAACAAATTATAAGTGAAGGAGTTTTATACATCTTTGATTCAAATTCTTAATTTAAAAATGATGATGATATCATAATAGTTTATGTTCGTAACATTGGAATAATTCAATCTTATGGTGCGGTTTCTGTTAAATTCATAAATACTTAATAGAATTATAATCGACAAGTGATTTAATTTTCAACACAATAATTATTATCAGATTTAAGAGTAATAGAATATTTTTTCCAAAAGCAGTTTTTTAAATGAAGTCTCAATAAATCACTTTATCTGTTACAAAATAATTAAACTTAAAAAAACTGAATGCGTTATGATCATAAATTAAGAATGACATCAACATTTTCTTAACACCCATTACTCAAGAAAAGAAACAAAATTTTATTAAATAAACAAAATAAGAAAATTCTTTTTATAGATCTTAGTAACAAAACTGAAATTGACTGCTTATTTTCATTTGGACTTTACTCATAGCCTTCAAGGAATAAATCAACAATCTCAAAGTACATCAATCAATCTACAGATCAGCAAAACAACAAGTGTACAAACTCCTTTATCACAATCTGTGAAAAAAAGAACAGAAGAAAAATAACATACAATGTCAGTGTGGACGCCCCTTGCAC
Organism: Ennomos erosarius; assembly: GCA_963580505.1. NCBI lineage: Eukaryota > Metazoa > Arthropoda > Insecta > Lepidoptera > Geometridae > Ennomos > Ennomos erosarius. Next base: position 2,971,862 of record OY757007.1, on the reverse strand, counting down.
GGCAAGCGGTCGTATTCTACACCGCTTCTATATCAAATGCGGAATTCTGGACTGGCGCACTTCTCATAATATTTGCGTGCGAAATGGACCTTGTTTACTTTCATTTGTTGAATCGGAATCGATATTAAAAAAACGGATCCGAAGCTATAAACGTCATCGAAACTTTACAAGTGTCAAAAAATAAAAAAAACAAAAGCTCGAGTAAAGAATAAGAAAGTGTAAATACTGCGTTCTAAATTTAAACAAAGGTTTTAAAACAAGAATGAGTTTTATGTAATTGTCTTGTCTTAATAAGAAATAAACTGTAGAAAGAACAAATGAGTAAGAACGAAAGAAACTGAATAAGGAATCGTTTATTTTAAAACACAACAGATAAAACAAAAAAAAACGCAGTGATGTGTTAAATAATCCATAAATGGAATAATGTGGCAAGTGTGAAATAACTGGACAGGAAGACGACCAAATAAAAAAAAATCAAAAAGAAAAATAAACCTTGATCGTGTAGGAAGATTTGAAAATAGAACGCGCGCCGTTGCCAAGATCGCTCGCGCGGGAATCAGTATTCAGTAGCTAAATAAACAAGAAAAGATCAAGTGTTGTGAATTGTTATGTGAATGGGTGCAAATAATAAAATATTCGTGATATTTACGACGATTCTATGGATCATTGTGGTATTTAAAGGTAATTCTTTTTTGCTACCTATTCTAATTTTGAAAAAAGTTTCCTTTTTTTAGGGTTTGGTTAATTCGTCACTGTTTTATAATGGTGGGAATGTGGTTATGACTGATACGATAGATTACGAAGACATAAAGATATTATTCATACCTATTATTGGCGGTTTTACTAAATGACATGACAATTATTATGATGGCATCATGATCGAATCACTAATCAAGAAAAACGTGTAGCTTTGACGTGTCAATGGATTTTAACTTGAAATAAAATAAATAAATAACACCCAACGATCACATACATAGATCCTGGACCCTAACTAGGATTCCCTGTATCTAGGCCCATGATCCCACAACACCTAGACACAGAACAAGTATTTGCGCTTTTTTTCCTGTGCACATTATACTTTTCCTGTTGCAATAATAATTTGTAATGTATGTAATGCTGCAGTTTGTTCGTTCGTTTGTTTGTTTGTTTGTTTGTTTGTTTGTTTGTTTGTGTATAGGTACGACTATGTCGTATTGAAATCTGTCACATTGATTAGTTATAGTACCAACCTACCAACCACAGAGCAGTTCAAGCATGCACTGAAAGGATACCGACTAAAAACTCAACCTGAGTGTTCATTAAAACATTTTTGTGTTTGTATATTTCGCAAGAAATTGAGAAAAATGGAGAAGATAAAATGAAAACTTTTCTTTAAAAAAATTAAGGTATTTGTATAATTTTTTTTTTCTATTTCGAACTATAGCTACCGTCCGTCTTTAGCTACTTAGGTCATTAAAGAAACGAATCATAGTCTAACGCAAACAAGAAACTGTTGTTTTCTCTCTTCCACTATTGTGTTTATATGCAGAGAGGGGGAGACAGCAATAGAAATGTTTGCTCTTTTCAGTTATTTTCTTAATTGAAACGCGTTAGTATAAAATAAGTTTTTTTTTTATAGTAGAAGATCTAACAGCTTCTACTTCACAATATAATACTTACCCCAATTATCCCTTTTCTACTAACTCCTACTACTAGTGAATAACTAATTTATAACAAGTTTTTTTTGTAAATAATTTGACATTATAATAATAAGCTAACTCCTTCATAAAAATCGATAAAACAGCTTAAAATAACTAAATTAATCTAAACTAAAATAAACTACTTATCTAAATCTAAAGAAAAAAACTATATTATTGACTTTGAAGTCATAATAGCTTAACCGGTTGTGATGAAATTCTGTACAAACTGTGCTGTTTACTCTACTAAGATCAACAATTGGGTAACTACTTTTTAACCCGGAAATTTAGAGTAGTGGTGGATTAATTAGCATTAGCATTAATATTTAGCATGTGAAAACTCAATTAGCATTTCGCAAATTAAATATCGTTGCGAAATTCTGTAAAATGTCAAAATTTCATTTCATTTCCATTATTATTAAATTTTTCATTTCATTCTTTCAAATTAATATCGTCATTTTAGCAAATCGCATAGCAATAGCAATTAGCATGCTTGGACCGATGAATTAGCATGTCCTTGAAATTTATGCAAAATCGCATTAATTGCCAATGGTGGTAGGTTATACAAAAGAGGAAATTACGTACCTATAGTGAAATATAAGTAAACATGTAGGTACCATCGTAGACCGCGTCTTCACTTTCCATAAGGTGTGACTGCGGTCAAATAAAGACCTATTCATGCAGTAAGTAATAAAAAAGAAAAGGCAATAAATACTTATTTAGTATCATAAGTAAGTAATGACGTATTTGAAGGTGGTAGGACTTTTCTGCAAAATTCGACTAGGTAGGTACCAGTTACCACTGCTTTGCCAGTTATTCTGCCGCCAAGCTGTACTTAGTGGAACACCACTGTGTTCCGGTTTGAAGGGCATTGTAGCTAGTGAAATTACTGGGCAAATGAGACTACGATCTGATCTTGTAGTCTAGTAATCTGATTACTAGAGTGTGTGATGTCTCAGGATGACATGCGCAGTGCAGTGTCACGCGAAACTACGTTTGAGTTCCGGGTAACACTGCAACTGTTATGGGCAGTCGTGTCGCTTAACACCAGGTGAAAAAAAATTATAAGTAATGCAGTCAGGTCAATAACATTATGAAAGATCAATGAAATCTGCCTTTCTTCCTTGTCAACCAATATTTTTATAATAATTGCTTATCTTCCTTAAAAAGGTAGGCAAAGTTAAATGCGTTGTTATTGTATTGGACTTAAGTTTCAGTGTTTCAAGGCTACTTTCTCGGTGCTTCCATTTCCGCAGCAAAAGAGTTTTATTGGTTTTTTAATGATAATTAATGAACTGACGAGCTAGTCGTTTACCTGATGTTAAGCGACACGGCTGCCCATAACAGTTGCAGTGTCAGGTATAAAATGTAAAGTTTCGCGTAACACTGCGTTGCTCACGTCATCCTGAGACAACACAGTCCAGTAATAAGGTTACTAGACTATGAGATCCAGATCGTAGTCTCATTTGCGCAGTCATTTCACTAGCTACAGTGTCAGTGCCCTTCAAACAGAAACTTAGTAATGCTCGCACACTACTGCTGGGCGGCAGAATAACTGGCATACCGGTGGTACCTACCTTTTGCTTTGCAGAAAAGTCCTACCACCTAGTGCCTCAAGTGGACCGATGACCTGGTCAAAACTGCAAGAGCCAATAGGTGCAATTGTACAATCATGGTATAAAAACTGCCCTAATAGCAAGTTAATTGTATTTGAATATTGTATAATTATTGTCTCACCGTATAGGTAATTGAATATATAATTAATTTATGCTAATTATCTATTCCTGTTTTAAAGAATGCTGGTAATTATAGGTATTCGGGTCAAGTCCAAATCGGACATGTAAACCCGGAATTTCCATTGAAATAATTTTTCTGGTTTGTTTTTAATTTGTTTATAGATGTTTGACCGACTGGCCAAATGAGAGGGTATTGTTTTACGAGTATATGCGTGAAAATTAACATGATACATTATTGACATTGATACATGAAGTAACTAGCCTTTTTAGGGTTCCGTACCCATGTGGTAAAACGGACTCTATTACTAAGGTTCCGCTGTCCTTTCGTCTGTCTGTCTGTCTATCGCCATCACCAGGCTGTATCTCATGAACACTGATAATTAAACAATTAATATTTAAGGGAGCTCCCGTACAACAAACATAAAATTATTGCAGGGGACGGAACCCTGCGCGTGTCCGACTCACACTTGGCGGTTTTTTTAAGACTCCTAAGGTGTAAATTACTGTAGGTGTAGGGATAAGTAGGAACGACTTTTCGAAGAGACTTATGGCCTATATTATTTAGATCAGGCTAGAATTCTCTGACTAAAGGAAAGCCATTGAAATGAAACCTTTAATACCTATAGGTCACTTAACTCGGCTGTTCAATAAATAATCAATTAAAAATACATTTATGGAAACTTGTTTCATTTTAAATCGATTAGAGATTATCCACAGATTACGTAGTAGTTGATTGACCTACATTTAAAATATCGGCTTATCTACATTTATTTATGAATTCGCAATAATAGGGTAGAAATGCTTGCTCTATTAATAATGAACAAGTTAATATTATTTTCCTTAACTAGGTTAAAATGAATGCAATAATTGAAATAATAAGTCTTCGTCTTCTTCTTCTCTTGTAAGCAAGTGGACAGCTGACAAATAATAAGTGAATTCGGTAAATAAATCACGGAGTAATAAGCTTTTAAAGTTACTTCATCACCTGTAATTTTCTCGCAAAACAGCATCCCCTTGTTTACCTACTATGAAAACACGAAATTGTGACGTCACGTGCCAAACCTCAGCTTATTATAGTTATGACTTATGAGGTACTATGAAGGGCTAGCCTCTGACCTCCCTGCATATTTGAGCTGTCTCTTTCTATTCCTGTAGGTATTTACAATGCTGGTAACTTTGTAAGTTTTGAGCTGTTTACTTTTTGTTTCCGGGACTGTTTATTTTTTGTTGAATATTATTTGTATTATTCATTTATGCAACAATAAAATAATAGTAAATATTATAATTATGCTTAAATGCATTTTGACTTTGATGTGTTTGATGAATAGATAATTTTTATATTTATTTTTGACTTTTCTATATTTTTCGTAATAATTATAAGACAGACAGACGGATAGCGAAGTTTTAGTAATAGGGTTTGCCATTTGGGTACGGAACCCTAAAAACGAGCAAAAATCACGTTTTTGATCATTTTGATTCTTTTGTTAAGTCGCCCCTCCTCTCTTCAAATTTTCTGCGCGCGACGGGGTCCATAATGAACCTAGACTTAGTTTTATATTCCACCATTATTATAATTGTTCACTATGGAAGCAATAAAAATCTGAACCTATTTGTAGAATGGGAGCTCCCTTCAATATTTATTTTATTTTGTTATTAGTACACATTTGTTGTACATACTTATAGCGGCAACAGCAATACATAAATATCTGTGAAAATTTCAACTCTCTAACTATCACGGTTCCTGAGATACAGCCTGGTAAAAGACGAACACACCGACAGACAGATAGACAGGCGGACAGTGGCAACTGTATTATGTAAAAATCACAAAATCACAACAGCACTAACAAAGCAACAGCTGTGAGCCCAGCGACAGCGAACACTTAGCAATCGGTCGCAATATGTCCGCGGACACAGCGAAGCCTTAGTAAAAGGGTCCCGTTACCTTTTGGGAATCCTAAAAACCAAAGGGAAACTTATACCCAGCAGTAGGGTTAGCACGGATGGTAGACAAACTTGTCTTTCCCCTGTTTTACTCCACTTTTATCTAGGTGGTAGGACTTTTCTGCAAAGTTCGTCTAGGTAGGTACCACCGCTTTGCCAGTTATTCTGCCGCCAAGTAGTAGTGTGCAAGCACTACTGTGTTCCGGTTTGAAGGGCATTGTAGCTAGTGAAATTACTGGGCAAATGAGACTTTATGACCTGATTACACAGTGTAGTAATCTGATTACTAGACTGTGTGATGTCTCAGGATGGCATGCGCAGTGTAGTGTCACGCAAAACTTTATTATTTTAAAGTTCCAAGTGACACTACAACTGTTATGGGCGGCCGTATTGCTTAACATCAGGTGAACGACTAGCTCGTCACGTCATTCATTGTCATAAAAAAAAAACTTGCCATGTAAATTGTATGGAGAAAGTGACATAAAACGGGGAAAAGCTATTTTGTCCACCATCCGTGCTAGCCCAGCTGTTGGGAAATTACAGGCTTATGTTGATTATTATGGATAGGGATTAAAAGGAAAAGGGGTTGGAAAGAAAAAATAATAATAGATATAGTGATGAGTATTGGTTTTCTAATAGTAGATACTAAATAAGTTTTCTTAGAATCCGCCATCAAACAATGATTTTGGCAAGAACTTACGGAGTTAGTCCATTTAGAATTAGGTAATGAATGGTGGGGAATGACGTCATGGGTTTTACCTAAAACCTGTATAGCTATTATGAATAAATATAAAGTCGTATATGCTTATAGACTTAAGGCGAAGGGTAGAATAAACAAGGTGTTTTTTGGCACGTTTCCTGACGAAATTTTATTATGTGAAGCTTTGAATTTAATATATCATGTAATTTGTTTCATTAACTTGTTTGTGATGACCGTAAATACAAGATAAATAAATTCAGCTCTATAGAAAAAAAATCGCAAACATGCCTCAAACAATTTGCTTGTAAGCTTCCATTGTAAATATTTTTACAAAAAAAAAATATTAGATTACGAAAAGTTTTCTCGATAGAAAAAAATCGTGTAGTGACCTCTAAAAAATCATTCAAACGTCCTAAAATGTTACATTAGAATATAACACCCCATTGAAATAAATCATAATGATAAGTTATGTTACAATGCATCCGTCTATAAGCTTATTTTTTTATAACAATAAGCGTTTCTTTTATAACTAATTATTTGTACCGAAAAATGGAAAAGTCGAAGGGCAACGCAACGTAATTGCCATATTTTTGCTCCGCATTAAGCGACCCTATTTTATACAGAATACGGTTCATGTTCGGCTAGTGTAATAAACGTGCTCGCATTGGGTCCTGTCAGCGTCTTAAAGCGTGCAACGTTAAGCGTATATGTAAGAATGATAATAATGATAGTGGTCATCAGCCCAGATTAAATTTCTTGCCTAAATATCAAAAATAATATACACAAGAATGGAAAGAACTACCTATAATTAATTTTATTATGATAAATCTTTGAAAGAACCGCTCCTTCCACAAAATACTAAAATGCCGGCAACTCAGACAAAAATGTTAATTAAAACATAATAAATACATCTAAGAAGGTATAGGTGGCTCTTAAAACACACCGGCTATGCTAATTTTGAGTTATAAGTACAAAACGAGTTTTCAAGGCAAACCGTCGATGACCTTTGTCGTAAGTTCAAAAACTATATACCCTTATTACACTGTGAAAATAGTCGGTCTAATCTCGTAAGAAAATAGTCTAATTTTTGTGAGATACTACAGAGAGCTCTAGAGTCGTGTGAGTTTTCAATAACCATTTTCATTTTTTATCCACCTAAGGAAAGTATATAATAATCATCTATCAATCATTATAACGAGCTATGGAGAGAGCTATGCTCGGTGTTTCCTTGCGGGACAAGATCTGAAAGGACAAGAGGAGATTTGAGAGAAAACTAATGTTCTCGAGTGGCGACCCCGAACCGGAAGACGCAGCGTATGCCACCTACTAGGTGGACCGACGCGGCGACGATCTGGTGAAAGCCGCGTGGAGCTGGTGGATGCAGGAGGCAAGCAGCCGTCCAAAGTGCCGCTCTTTAGGAGCTATATTCAGCAGTGGACGCGTTCAGGCTGATCATGATGATCATTATAACTGTCACTAATTTTCCGCACGAAGTAACATTGTCGCGGCGTATTCGCAATAATAAATACTTAATACGAATTTTAACGCGTCACTAAACACGTTTGTTGTGTAACGTCATTTGTGAACATTTTATCGACATAATCTGACATGATGCCGCAAAAACATGTGTTTATGTTGACAACATGGTATATTAGAACGTAGTGCGTCACGTTGAATAGCTTTTGTCATATATATTATGTCATAATAGTCATACCTACTTATGAGATGAAAATAATTTGTCTTGTGGTTATTTGTCAGTTTAAATCTTATTAAAATCATTTATCTATGAATATTGCGAAGTAATAAATGGTTAATAGTGACTTAAATTCTTGTTTCTATAGCTAATGGTACGGAACCCTTCGTGCGTGATTCCTACTCGCACTTGGCTGGATATTAAGTTATAACAGCGGTCAGTAGGTAAGCCTGTTCGTTGAAATGGTTTTAAAGAAAGAAGAAAGCATGAAAATTTTTATGTTTGTTTGTCTGTGTCTATCACATCCACAGATTAGCGAAAAAACAAATTATAGAGCTTTTTGGAAGGGGGACTCCATTTAACAGTAAATCTTCGTGTTAATAACAACTGAACAAAGGTAGATTTAATTTTTTTAATTTTCTCAGATTTGGGTACATTGTTATTTGTATCTAACTGGGGTATCTATTTTTTCTATGTAATAATTATGCATAATATATAGCCAGCTTATTATCGTCTACCTACAGTAAACAGTAATAGCCTGTGATTGTGTGCGCCTGTGTGCGTATGCCTGTTTTGTTTTCAATCATAATACCACAGCGTAGGGTTGCCAGTTAGTAAAGAAAAATCGTTGCCAGGTTTTTTTTTTTACAAGGAAAACACCTACCTATGTGAAGAGAACCTAAAGAGAAAGTTTCTTAACTAAAACTAAAAGCACTTAATGTGTTAATAATTTTATACCGACTAAATACATAATAAAACGCCCCTTAGGCATGATGCCTACTATTTAAAATGAACAAGTAAATATTATTTTCATAAAGTAAGATTAAAAATAAATGCAATAGTTGAAAAAATAAGTAAAATCGGTAAATAAATCATGGAGTAATAAGCTTTTAAAGTTTCTGGAGTTTTTATCGCCTGTCCCTTTCTCGCTACACAGAGCGTCCATAGTTACTATGAAAACACAACCTGTGACGTCACATGCCAAAGATATTGTATGAAAAGCTACCACAGCTTAGTAATGAGGTTCTATGACGACATTGCTCTGACGTCACTGGCCGTTATAGCTATCTCTTTCTATTCCTATTCCAGGAACCACGAGATCCCACAACTGAGGACCTAACCACAGAACAAACTTTTCCTGTGCATAAATACTTGTTCTGTTGCGGGAATCGAACCCGCTGTCTTCGAGTTATAAGCTAACCTGTTCAACCACCAGAGCAAAGGATATACTTAGTCGTTGTCGTCCCCGTCCCTATGAATACTGTATTTGAATTTATTCATTATTATTTTTTATTTCGAGACAACCCTATTCGCTTAATCAACAGTTGCGGTTGCTGGGTTTCAACGTGTCATGTTTACGTTTCTTCATAGGTCTGTGCAGACTGCAAATTGAACTGTAAAACACAGTTATTAATAGTAACTACCATTGACTATAAATCCAGTTGACCAATGATACAACTTTCCCTACGAAAATTGGTGGTGTATTTCAACCGCTAGTTCTATGAGAGGAAACGAGACACCCAATGTGTTTTTTATTTCATCCTCTGTTTGTAATTTCGTATGAAATTGTCTCGTTTTGTTACGTCGCCCCCGCGCAGGTGAGTCGTGTTTGTAGGAGATATTATGTTCACGAGCTATCAACGGGCTTTATCTTTACAAACACATCTAAGTATAATACTTAAGGGTAGTAATACTTCTCTATTTCCCATACAAAAAGCGCCAACGCTTTCCCACCTCTGTTATCTGATTTTGACTTAGAAAAGGAGGTGGCAAGGCAAGAAGGCGTTCCCCTCTGCTGGTCATATGGCGCTACTTGGTCTACAATATCATAGTGTGTGTGTGAATACTGCGTAACTACGCTAGTTTATATAACGGTGTGCGTGTTGTAAGACGGTGTGCGGCGTGCGTTTACACGGACGGTTCGCGCGTGTGCTGTACGTGTCTACCTCGTCCCCCGTAGAAATTGACAGGATAAATGGTGCTTGCGGATTATAACGTTAACATCTCCATTTATAGATGCTCTAAGGATTTTGATGATTTTTTTATATGGTGTCAATACAGTAAAAAGATATGCGAACTTCTTTCTATTTTAAGTTATTACAAAATAATTATTTTACGAATTCTTGGCTTAAAAATTACAATGAGGAAAAGTAGTTTTTAACTACCTAATCAAACCACGAAACATTTTCAATAAAATAAATATATTTCATTTTTAAAATCGGTTGAAATTGTTAACTATTTTGTCATTATACACATGGTTACTTCATTATTCAACTTGTTATTTGACAAAATACTAAAGTGCGATTAAAACGCAGTGATTGACTATTTCCGTCCAGTAGGCCTAGCACGAATATTTACGCGCGCGTAAGTGTAACGTTAACGCAAGGCAGAGCGGCAGACGCAATCGTAATAGGGGGGCCTATTACGATTGCGTCTGCCGCTCAACTGCTGTCAAAGTTCATACAATTTTGACAGCAGTTGAGCGGCAGACGCGCGTCAGCAGCGCTGCTAGCTCAATCGTAATAGGGGGCAGATCAAATGCCATACAACTGCCTTACACTTACGCGCGCGTAAATATTCGTGCTAGGCCTACTGAAATAAGACTCACTTGGCCACTTGTAAAAGACTTTGTTTTGATTCAACTTGACTTCAATGACTAAAAGGACTCTGCTAGACACTGATTGGAAATGTTGTGTTCTTGCAAATAAAGTACTAACATAGAGTACTAATTTATTATTTCGGCGTTATTACTTTCATACCCTGCTTACCCAAGTGCTACGTATTAGAAGTGAAATTAGTGTAGTAGAATAAACTCTGTCAAAAAGCGTATGATTTTCATCAGTTTTTTCTATGTATATAACAGTTTTTTTTCTTGTATTTTGTCTCCACACATAGTGTATTTAGCCAGTGTCAAGTATTATATTTTCATCGTGCTATAATATATTTCACGCAGTCATGTCCTAGTCATAGTCATAGTCCAGTCTAAGTCAGGTAGTCATAGTCCAGTCAAAGTCATGCTCCAGCAAAGTGGTGACAACTTTACTACAAGCTTCTTTGGAGTTTTGGAAGCAACACGAAAAATCACGTTCACCACATTATATCACTTGCCCTCACTTATGCTCGTAATTCAGCACTTAATGAGTAAAACGCCACCAATTTTAAACATTAACACTGGAAAAAGCAAAAAATAATACAGTGCAACGACGTGAACTTTTCAGCGTTGCCGCCAAAACTCCTATAACAGATTTAGCTCCATTGACACGCCAAAAAATACAGACAAAAAAAGTCGAATACACTAACAAAAAATGGTTAAAAAGAAGGTTGGTACGCAATAACAGTTCAAAAGGCAAGGTCACAGTCAATAAGCAATAATTATTGATCATATGTTAATAAAAAGTTGGAAGTACGTTGTTTGTTATTATTAGGGTTCCGTACCCAAAGGGTAAAGCGAACCCTATAACTAAGACTCCGCTGTCCGCCTGTCCGTCTGTCGCCAGGCTGTATCTCACGAACCGTGATAGTTAGACAGCTAAAATTTTCACAGATGATGTATTTCTGTTGCCGCTATAACATCAAATACTTATTAAAAACCACAATAAAATAAATATTTAAGGGGGCTTCCATACAGCAAACGTAACTATTTTCTCGGTTTTATAGATGGAACCCTTGAGCACGAGTCCAATTTGCACTGGGCCAGTTTTTAATATTAAATTAGAAACGTCAAAGATTGTTTGTTGTGTCTTTCCCACTTATAAACAGTTTGTTTCATTACCTATTGTAAGTACTGTTTTCTCGCAAGTGTGTTGATAAACGTTGTATGATATACGTGCGGAAATTGGTTTTTACAAATTCGTGACTATGGTAAGCCCCCGACTTCGTATCGGGCTTACATTTGTCTACTCGTTTGTAAAAACCATCTTACCGCCGTTATATCATAACATAAATAACTGTATTGTAAAAAATAAAAAAGCTTGCTACGCAATAACAGCTCAAAAGGCAAGGTCGCAGTCAAGAAGCAAAATATTCTTGATCATACGGAAATAAAAAGTTGTGCGTCGTTTGTGATTATTTATTTTTATTAGAGCCTTGATCGAACCATTTGTTGCGCGTCAGAGGTCAATAGATGGCACTGCCACATTATAGATTCTTTATTAATAAGGTCAGTAGCAAAAGTAGCTGGTTAAAGTGATTTGCATCTGTTTTTGATGAGAAGTAGATTAAAAATGTGCGTTTGTTATTATTTGTTTTTAATAGAGGCTTGATCAAACCATTTGTTTCGCGTCAAAGGTCAATAGATGGCACTGCCACTAAAGCTTCTTTATTAAAAAGGCCGATACCAAGAGTAGCTGGTTAAGGTGATTTGCACTCCTTTTTGATGAGAACTGGAACATTATTAAAAAGGCCATATATAAAATATACTGAACCGGAGAAAAAAAAAATCTTCATGGTTTGTTCGAGAGCTCTAGAATGTACGATTTTTGATATTAAATATTTCTGGACTGGATATGCTTGTAATAAACACAAACTAAGTAGATGATAATTATTATAAGGTATGTATAAAATTCATACCCACCTATGTATACTTAATACGAAAATACCCACACTTATACCATTTAAAATATAATCTGAATTGAGAATCTCCTATTTTGAAGTTGGTTAAAGTCTGATAAATTAACAGTTAAATATTCACTAACAGTTAAATTAACCACTACAACGTTAATTGATCACAATTCCTTGTGGAATTCGCCGAGCGACCCCAGATATGATTCATCAACCAATGTTTACATTAAACCTAATATAGCTACCACAGTTCGATACTTGCCATGTTTTAAGGCCTATTTAAATCGGTGCTGTTTTCTCTACCGCCCGCAGTAGTGGAACGCGTGGTGTCCCACGCGGTATACGCCCGGCTAGGGTGGTACTTTTATCGCCTAGATACGCGATTTTTTAGCCTGAGGCGGAACAAAGTTAACAATGGCGATAGAATGGAGTCAGAATTGTTAATTTTTGAATCGGCCCCCGGGTGAAAACGTTCTCGGGTTCCGCTACCCAAAGCGTTATCCGCATGTGTGTAAACAGTAAAATTATCGCGTAACCACTCGGATATCGCTACCGCGGGCGGTACCAGCCCGGTCTGAATAGGTCTTTATTTTGTATCGCGTGCAGATTTCCCTGTAAAAATATTAGCCACTCCCACTGGCCGATAAAGCATAGTGATAGATGAATGGAGGTGAAATGTGAAAGAAAATGTAATTTGACGGCTCATTATTAAATCAATCACCTCGAAAATCAAGCTCTCTGATTCTTTCATCAGAGCGCCACTGAGCCACTGTTCCGATTTTAGGTTAAATTAAAGGTTTAGTTAACGAAACATAATAAACAACTAAGTATTAAAAGTTATGTTACGGAAGTACCTACATAATAATTTTATTTGATTGTATTATAATGTTTTGGGTGAAAAAAATACTTACATGAAATATGCACCAGGCCAGTCGGTTCACATTTCAAATAATGAAGTCATAATACAATTTGTATTTGTTGATTTTAATTTTAAATGTCAGCCATTTTGCTTCATCTCAATCTCAATAAGAAAAACAGTTGGTGTTTTCTTTTTTTATTCATGTACAATTGAAACCAACATACAATAAAAAAAATCCAAGTAAAAATACGCGAATACTTCATTATTGTATTGCGTAGAACTTTTTGATAATATTGATATTAGTAAAAAGCAGTGTTTATAAGTAAGGCCGTTAGTGTTTACATAACTCACGAATGTGTTGACGGAAATTGGTTTGTTATTGAACCTCGACTACGTTGTTTCCTCAACGTTCAGTAGGCCTAGCACGAATATTTACGCGTGCGTAAGTGTAACGTTAACGTAAGGTAGTTGTATGGCATTTGATCAGCGCCCCATACAGCTGCCTTACGTTAACGTTACACTTACGCGCGCGTAAATATTCGTGCTAGGCCTACAGTAGCCTCGCTTCGGTTACTTATTTCGTGGCCAAAGCTGTGTAGCTCTTGTCCATCCATACCATTAAAACCGGCCAAGTGCGAGTTGGTCTCGCGCACGAAGCGTTCCGTACCATAATCTATAAAAATCTATAAAAAAATAATATAAAATAAAATGAGCATAAAATTACGCTTGTTGTTGCCCCCTTCAATATTTACTTTATTTTGTTTAGTATTTGTTGTTATAACGGCAACAGAAATACATCATCTGTGAAAATTTCAGCTGTCTAGCTATCACGGTTCAAGAGATACAGCCTGGTGACAGACGGACAGACAGACAGACAGACAGACAGCGGAGCCTTAGTAATAGAGTCCGTTTTACCCTTTGAGCACGGAACCCTAAAAATGATGAGATACACCGGGTCGGTCTGAAAAAAAAATACTACCCATCTATCCTATCTTATAAGTACGTTTTTAACTCCCGTGTCCGCCATTTTGAATAATTTCCAAAAGCGAAATCGACAATAAACATAAATATTATACTTACATAATATATTTAGGTATGTCAGCCACCAAACCGCACTTGACCAGTGTGTTAAATTATGGTTTATGAGCCAATCTTGTGAAAAAATTAATGCCTGCCCCATATTCCACCAATAGCAACAAAACCCAATTTCAAAATTGCCAGGTAATTTTCACTGATAGATTTTGTCTTGTTATTTCACCTCTATTACATTGTTTGTCTCTACGTTTGGCAACCTCGCTCTGCTTTGTATTCCTCAGTCCAACTGTGGTCGAATTCAGCCATAAATTTAAATTGAATGCACTCCCGATTTAGCGGGCGTTCTTGAAATAAAATTTAGCGGACATACTACATAATATCCAATAATATTTCTGTTAGCTAAGTGTTTCTGAATAAACCCACATATCGCTTTATTCGTGGCATCAATAAATTAATAGATATAATATTTATTGAACCATGAGAGAGAGAAACAGAGAGATATAGAAAATTTAAGTAACCTTCACTAGGTAGGTACGAAACGCGTTTGAATTGATCATTATCCCCCCCCGGCTCCTATAACATAATCTCACCGCCTCGAGTACAATGATCACTTTAGCGCACTTGTATCATAATGACTATTATGATTTTCAGGCAATGACTATTATTAATACAGTTAACTAATGATACAATTTCTGCTCATACGATAATTGGTGGTCAATTTCAACCACTAACTTTTGCGAGGAATCGGGAACCCGTTGATGAATTTTGTTCCATCCTGCTCTTTCTTTGTAATGAATGTTTTATTAAAAAAAAACAACCTGTTTCGGCTTCTGTCACTAGATGGCGTACTAACGACGTATTTCAAACATGGTTGTAGTTTCAATACACAGAGTACAAGGAAATGTCAAATTCAGTTGAGTGAATCACAGAGTACGTTGTCGATTTGTCGATAGAAAGCCATTATGATTAGAGTATATGTCTTCCATAAAATAAGGATAGGATATTAAACTCGATACATTTATCTTAACAATGACAGAACTTAAAACCCCCATTTTACCACCATCTATCGGGTCTTTATAAAATTACAGCTTTTTTTTAATAAAACGCCTCATTATGTGTGTTTTGTCTCGTTTACTTCGCCCCTTGCTCGCGCAAGTGAGTGGTATTTTCAGGAGCAATTATGTTTACAATCTATCAACATGCTTTATAATCTTTGGTTTCAGGTGACAGATCTGTTCACTCAGATGCGTGAGCCGACTTCCGGGGTCGCCAGCCCCTTAGGATCGACCGGATCGCTGGCTGCTTCCGTTACCCGGAACATAGGCTTCTGCAACCAGAACAGCACAGAACAACCACCTTGGGCCAGCCCTGCTGTCTCGTTATCAGGGAACTGCAATTCTAATCTGTAAGTTGCATTTTATGATGTGAGTTAATAAACAGAAGCGTTGACGGCCCAGGGGTCTAGCAATGATCCCAATCGCTAACGCTAATGCCTCACGCTAACTCCAAAAATGTATTGAAATGACATTCGCTACGGAAAAGTTAACGATTTCCGAAATGTCATTTCAGTACATTTTGGAGTTAGCGTGAGGCGTTAACGCTAATGGAAAGGGATCTTTGCTAGACCCCCAGGGGGTTAAGCAAAGATCCCAATCGCTAACGCTAACGCCAAACGCTAACTCCAATAATGTATTGGAATGACATTTCGGAAATCGCTAACTTTTCCGTAGCTAATGTAATTTCAATACATTTTTAGAGTTAGCGTTTGGCGTTAGCGTAAGCGTTCTGGATCTTTGCTACACCCCCTGATGATAAGTGATCTTCGCCGGTTATTTATAGGGAACAGTATTAGGTATTAATTATATCAGGGACGGTCTCTTACTGTTGGCCTTTTTAGCAAGCTCAAATTCGCGTAACTAGCTATGGAGAGAGCTATGCTCATGAAAAGAGCTATGCTCATGAAAAGAGCTCTGCTGGAGGATTATAAATGTGACATCAATAGAACCTCCTTGGTTGCAGGACAACAGAGCCACAATCAGCTCTGGTGCGGAGCATCAGTAATGCTTCAGTACTTACTTCCTTGTCTGCTGATCTCTCCCCATCTGACTCACACTTCTTCGAGGTAAATTTGAATTTCAATCACAAATGCTTACTTATTTATCTTTACATTCGACATATCTTTTCGTCCAAAATACTGCAGAGCCTGAAACCAAAGGTTTTAAATATGTATTGCCAGTGATGACTTATGGAACTGAAACCGGTCTGTTATTGTTGGCATTACCCTAGGCATTAGTAAGCTCAAAGTCGCCCATCGATCTATGGAGAGAGCAATACTAGGTGTTTCCCTCCGAGAAAATATCCAGAATGTGGAGATCCGCAGAAGACCTAAAGTGACCGATATAGCTCTTAAAACTAGCAAGTTGAAATGGCAATGGGCAGGCCACATCGCCCGTAGAACTAACAACCGATGGGGAAGAAAGGTTCTCGATTGACGACCATGCACCGGAAGACGCAACGTAGGTCCCCCCAGGTGGACCGATGATCTGGTGAACTGGCGCTTGGTTAAGGCACAATAGGCGTGATGACTAAAATTTTGTTTTGCCTAAATTAAAAATATTCCTCAAAAGATAAACATTTGTGAAAACAAAAATAAAATATGTCAAAAAACGACAAAGTTACAAGCATTTTAAAAATCGGAATAGAAAGAGATAGCTCAAACGGCCAGTGACGTCAGAGCAATGTCGTCATAGTACCTCATTACTAAGCTGTGGTAGCTTTTCATACAATCTCTTTGGCATGTGACGTCACGAGTGGATTTTTCATAGTAACTGTGGGGGCGCTCTGTTTCGCGAGAAAGGGACAGGAGATGTCTGTAGAAACTTTAAAGGCTTATTGCTCCGTGATTTATTTACCGATTTTACATATTTTTTCAATTATTGCATTCATTTTTAATTTTCCTTATGAAAGTATTATTTACTTGTTCATTTTTAATAGTAGTCATCATGCCTATTACGACACACTGCGCTTTAGTTAAGCAGCGAGTAAACGCGCAATCAAACCCGGAAAAGTAATGTATTCATAACAATTAAAACACGTGCTCCATAACTCTGTCCCGATTCATAATTAAGTATATTCCTCCATTTTCCTGTGGTTATTTATAAATTGATTTAGTTCATTAAAAGCGCTTATATGAAACTATCGTGTGTAAAGTGTGATGTGTCAAGTTTTGGTTAATATTGCGCCATGTTAGTATCCACGATTACTCCAACATCACCAAATAAAAACTTTTTGGTACGTACCTATTGGTATAATGAATTATTTATGCATATTTAAAATGATGGAGTCGTCTGATTGACAAAGGCGTGACCTTGCAGCAGTTCATCTATTATTTTAGGTTTAGGTATTCAGCAAAATTATATGCTCCTTGTTATTCAGCGTTATCGGTTATTTTCCTTTTGTTAGGTATCTCCATTTAATTTTATTGTAAAGAAGATTAATATCTTATAATCCTAGCCGAAAGACGTCCGTCCACTGCTGACCATACTTACGCCTGCCCCGTAAAACGCCACTTTGGTCGCTTAACATAGGGATGGGCATAATCACCATGCTTGACAGACAGCGTATGGTCATCGCAGAGTACATTGTAGAAATTATAATCTACTCTCTAGTAAAAAACGTGCGTGTGGTGTTGGTATGAGGGTATCTGCAGTGAGTGTGAGTGGGATATATGATTTAGGTATGCATTGGAGCATCGACCTGCAACCCTGCAATGTAAATCCACGCTGACGTCGCTTGTTAGTCTCTAATATGTTAATGTTATTTTGCTTTACAGCTGGGTCCAAAGTCCAAACAGTCCATCTCAATATATATGAGACTCACTCTAGCTTTAGTATTAAAACATCTCTTTTCGTTCTGTCTTCAGGTACTCTACATAGGAAAAGTCAGAATATCTCAGAGGAAAGTTCCAGAGTCTCTCATAGACGATGCACTCACCAAATTCGCACAGCATCAAGCAGAGAAGGCTTTGCGAAGACGGCACAGCTTACTATCTTCCACTGGAGTGAGTTTCTTGAGGCTTGAGATACTTAATACATGAGATACTCAATTCTTGTTGTTTTGTTTGTTTGTCTAACAATTAAACGAAGAAAACGACAAACAAATATTTGACACACCATAGTTTTAAAATAAAATACGTTGAAGTGACCAAAGATAATTATATAGGCACTTCTTCCCCAAGGCAGTTTTCTAAGTTCACCTTTATTTCTCATCTTTATGTATTTCATAGATGTTTTACATAATTTTTTTTCTAAATGTATTCAACGATTCAGTTACTTCAGACAGGCACATTGACGCGAAGTAAATTAATTAAAAATTATAACAAATCAATGTTAATAATCAATATGAGTTATCATTTGCGAAAGGGCAAACATAATACAAGCCGCAGTAAGGTGTATTAGACAGATTTTTATGCTTCCGGACGGAATTAAACTTCTATCTATGCGAGAAAAAAAAAGAAAAAGCGGGTGTCTACAACATTTGTGGAAGAGTTATTGAATATTTTTCCTATAATTAAAATGTCGGTACAGCCCTTTTTTATTTCCTATGTAGGTCATCTAACTTTAATGACAATAACTATTATTGATTTTTAGACTTCGCTCTACAGCAGCAGTTCTAGGGAAAACCTAACAGATGACAAAAAGACTGAGGCCAGCGATAGCAACAAAAACATCAACCAAATAAACTTAAACCCTAGCACTACTCCTTTAGAACCAAACAAAAATACTTGGTTAAGCACTGAAACTCTTTCAGGGAAACCTGAGACCAAAGAAATAGATGATGAATTCGATATGTTTACTAAGGAAAGAGTTGAAAAAACTGTACGTCGTACTGAGAAAGAGAAAAAGGTACAGCGACCTACTGACATACCTCTAGAACCATCTATTTTAATACTAAACGTTCCTAAAGTAAATTTAGGAACTGTAGATGAAGATGAAGAGAAAAATGACCTTAAAGGTATTCATAAAAACGATATTAAAAGTATTATATCTGAAACAGCAACCAATATAACTCAATTTTGCTCTGATGCTACTAAATCGGTTAACAATGAAGTAATAATAAAACCAAATAATAATTCTACTTTAAAAGATTCATATTTATCCGCTGATGAAAAAATTGATGGACATATACATTTATTTATCACAGAAGACGATGAAAGACCACAATTAAAAACTGAAGCTAATAACAACAGTAGAAAAGAAGATCAAAAAGATACTCACAATGTAAAAACATTTATAACGCAAAATCAGCACTCCAAAGAGATAATATCTGAAAAAGTAATAACTACACAAAGTACGGAATCTGATAAATCAAAGGTATACAAAGAAAACATGGTAAAATTCAAAGATATAACACAAGATAGTCCGAAAAAGATAAACTTTGAAGAGATAACAAGAAAACCAAAGAGTAATGAGAGTGAAAGAAAGGGTTGTATGCCAGAGAACAAGCCATTTTTGAGGGATCGGTCGGCGTCTATAGGAACGATCAGTCATAAGACGCCTATTGCACAGTTAGTCAGTGAGCAGAATAGGACTATGCTGTTTCAGGTAAGATTGATCAATGGTGTTCAATTATTATCACTGCAGAATTGAAGCTTTACGTACTATTCATTCATTCTTATGCATAGCTTTTCTTTTTGTATTTAGAACTACTTTTTTGTTTTGATTTTCATGAAATAATATAATTGGTGAATCTATCGCTTTTTATTGTCGAGTATTTTACTAAGTAATAGTAATTGTTACGTTTTTGTCTCGATTAATTTGATTGTTATTTTCAGATTGGTCGATCAGAATTGCGTCTGATAAGTCCAGACAGAAAGCAAATTCTTCTACACAGAGCATTCAAAGATGTTGCCAGTTGTGTACTAGGAAGAGTAAATAAGGTGAGTATTTTAGCATTAGCTCTATTTCATGTGTCGATATTTCGTTGGACGTTATTTCCAATATCTTATTAAATTTCTCGTTTGTTACTTGCTTTGGATTAACCATGGGCGATCTTTTAAAAATGGTACTGTCTTTGTTGGATTTAGTTTACTCATTTAATTCTGTCTCATTCCTTTTGTCCTTATCTTCTCCTGTTATTCTATCCCTCTCTTTTCCTTCTTAATGTAGTTTTTTTCTCCTTTATTCTACTTCACATATTAACTTCTTTCTAACTTTAATTTATGGTAATCCATGTGTTATTTCCAGGAACATTTCGGTTTCGTATGTCGAGAGACGAATGACAGCTACGCTTGCTATGTGTTCCAATGTGAAAGCGATTCTATAGCAACTGAAGTCGTTAACGGTAAGAAAACACTCATCTTCTTCTACATCTACTTCTTTTAACTTTTTACTGATGTTTACTATGTTGAAAGGGTTACGTAGCTCTTGAAAAAAAATTGTAATCAAAGTCTATTTAGTGAGTATTTAAGAACGGCTTTGATATCAATTAAATTTAAACTGTAGATAATTGAGTTGCTAATGTTAGTTATGTTAGTAAAACTTATATTATCAAACTTAGCTTATCGTTTTCAGAGCTTTCTCTTTCTATCTTTTGTTCTTCTTGTGTAGGCAAAAAGTTAATTTTGAGAGTTCAAAAGTTCATGTACTTACAAAACAGGTAACCTCTAGTTTTCAGAACCCAAACCCAAAAACCGCCAAATTCACTTAAAAATTTAAATTTCATGTTACGTTCCAGCTATAAAACAAGCATTTGTCGCACATGCTGAACTATTAAAGAAGGCCAGAGACAAATCCCCCAACATGACTTGCGAGCACTGCCCCATGCTATGGTATCATCGACTGTGCCATGATGCTGAAGGTACCAATAAAATACTCATTATTTTTGCTAGGTGATGTCATGTTTGGTTATGGCAATTTTTATTAGTCCACTATATTTTACTAGGTGGTAGGACTTTTCTGCAAAGCTCTTCTAGGTAGGTACCACCACTATGCCAGTTATTCTGCCGCCAAGCAGTAGTGTACAAGCACTACTGTGTTCCGGTTTGAATGGCATTGTCGCTAGTGAAATTACTGGGCAAATGAGCCTTACATAATCTAGTGATCTTATTGCTAGACTGTGTGATGTCTCAGTATGACGTGCGCAGTGCAGTGTCACGCAAAACTTTATTATCTTGAAAGTTCCGAGTAGCACTGCAACTGTTATGGGTGGCCGTGTTTCTTAACATCAGGTGAACGACTAGCTCTTCACGTTATTCATCCTAATTAAAAAACTCCCCTTACTAATAAAAATTGGGTAGATGGAAGGATAGCTTTTTGGATTTTGTTTCTCTGTATCTCACAAGCATACGCCAAGATGAAGCGAGAGATAACACTGAATAGCTATTCTAATTTTATGTTATTAGTAAGGGGGCTTATATTTCCCAAAGCCTTACTTAAGTTCTACGTTCAGTTCGTTTCGTTAAGTTCTAAGTTAACTAGTTTCACAGATCACAAAATACTTAGCTAAAATAAAATTTGCGTGCCACTAATTTAAAAAAAAAATTGTGGCTTAACAAAATGTCGTGACGATAACAGCATGGTTCCCTATAAAAGTTGCAGTCCTCTAAAATATTAATTATAAATTATTATCAGGTATGAACGACAAAAAGACCCATGCTTTTATACTGAGACGCATCGAGCATCTGCCTGAAGAGGAGCAGGACCTCATCATCACTAAGTATCAAGGAGGAACCAACCATATGTATGATGTAAGTTTCACAGTTCTATCTTGAAGCTTAGTTGTTGGCTTCTTCGGCAATTTCCACATTTATCTTGATTTTGTATAATAGTTACATCCTCAGTTTTCAGATGTTTGTCAAGCACATTTCAGGATAGTCTTATCAACAAGGGTTCAGTATTTGATGCATGATTTGGGTAGTATAGGCTCATTAATTTGACAAACGTACCAAAAAACCGCCGGTACGTTGCGTTACCTACATACCATTACCTATCCCTTTGAAACTTATCACAAACGATTCTGAAACTTAACTCCGACAAATGTTTCTCTGCCGGATGAGCCGCCGACAGAATGCTTCGTTTATGAGTTTCAATGACAACCTTTCAACTACGAACAATTCGCCGACAGAACGATTCATTCATAAGCAAGTCGACGACAAAACTCGAACAATTCGCCGACAAAATGATTCATACTACTGTCTTTTTTATTCCTTCAGAACATACATCTATGTTCATCACACAAATGTTTGTCCTGGTTGTAATTGAACTCACAGTCTATAGTTCAGAAGGCAGAGCTACCAACTGAGCTATCAGGCCTTCTGTTGAAAGTTTTTCTAAGTCTTTCCAGTCATTCGAGTCCTTAACCATTTAGTTTGTATTTGGTTGGTTTTCAGACAAGTGAACACAACTCGTTTCTGATGATGCTTCTCCGAGCTCATTGCGAAGCGAAGCAAACAAGACACGTTCATGACACTGCTGAAAATAGGTAACTTACTATCTTTATGTATTTAATTGGTTTTTTTTTTTTGTTTTCTTAGGGCCTTAGTTAGGTCTTAATTGTATGTTGAGGTAGAATGCAGCATTGCTTTGTTTGTGATCTGGGCCCGAATCGTGCTATTTCAATTATCATAATGGTTCATGAATGGTACCATATAATGACAGATTTTGACACTATTGGTAGTCTACTTATGGCTTTTAGACCATTAGTGTCAAAATCTGTCATTATGCCACGAATCATGGACCATTATGGCACAATTGAAATTGCAGACTTCATGCCCAGTTTGTGTGTGTATATTGTTTTGTAATGTCATGTAGGTAGTAATGTTGTGTGTCACTGTCATGAATAAATGTATTTTCTTTCTTTCTTTTAATTAGTACCAGAAGAAAGTACTACTCTTCACTCAATTTATTTCCACAGATCAGAGTTTCTAAACCAATACCTAGGAGGAAGCACAATCTTCATGAAGGCGAAGAGGTCAATATCTACTGGCTTCGACAATTTGCTGAAGAGACGAGCAAGTCAGAGTGATTTGGGACAGAGCATAGTTAAAAAGGTAATTTTACGTATAAAATCATTTTTTTGTTCATTGAAAAGAACCTAAAGCTTTTCTCAGATGGCTCTTTTATATCGGAGTTTTTAATTGTCTCCACAAAATTGTCATGGTAGGTACGTACCTATAAAATAATATGGCTGGTGTCCACAGTGCAGAGATATGTAGATATACAGGCCCCCAAGTCTGCTATTTCAATTATGTCATAATCATGATGGTTCATAAATACCATAATGACAGATTTTGACACTAATAGTAGTCTACTTATGGTTTGTAGACTACCATTAGTGTCAAAATCTGTCATTATGGTACCATTCATGAACCATTATGACACAATTGAAATAGCAGTCTTGGGGCCCAGGTATTATGTGACATACCTGGCAAAATATGAAGCCATTATCATTCATCCTGTTGAAAGGAAGATAGAAAAAAAGGAAAAAAATGAAAAGGGGAAAGGATGAATGGATGAAACGGCAATAAACGGAAGATGATCATTACGCTTGGCAGGCGGCTTGGTGATCGCAGATTTTAGTGTACCAAGGAGAATGTTGCCGCCCATTCCCTGGATATTCCCTTAACTGGCTCTTACGGCACCCACGGGGAGCGATGGGGTGGTCGTATTCGCACACGGTGGAAAAACCGCATAAAATAACCATATACCTTAAGAACCCGCATACGAAATTTGACCGTTTTCGCTGATTTTACAGACGTGGTTTTACAGTTAAATACTATATTTCTATATTTTTTACTGTACAAAATAAAATATCATTCCAATCATGATCTAATGTACGAGCTACTTTTTTGTTTGTGCTATATCATTTTGTTTAATCGACATAAAACTAACGACTGTTTTGTGTATTTTTGCTGTAAGTGGTTTGGAATATCGTATA
The DNA here is from genome assembly GCA_963580505.1 of Ennomos erosarius. Classification (NCBI taxonomy): domain Eukaryota; kingdom Metazoa; phylum Arthropoda; class Insecta; order Lepidoptera; family Geometridae; genus Ennomos; species Ennomos erosarius. The sequence goes on along the minus strand of OY757007.1, from coordinate 2,947,726 downwards.
TTAACGAACCATTTTCATGTCTGAAACGCATGAAAAAATTACAATGTATTCTTGTGAAAGTCGTCTATACAATGTACGAATCACTTTTTGCCAGATTTATAAAGAAATTGAGTAAAAAAATATTTAAGTTAGTCAAATTTTAGAGAAAATGGGCAAAGATTTTGATTTCAGCTACATTGAACACTCGTTTATAAAATTAAAACATCAGAAATAAACTTCAGTTCAAAATAATCCATCCTACGAAAAAAATGATAAATATTAAAAAAATGGGCGGTAAAAAATCTTTTAAAACCACCCATATCTTGCGTTATAATACACGACGCAAGTCTCGAGTCAGCAGTCCGCGCCGAGCGCTTACAGAGAGTGGGCGTGTCGCTCTGCGCTCTGAAAATGGCTGAAACGCGCGCGGCCGTCGTGTATACGTGTGCTAATTCTCGGTTCAGTATACGGGCTCTTAACAGAATCTCTAAAAAGTGGCTATTGTCTCACGACAGTAACAGAAATGGCGAACGTGTAATTGTCGAAAGTGTGAGAGTGTGTTGGAAGTGTGTGTGTGGGAGTGATCCAATTACACTTTCGACATTTTTTTATGAGAATGAATGACATGAGCCAGTTGTTATGTTAAGCGACACGGCGGCATAAGTTGCAGTGTCACTCGGAACTTTAAAATAATAAAGCTTCGCGTGACACTGCACTGCGCACGTCATCCTGAAATCATACAGTCTAGTAATCAGATTACTACACTGTTTAATCAGATCATAAAGTCTTATTTGCCCAGTAATTTCACTAGCTACAATGCCCTTCAAACCGGAACACAGTAGTGCTTGCACACTATTGCTTGGAGGCTGAATAACCTACCTAGCAGAAAAGTCCTACCACCTAGTAAAACATTTAGGTAGGAGGGAGTTACCTAATATTCTTCAGCCTGAAAATGGTGATCCATAAAGTCTTATTTCAGGAAACCTCTCCAGTCTCCACACCTGCAACGGAAACGACACCGGAACCGGAACTACTGCAGCCGCAGGGAGTCAGAAGCAAGTCTTTATCACCAGCTGTCATTATTCAAGATAATGGTATAAACCTTTTCATATTTCCAAAATGTGACAGTTGACCCGGGCCCGAAGTCTGCTATTTCAATTATCATAATGGTTCATGAATGGTACCATTTAATGACAGATTTTGACACTTATGGTGGTCTACTAATGGGTTGTAGACTCAGTCATTAGTGTCAAAATCTATCATGACGATCGATTTTGACACTATTGGTAGTCTACTTATGGGTTTTACACTACCATTAGTGTCAAAATCTGTCATTATGGTACGAATCATGGACCATTATGACACAATTGAAATAGCAGACTTCAGATACGAGTAGCATAGGCTGTAGAAATTGGCCAAATAATATATTATGTATATCTTAATCTTCTCCCGAGAAAGCGTTTGTATGGGTATACGCGGCATGGAAAGGAACGCGTTAGACGGAGTGATTTCACAGTTTTTACAAGACTATTTTGTTTTAAAAATGGGATCGCACACACGTACGGTTTTTTGTCAATTTTTATGGGGTTTATTATTTCATCAAGTTCTTGTTCTATAAGTGCAGGACGTCAACCTCTGTAAATATTGGGATTCAAATCAACACCCAGTGTAATATGACAAGCTGAACTAAAAACTTTCCACGGCTGGACCAATTTTTTTATGCGAATGAATGACCTAAAAAGCTAAGAGTTCACCTGATGTTAAGCGACACGGCCGCCCATAATTTTAATGAAATGATGTAATTGCCGTTTAGACTGAATAAAGCTAATGAACTCTTTGTCTCCAGCTTCTTTATCATCAAAACACGCGATGACTCCAACTCAAGAAGAAGAAGAAGACGAAGAGGAAGAGGGAGAATCGGAAGAAAACAAAGAAGAAGCTGCCGTCCCCGTCAACTCACCTATGATGGATATGTAAGTGTTTTAAGTTATCGCCATCAGCCCGAAGATGTCCACTGCTGGAGATCAGCCTTCCCCTATTGAGAGCCACTTTGAGCAGCTACTCATCTTCTGCATCCTTCGATCTCGACGGGCTTGACCAGATCATCGGTCCACCTAGTGGAGGGCTGCGGCTTCCAGTTCGTGGTCACCACTAGAAAACCTTTCTTCCCCATCGGTTGTCAGTTCTACGAGCGATGTGGCTTGAGTATTTTAAGAGTACTGCTAAATAATTTTACAGGTGTAATAACTCTTACTACCATTATTATTCAAGATCGAATGTTTTCTCTCGTCCTTTTTTTTTATTTGACTGACCTGATAGCTCAGTTGGTAGCTCTGCCTTCTAAACTGTGGGCTCTGGGTTCGATTCCCACCCAAGTCAAACATTTGTGTGATGAACATAGATGTTTGTTCTGCGTCTGGGTGTTATATTGTATTCTATGTATGTATTTACAAACAAAAAAGTATTCTACGTATTATATCAATTATCTGGGTCCCATAGTACAAGCTATGCTTAGTTTGGGGCTAGATGGTGCTGTGTGAAATTTCCACACATAGTTTTTTTTTCTAGATTTCTACAAGTGAGTGACAACCGGCCGACTGCCACAGAAGGCGGTTCAGAGCCTGACTACACGTGGCGACACGCCATCTACCAGAAAGTATTACAACCACACGAAGAAGAAGGTACGAAAACATAATTATACAGTTGGTTGCGAGGGAAGGTACTATTAGTTAGTTCTACTCCAGATAGTATAGAAAGAAAGAGAAAGAAAATATATTTATTCGTGACAGTAACACACACAATATTACACTACATAAATGACATTGCAAAACAATATACACACAAACAGAAGCAGTGCCAAGCAGTGCAATGCTGCGTGGTGTCACGAATGGGCCCCGACTCAGCATACAATTAAGGTCCTAAAGACATTAATTATTGATTTTCAGTGATTTAATTACTGATATAATACCTACAGTACACATGCCTCATCCCATACAAGCATACAACGGAATAACGCGGGCTATTTTACGAATTATTTTATTTCTGCATAACGCAAGATTATCAAGCGACAATTATTGCGTGTTGACGAAGTATAGGGCCAAATGATTACACTGGACACTAACTAGTAACTTTCTAGACACGATTACCACATTTTTTTCAAGTTCGGGCTATTTTTCGTTTGACCCCATGGTTCTACCTTTTTCAAACCTAAATTGATAAATAATTACGAATTTTATTAGATTTCATTAATGTTCTACGATTGTAATTTCTTTTGTGCATAAATTACTTAAGGCTGTATCTTTTTGTTTCTGGCGAAAGAGGCCTGGAACTCATAATACGGGCCCTGAGCCTAGTGTGGGATCCAGGTGCTCCAATTAATGTATATGTTACCCACTTATGCCTATTTTCCAAATAAATGTATTTTTCATTTTTCATTTTCATTTCAATTATAAGGGCTTTTTTAATAAGAACTGCAAACGTGTGGAATACCTTGCCCTGGTCCGTGTTTCCCGAAAAATACAACCCGGGGTTGTTCAAGTCAAGAGAGAATAGGTATTTACTAGACCAGCGGGCTACACCTTAGACCGCATCGTCGCTTCCCATCAGGTGAGATTGTGGTCAAACGCTAGCTAGCATAGTCGTTGATGAAAACAAAATAACAATTTAATACTGAACATGTAGGTTTTTGAATCTTTTGTTATAAGTTGGACTGTATTCAGGAGATCGATCAACCAGCCTCCTCAGAAAATCTTCAGGACCAAAAGGAAAACGAAACAGGGAAGAACTGAGGCAGCTTTGGAAAATGGCGATTGAACAGACGGTGTTACTTGTTAGGATGGAAAAAGAAAACGCTAGACTTAAAGGTGAGTTTACTGGAGAGCGAGCGAGAGAGATTTCTAATGAAGAAGAAGATTGAAATGTAGTGGTATTATAATAATGCTGAATACTTATTAGTTATAACCTTTTCTTTGTAGAGAGAGAAGAGTCATCAGCAGTCCGTCGCATTAAACTAGAGTATACAGAGCTAGGGGTGTGTGACCCAGGAGTTGTTCTAATGTGGGACTCACTACTGGCTAAGGACCCTTCACAACCTATGGCAAAGGTTGACAGGCATATGCTGACGCAAGCTGTTATGCAAGGTAAGCTAGGGTCTTAATTAGTGATCTTGATACTCCTCTTGAACTATCGATCTTTCTATCTGTAGTGTGCCATTCAAACTCAATGTCGGCTGTGAAATGCGCTGCAAGCCCCCCGACGCTCATCGCTTAGCTCTGCCCACCCACATCTAATGCACAGCGTTTCACAGCCGCCATTGACATTGAATGTAGGCCTATATTTGTGGCCGAGAAGAAGAACAATGTAACTATCGAAATCGACAACTAATCAAAACAGAAATCAATGTTCCTCTGCCAGCGAAAGGGATGCTTACCTACATATTATTTTCTAATATTTACTCCTGTTTGGGCCGTGAGGTCTCGGAATAGAACCACACCCCTCTTCCTGTGAGCTCGAGGTGGCACTCTCTGGAGGAGGCCTATGTTCAACAGTGGACGTCTTCAGGCTGTTGATGATGATGATGCTGCTGATGATGATGATATATGGAGATGACCAATTCTGTTGTGGTATATTCAGGTGTGCCTCGAATGACACGTGGAGCGGTATGGTACTTCCTAGCAGAACAAGCTTGTCTCCGTGCACCACCACCGGACACTCGTGCACATCCACACTATTCCACGCCCTATCGGTCCTTACTGGCTGGACTTACCAAACATCAGCATGCTATACTGATAGACCTTGGTAAGTACATCGAGAATCATGGGATATCGGAAGTAAGGAGCATAGTCGAAAACATAGATTAGTAGCCAAAAAAGTAAGAATATTAATTTGTCAACCAACAATTTGGTCAAATGGCTCCAGCGTGGCGAATTAGAGCTCAAGCTCAAACTGTAAATTATTTTATGACATTACTATGTTCCAGCAGTAGGATTAGTAATGAAGTCATCTATATAAACAAGCCATTCGAAAAAAGGAAATAAAATAGAGTAAAATTAAAAAGTCTTAAAATATCTGTTTCGAACTCAAACACATAGGTTAGTAGCAAAAAAATTAAGAATAATAATTCGTCAACCAACAACCTGGCCAAATGGCCAGCGTGGCGAATTAGAGCTCAAAGTATATTATTTTATGAGATTACTATGTTCCAGCAGTAGGATTAGTAATAAAGTCATCTATATAAACAAGTAATTCTAATAAAAAAAAACGAAATGGGTAACACTTAAAATATCTGTTTCGAACTTTAATAGGTACTAATAAGGGTGGACAAAATAATTTTTGTCACCTTTTAATAGCTTATTAAAATAATTGAGTCCTAAAGTCAGAAATATTGTTACAGTTGCATCTAAAAAAAATCGTTGTCTGCTTCTTTGTTAGAAAAATTACGAAGCATCTAATTGGAAAATTACCGAACTTGCGAGGGTTCCTTGTTGTACTACAGAGCCCTAATGACATGCTTTCAGTTGACTACGTCTTACTAACCTATCAATAATAGAGGAGAATCTCCCAAAATATTCATGTTACTTTGAGATTTCAAGTATGTATACATGAAACAATAACGCCGGTGTGTTACTACTTTGCTGTCCTAGGCTCATCTACCCAAATTAGTTGTTATTCTGCCTAAAAGAAAGTACCTATGATCTCCTTTTTCTAAATCTACTCCATCGGATCTACTTCAACTAACCCTATCAAATATTGATTCTAGGTCGAACGTTTCCAAAGCACTCGTACTTCGCATCAGCACTCGGTCCGGGACAACTGGCGTTGTACAATATTCTCAAGGCGTACTCTCTACTGGACCCTGACGTTGGATACTGTCAGGGCTTGAGTTTTGTTGCTGGAATTTTGTTGCTACACGTAAGTAAGAGAACCTATATGATTATGGTTTATGCAACATTTTTAATGCCTGTTTTGGCAGAGGTTACCAAGATTGGTGGTACAGACAAAATATAGGAGTGCATCTTACTATCGTTCCGAATATCTTTTCATAATTTACTTAACCATAATATTATTTGCGTAGTGTTATGTCTCAGTTGAATACCTACGATAAGTTGAATTACAGAACATACTACATGCTCATTAATCTATTTATGATTTCTCAACTTACAAAGACCACAGCAAAGCCTAAAGCCAAAGCTCAGCTTGTCGTTTGCCTGATGTTAGGCGTCATGGTTGCCCATAACAAATTGCAGTGTGACTCGAAACTCTAAATCATAGTTTTGCGTTACACTGCACTGCGCACGTCATCCTGCGATACCAAACAGTCACGTAATAAGGTTACTAGACTGTGAGATCTGGTCATAAAGTCTCATTAACCAAGTAAGTTCACTAGATACAGTGGCCTTCAAACCGAATCACAGTAGTGCTTGTACATTTCATGGCGGCAGAATAACTGGCAAAAGCGGTGGTACCTAACTCTGCAGAAACGACGAACTTTGTAGAAAAGTTCTACCACCTAGTAAAAATGAGAATTGAACTCGCTGCCTCCACTTAATGAGCCAACCTGCTCAACCACAACACAAAAAACTGTCTTTATCAACCTAAGCATTCTTCAACCTTCACAGATGGAAGAAGCAGAAGCATTCATCTTACTGCGACATCTCATGTTCAGACGGGGACTGAGGAAACAGTATCTGCCTGATATGAGTGCCTTACAAGTGCAGGTAAGTTTCATGGTACAGCACAGGTAGCATGACTTTTTCTAGAAACTTCCCAGGAGATAGTTGCTCGATGCATGAGCTGAAGAAATCGACATACTCGTTCGTCCAAAGAAACTGAAATTGCTAGCCGTGCAGGCGGTTCTTGCGGTTTATATTGATCGGAATATTCTAGAATGACAATTTATATGAAAGAAAGAAAGCATGTTTTTGCTCGTTGTTCTTTAAAACCCCATACAAAAATCTACAAAACTAAGAACGTCCAGTTTTCTGAATCAGACAGAAAAAGACAAAAGATCTTTTGATAATCTCGGTAACTTAAGTAACATAAGAAGCATAATATTCAAAAATAAGGAATCCGTTGAAACTAAGAAAATATTTTTATTCCACTTCCACTCTATAATCTAACTTTAAGGATGGTGAGATAGCAATAAATATACCGGTTCTTTTCTTTAATGACTTGGGTTGTGTACCACATTATCACTTAACATCAGGAGAAATGTGGTCAAATGCAAGCCCATCCAGTATAAAGAAATGCGTTATATCTATTCCTTTAGTTGTACCAGCTGTCCCGGTTACTACGTGACCACGAGCCAGAGTTGCACAGCAAGCTGGAAGAACTGGATATATCTCCAGCACTATATGCTGCTCCATGGATGCTCACAATCTTCACTAGCCAGTTCCCACTGGGCTTTGTCGTCAGGGTTTTTGGTAAGTGATAAACTAGTGAAAAGATAGAGCCATTGACTATAAATCCAGTTGACCAATGATACAACTTCCCCTCATACGAAAATTTGTTGTGTATTTCAACCGCTAATCCTATGAGAGGAAACGGGACACCCAATGTGTCGTTTGTTCCATCCTGCTCTGTTCTTTGTAATTTCGTATAACTTTGTCTCGTTTTGTTACTTCACCTCCTGCCCGCATTGTCGACCCTTTATACAAAATCAACAACGGCACAATTATTTAGTTTCCTGCGAAAGTACCATGACACAATTTTGTTCACCAAAGCTTTTCATCATTGTTATCAATCATTTATTTCCTTATCCACAGATCTTCTATTCCTAGAGTCAATGGACGTGATATTTTCAATGGCGCTGGCCATTTTATCAGCACACAAAGACGGTCTAATGCTATGCGAGAGTTGTGAAGAAGCTGCCGAGTACCTCAAGCATAAAATACCAGACATGTCCCCGCATACTTACAGGAAGATAATGAAAAAGGTAAGCTTTTAGCTGGAACATGGGGTTTTGCAGGAGAAATTGAACGTTTACTTGTAGATAGGAGAATGACTGAAGAGTTACAGTAATGCAATCTGGGTAGGGGCTTAAGGCCTATGGATGCAAAGACCTCCGTCCACTACTGAACATAGGCTTCCTTTATAAAATGCCATTTTTGATGATTATCATAGGGGTTTTCCATGATTACCATGCTTGACACAGGAAAATAAGCGCAAATACTCCTTCTGTGTGTGTTGTGGAAACATGGTCCTCGTAGTTCCTAAGTCCCTAGATACAGGGAATCCTAGTTAGGGTTCAGGACCTATATATGTGATCGTTGGGCGTTATTTATTAAATATAACGTATGAGAAGCCACCTGTCTACAATAATTAAGTAGATGTACCTCGCATAGCTTAGAAGTTCAAAAGTAAAATTGAGAAGGATGAGGTTAATGATGATCTATCTGGTAAAAACCGTGACGCTGGAAACAGGCGGTGACCAGCCGCTCAAGGTGGCGCTCTTTGGGGAGGCTCTATGTTCAGCAGTGGACATTTTCAGGTGGTTTATGATGATGATGATGGAGTTAAAGATCATATCTCTCTCCAATCATAATAAATATGTGTTCCAGGTACACGCGTTAGATATAAGCCGGCAACTATCAGACTATGCGGTAGAATATGCAGTACTGCGAGAAGAGATGCCTCGAGTGGCATCACTTACTGAAGAGAACCGAACACTTACTGCAGACAGGATTAGGATGACTGAAGAGCTTGATGTGAGTGGAACTAATATTGACTAATATCACAGATATTAAAATAGTATCTACAATCGAGTTGACACTTCTAAAAAACCACTTTAATTACTCGCTACTTTCTCAGATTTGACAATTCCTTGAATTGGACACTTTCCTTACTGACACTTGACTATTATTACAACTGGTTTTACAACTGCATGAACGGGGTTTTTGGCGGGAACGCGGAAAAGTTCATGTCGTTGCATTGTATTATTTCTCAAAACTTGTGCTTTTCCAGAGTTAATGTTTAAAATTGGTGGCGTTTTACGCATTAAGTGCTGAATAATGACCATGAGTGTGGGAAAGTGATATAATGTGGTGTAACGTGGTTTTTCGTGTTGCTTCCAAAATTCCATAGAAGCTTCTAGTAAAGTTGCCACCACTTTACTGGAGCATGACTTAGACTGGACTATGACTACCCGACTTAGACTGGACTATGATTATGACTAAGACTTGACTCAACGTGAAATATTCATAACACTATGAAAAATTACAATACTTGATACTGGCTAAATACACTATGTGTGGAGCCAAAATATATGAAAAAAAAAAAAAAAAACTGCATGAACAATGGCTTGTACAATTACTAGTAGTACAATTGCTAGCACAACAGGTTGTACAAACAATCCACCAAAAGTTTTCCCTTAAATTAAATGTTAATACATACTTAGTTAAGTATAACAACCTGATTACTTAATCGGATAGAAATAAGATTGTTTGCGATCTCATAAATACATTTTCTTCCACAGTCGGCAATGGACTCACTAACAAACTTCCAAAAGAACCAAACCCGCCTCGAAACAATCAACAAGTCGATGGAACAACAGCTGACCCTACTAAGCCGCTACATCACCGCCTACCACAAACAAGACCTACCACCAGAAATAAAGAAAATCGTCCAAAACCACAGCAAAAGATCATCTTTCAGCTCAAAATTGTTCTCCACAAAATTCACGACAGATGACGATGAGAAAAGAATTCCAAAAACCGGTATCAGCACTCCCAACCTCTTTGCAAAAATTACAGATAATAAAGATACCGTAAGAGAATCTCCGGATAGAGAAAGAAAAGTATTTATAATGAAGAAGTCACAGTCAGTGCACTCCGGGCTAATAGCCAACCTAAAACCTTTAAAAGAAGAGATAAATGAACTTACAGAATCACTTAAAGAGTTAGGTAGAAATACGGAAAAAGAATCGCCAAGAGCAAAAAGACATGAATCTATCAACACAATATCAAAGAACGAATTAACTGAGTCACTCAAAGAACTAGGAAAGAAGAACAGTGGCTTTTTCGCAAACACTCACGAGCAAATTCGACAAGAGAGGTTATTCGAAAAGCAATTAAAACACGACTTTGATGAAAACCTTAAGAAGTTAGATGAGAAATTAAGTCCAACATCGTACATGGATGATTTAAGTATATTCCAAAGCAGGAAGTGTATGTCGTTGAATTTGATTTCAAAAAATGAGAGCAAATCTGACAGCGGTTTTGTGACTCCTCTTACTCCGGATAAAAAGACAGATTCAAGCTCTACCATATCACATCCGTTGAGTGATGTGGACGTAGAAATTAAATTTGATGGACAATCTACCAAGCTGAAGCAAATACGACCTTTGAAGCCTTGTGTTGATAATAAAATGTAGTCCAGTCAGCATGTGGCTAAGAATTTACGTGTGTATTTTCCAGTATTGCCTCGTAATAATAAACATTGTGAAGCGGAGGAATAGTTATCATCTGCTTTGTTTCACTCTGTCAAATGGGGAGTAGACAAAGATAAAACAAGAGAAAAGGCTAACTATTCCACTGTTAAGCAAAGTTTAGTGAGAGGGCGAAAATTTGAAAGAGGTGTAGTTTGTTTGTGTGGTGTTCTCGCCTTATCAGCAATACCAACCACTCAATCTACTACTTGAATTGCGATTGCATCAACCTTATGCTTATAAAAATCTACTTTTTACAAATTTACTGATGAGCAATGAATTCCGATTCAAATAGTAGACATGGGATAGGATACTATTGTACCAGATTGCTAACACTACCATGACCAACATAGGATACTATTTATCCCAAAAAAGTAAACATTATCGCAGAAAACTTAAGCAGGCGAGGCGCCTCTAGTTACACGATATATTTGAGAAAAATACTGAGAAAGAAATAAGTATTATTAATTTTGACTTCGGAGTCTTATAGACCGTCCTAAAACACAAATTATATTCACAGTTATTACCTAGAAAATGTTAAGCTCTCTGATCACTGACCTCCACTGTACTAGTAAGCTGGACTACATATTGACCAATATTGACTGAAGCCATTTTATTTTCGCCATTTTGGCGCTGATTGCTAAGAGTGACATCGTGAGAGTCCTTGGAACTAATTCAACCAACCAATCACAGAATTCACACTTGCAATGCAACCAATCAACGCGATGAATTTTCAAATTATAGTTCTCGGCTTTGAATCTGCACAAAAAAGAACTGTCATTTCCTAGAGAATATTTTGTCCAGCGTACTTCTAATAATAAAGGTCAGTGTCTCTGATAAATAAATAACAGTAGCATTACAAAGAAGGGTCAATGACCGCCACTCCTTGCCCGTAGTACAAAAAAATCATCCTAAAATTTATCCTTATGAAAGCGGAGTCTGTACTAAGTAGAGTTGCCGCGAATACTCGCTATTATTCGGTATTCGGCATACTCGTCATTTTTTTTATATTCGTCGAATACCGAATAATAGCTAGTATTATTCGGCATTCGGCGAATAGTCGTCGAAAATAAACTTTTAACGAACAAAAGAACTAATGAGTTAAAATAATAATTTTTTAATTATTTTCTTTAATAAAACAATACACAATATCAATTATTATCTGTAATATTTGCCTGTGCCTATCATATTCATGAAAATAAATTAGTAAGGCTGTTTAATTAATATTTAAAATCCAACAATTAAATTTACTTCATATATTATGTAGGTATGTATAACATGAAACAGATTTCTTTAACTTTATTGTTTTCTTTTCTCACAATCTTAGAAGAAATTAGAAATATTTTTAATGTGTTTAATGTTTTTTTTATGTCGAATAGTAATGTCGAGTTATTCGACTATTCGCCAAAGTGAATGGCGATTAATCGGTATTCGACTATTCGCTATAAACACTATTCGCGGCAACTCTAGTACTAAGTGACTCTAATCAAGCTGTACAAGTGAAGTGATGGTCCAGTTAACCGAACCATGGTTACGGCAGTATATTTGACCGGAAAGTGATACCATGATAGCTATATTTGACTGGACTGGACAGGCAAAGCAGGAGAACTTACAACATGATGACGTCAGCGCGCGCTCGTTTAGCGCGGCCCGCGGCTTAGGTCATTGATCTTTACGGCCATTGACCCGGCATAATTCAATTGGCTCTTAAACATGTATTCGCGTAATATTAAATCAGTCTTTAGAACAAAAGTTGTTAGGTAAAATAAAAAATTGATCGTTTGTTTAATAGTGTTGACTATTTTTGGATGTTAATTTTAGTAATAATAAAGCAAAAGTGAGAAACGAAAATATTAAATTACAACAAAATAATTGAAGTTTTTCTAAAACTAAGATTGTAATCGGGTTAAATTAGATGCGTTTGAATTTGAATGCTTGCGTGTGGCACTGCAACAGGGAGGCACTAGCATGCTTCTCAATTGATATTTAATATTACTAAACCAATTTTGATAAAATTTCGCTTATGGAAGGGCAACAACTAGTGTTAATTTAATTTAAGCTAATATGGGATAGGCTAGATATGAAATGATCTTATTAGAAAATAAGTTGAAATTAAATAATTATGTAGATCACAAATAAATTGAACTTATCACAAATTATAGTTAGTTGAAATATTTATCATGAATGTATTTTGAAATGTAAGTCTTATTCATAACAAGTTAAATAGTTATTTGTGCAACAAGAGAGCAAAGTTGATTTCTGTGCCGAGTGCTAATGTTGAATCCCAAGCAAGCGAAGGATTCTAGTATTGAATCGCGAGCGAGCGTAGAGAGTGCAAAAACTTTGCTCTCGAGTAGCACATACAACTTTTCACCTCAGCAGTGAGAACATCATTACAGGTAGGTACCTACTTTTTTTTTTTCTTCTTATATGTTGGCTCCACACATAGTGTATTTAGCCAGTGTCAAGTATTATAATTTTTCAGTGTTATGAATATTTCACGTTAAGTCAAGTCTATGTCATAGTCCAGTCTAAGTCATGCTCCAGTAAAGTGGTGGCAACTTTACTAGAAGCTTCTACGGAATTTTGGAAGCAACGCGAAAAACCACGTTTCACCACATTATATCACTTGCCTACACTCATGCTCGTAAATCAGCACTTAATGCGTAAAACGTCACCAATTTTAAACATTAACACTGGCAAAAGCACAAGTTTTGAGAAATAATACAATGCAACGACGTGAACTTTACCGCGTTCCCGCCAAAACTCAGGTACCTACTTATTTACCTAGTAACGAAACACTATCGCATTAATGCCAAAAGCACGACAAAGAAAAAAAATTGTTGCCTTCAAAACTCCATATAAATGTAACCTAAAGCTGGCTAAATACACTTACCGCAAAGTCATAATATTAAAAAATTACTTTGTCTCACGCAGTGAGCAAAATGCGATTTTGCACACTATTTTCTCGCAGCAAAGGGTGCCATTTCGAGCTGCTGAGGTAAAAATATATTAACTTTAAAACTTTCATTGGGGTCCCATCAGGTACAAACGAAAAATAGCCCGAACTTGAAAAAAATTTAGTAATCGCGTCTAGAGAGTTACTAGTTAGTGTCCAGTATGTTCATTTGGCCCAATACTTCGCCAACACGCAATAATTGTCGCTTGATAATCTTGCGTTATGCAGAAATAAAATAATTCGTAAAATAGCCCGCGTTATTCCGTTGTATGGGATGAGGCATCTGTACTGTAGGTATTATATTATCTGGGATTGTAGGTACTAAAAATCTTTTGCCGGTAGTCGCACTGACGTAAACTCTCGTATGCAATAACGAAACAATACACATTTTACTTAATATATTTTTAATTTGTTATGAATACAGCTCTACTTATTAAATAGATAATTAAATTTACTATAACTTAACAGCTAGTCTTAGATGCAATACATAATTTTTGTTACCATTATAAACGATTAATTAAAAAATATACCAAAAGAACTGGTGGTAATTTTTCAGACTATTGTTGCTCAAAAACGTTATATTTTTGGTATTTTGAAAATGATTTTGGCTTAGCTTTAGGAAAGACTATGTGATTCAAAAATAAAGCTATACGATACCTACTTAGTTGTTAAACAATTGTTTTATTTTGATTCCGACCATGCCTATAAATTATGAAAAAAAGACTTAGGATAAACAAATATCTTATGTAGGTTTGTGATTCAAAGTCTACTTAATAGCTAAAGATTGGGTATTGTATTATGGGCGAAAAATTCATATTGCTGTCTTACTTTAGCTAGGTATATTGGACATTGGAGGGAGTGAGAAAACTATTACATTTATGTCTACCGTTTATAAAGTGACGCAGCTATCTATGCAATAGCGTTTAATCCCAGTAGTTCTTTTTGACAGTTCCTTCAAAGGAGCTAATGGTACTAAAAGGACAAAGTGAAGTCCCAGTAGTTCCTATAAAATGAACTACTTGAAATAAACGTGTAATAGAGCTTCCGTCCCTTTTTAAAAAGACCATTCCGCCTTATTGGAAAGGGATGGCTGAAACATTGATGGTAGGTACTGAGGATGAAACGCCCATACTTAGGTACTATTCTATTCTTTCTATTCTATTCCGACAAACAAAACAATCTAAAGGTTTAAACATGTAGTGGTTTATTGTTTTCCTTACCAAACTAAACAAATTATTCAAAATCAACCAAAAAAGTTTGTATGAATGTTGAATCAAACCAAATATCCACAAAGGAATACTTCCATACAATGCCACATTTTATCTCATTCACGTTTTGTTACATAAAATGCACAATCAATACATTTCTAACCATCCTCATCCTGTTTTTTCTGAAGTTTATCCTTCTTTGCTTTTTCAGCTGCTATCTTTTTCGCCATTTTCTTGTACATATCCGCTCTTATTGTGTTCATTATGTTGTATTCTAACCGTGGTCTCAATAGATACGAGTTCGTGACAAAGAAGTCTATGAATTCGGTTTTATAATCCTGGAAAATAATGTATTCTTGGAGGTAATGGAGAGAAAAAGAGGAAAGGGTGGGACGGCAAAGGCAGGTAGAATGGAGAGAATAAAAAGAAGGAAAAGGATGAATGGCTACCCAGATAATATAATACCTACAGTATGGATGGGACTGTGACGAAAAGAGGTAGGTGGTAACCGGCCTCCTTTTGCCATCTCATATGCCAATAGGTGCAGTAAAAAAATTAAGTAGGTAGTTTAGTATTACCTCCATGGTAAGCGGCTCTACACCAGCTTCGAAAATAGGCTCCAGGAATTCCTCTGGTGACAATGGATGGATGGATAACCTGCAAAAAAAACATAAGTAGGTACTTACCTACATCACTTGGTAAAGAGTAAAGAGTGCAAATGATAAAATATTTTGTCACGAAATGCTTTTGATACTTTTAGAAAATGTTAGTCCACACGAGACCGGTGTCAGTAGGCCTAGCACGAATATTTACGCGCGCCTAAGTGTAACGTTAACGTAAGGCCCCCTATTACGATTGCGTCTGCCGCTCAACTGCTGTCAAAGTTCATATAATTTTGACAGATTAGCGGCAGACGCGCGTCAGCAGCGCTGCTGTTGCCTTACGTTAACGTTACATTTACCTTACGCGCGCGTAAATATTCGTGCTAGGCCTACAAATGCCATACAACCGCCTTACGTTAACATTATACTTACGCGCGCGTAAATATTCGTGCTAGGCCTACAGGAATAAAAGGAAGGTGGGGTGGGATGGGATAAGGGTGATGCCATGAATTCAAACACCAAGTACTTATAACACGTAATAAAACTAACTCCACGATTCTTGCAGGCTGCATGACTTTATTGTAGGCTTCCAATATGGTACCGAATCCGTACCCCTGCAGTAATTGGGCCAATGCTTGGACACAATAGTCCCGCGGAATGCTGTACACACTGAAATGTTGAAAGTAATGTCGGGAATAAATTCCCGAATTGTCCCTATTTTTTGAAAGTTAGGCGCGTTGTATTTTTCTGGTTGGCAACTGTTACTGACGCGAGATTGGAGGAGACCGCGAATCAAAAAAGGCTGGAAAAACGATCACTCTCTTAACTTACCCCAGTTTCTCGCACGTTTTTCAAACTTGTGCCAACTTAACACTAAAAATACTGAACGCCTATTGGTTGCCTATTGACAATCGACTAACTTCAACCAATGGGCGTACAATTGTTGAGAGTTATGTTGATATGATGGCATATGTGATTGCAGATTATAAGCAGACCGTGGAGAAAGCTGCTGCCCATCCCTGAATATTCCCCTAGCCATTTGAACATGTAAATAAGCCCAAGCCGGCTCTCATAGCATATGAAGTTGTTAACCATTGGTCGAAAACTCTTTTTTTTATCTTATATGTAGTAGTAAAACTTTTTATATGCTTATATGGGTTCACGTTTGCCAACATCTCACCTGATGGAAAGTGATGATGCGGTCTATATTGGAGCATGTTTGCCCGACTTTTTGCTGACAGAACTTGTGTAGACCGTACCTTTGCAGTTTATGGTAGAAAAACATTTGCACACTTCCATAATCGGTGAGTGGAATTAAGATCATCTCGCTGAAGATTGAGGTCATTGGCCTGGCTATTGCTGATGATGGAACGGAGCAAGTGGCTGAGAAAATAAATAGCCGACATGAATAAGTTACATTTACTTATGATTAATTTTAATGTAAAGCGAATAAATATCAGCAGTGGTTATAGGAACCTCATCTATCTTTTTAGCTGGTAAGATTACTTTTCAGACACCATCATCATCATCATAGTTAACCTGACGTTCACTGTTGAACATAGGCCTCTCCCATAGTGCGCTACTTAGAGCAGCTACTTGCCTTCTGCCTACATCGGCTGCGGTTGTCACCCGTACGTCAGTTGTATGGCATTTGATCAGCGCCTCATACAACTAGCTTACGTTAACGTTACACTTACGCGCGCGTAAATGTTCGTGCTAGGCCTACTGATCGTCGCTCCACTTTGAGGGTTGGCCTACGCTGCGTCTATACGTGTATTTTATAATATGAATCATAAACTAACCCTCTATTCTGCAGTAGTCAGGGAATAACCAACCAATTGCTTACCAATGAATATAATTTTAGCATCTACCGGTATCGCTTTCAGCATTTTAGTGAGAGGACCTTTCAATGCTTTTGCGTTCAGATATTTGTCTCCAGGTTGCACCTGAAACAGAAAATTTGATTTTGGTCAATTTAGTAGATGGGATTTTAAAAGCATCCATAAAAATTCGTTTACCACTCTCCCATAATTATCTAAAATTAAAGAATAAATATGACTTTGATTGACTTTAGTTATTTATCCTATTAGGCCCTGGGACCATCGAATTTTCATTTCCGTTGGCCCCCTTTAGGTATATTTGGGGTAATTTTACCTTTTTAGCGAACACTCTCTCCACGTTTCTCATGAAGATGACAGCTGGCTGGAAGATCTTCGCAGCTAGAAGTACTTGGTTCATCGCCTTGCCAGGCTTGCTGGCCACCGCACTGAACACCTCAGGAGTTATGTCTATTTTCACTGCATCTGATGCATAATAGTTATTTGTTATACAAGGGTGCAAAATTGGTTTTTGGCGCGCGAGTACTAGAATTGAAACCGGAGCAAGCGAAAGATTCAAAGGTACGAGACGCAAAAAAACTTTGCAGCCGAGTGAAACACACAACTTTTCACCTCACTACAGCGAGGAAAAACCAAGGAAACTGCATGGATGAAATAAAAAAAAAGAAGGATTGAGTTTTGATTGACATTGAACTGAAGCCCAAAATGGCGGACATATTACATATGTGTGTCAGATGAAAGTAGGGCGACCGGCTGCCTATGTGAGCGTGTGCGTGCCCCGCTCGTACGTACGATGCGTTCCGGCTTCCTAAGGGTGCATTAAGGGTGCTTCAGTTTCGGATCAGACGGGATTCTCTCCTTCTTTTTTTATTAGCTCCATGGGAAACTGCTTGAAAAGCTAAGAAAATCTTAGATTATTCATAGTTATTATGGGTGACCGTAACGCTTGACATCAGTTAAAAGACTAGCTCGTCCCGTCATTCTTTGAACATTAAAGAAAAAATGTTATTAATCCATTTTCATGCAGTGGCCGTGCTTGATAGCGTATATAAAATACTATTCGGTACTGGACAGTGCGATTATTCTAAAAATGAGGTTGGCGAATGAGAAAACGAAGAAGTATTATAGGTATATTTTAGTAGATATTAATGAATTTTCAGTGGACTGGCAGTATCAAGAAGGTTAAATCAATACTTGACACTGGCTAAATACACTGTGGAGCCATTATATAAGAAAAAAATATATAAAAGGTCAATTTCAAGCAGATCTGTGGTTAAGAATTCTATCTAGCTCTGTGATTGGCGAGAATATTATTAATGGTACTACTATTTTAATATCTGTGATTAAATAGAAACGTTCGAACTTTAAAAACACTTTGCTCGCTAGCGATTAAAATGCGTTTTTGTGCCCAAATTTCGAATGCCAAAGAGAATCTTTCCAAGCCAGTGAGGTGAAAAATAATTTACTACTCAACGTACGAATTAAAAGCTGCAGGGTTAGCATGGACGGTAGACAAAATTCTCTTTCCCCTGTTTTACTCCACTTGACAAGTAAATTGTATGAAGAATGTGACATAACACGGGGAAAGACAATTTTTTCTACCGTCCGTGCTAGCCCCCCTGGATAAAGGAATATCCAACGTAGGCCGCGTCATCAGCCATCAGGTGAAACAGTAGTCAAATGATTTGCCCATATATTATTTAAAAAAAAGCAGGAAATGGGCAGCGGTAATTGTCCCCTATACTGCGATCACTAAGCCACCTGCCAAGCGTGGACACTATGCCAAACCTCTGTTAATAAGCGTCCAAAGTGCTGTATTATGGGGAAAAGCCTATGTTTAGCAGTGGAAGGTCTTTCAGTTGCTGATGTGTTATGAATAGTGGGGAAATTCAGGAAGTCAGAGGAGAGCTAAAGTCATAATCCAGCTGGCTAAATGTGGATTGGTGGAAGACAGATTTTCTGGAGCTTTGTGATTCATGATCACGCCCGCTTTCTCACTATGATTTCCTTCGCTGTTAAGAGCGAGTGTAAATTCTACATATAACTTGAAGTCATTGGTGCAGGGCTGAGCGGGTTTTGAACCAAGATGCGTCGGTGTGGAAGTCACACGTGCTACTGCTGATCCACATTCGCTCTTGGATAATAAGCGAGACAAAATCGACATAGAAGCGGGACATAATCGGAACCAGCGATAACCGCTGTAATGTAACTAATTCTAGTATTACCCAAGTATTCAAGTAGCTAGAGGATATCACAACCCGGGGTTGTTCATATCAAGAGTGAATAGGTATTTACTAGACCAGCGTTACACCTTAGACCGCATCGTCGCTTCCCATCAGGTGAGATTGTGGTCAAACGCTGGCCTAGTCGTTTTTAAAAAACAACAATGGCCAGTAGTATTTTTTACCTGGAATGTGCCGTCTTAATAAATATATGTCCAAAGGGTAGGTACTTACTCATTTCACCAGCAACGCAGTCTACCAAAAACGACTTCCCACATCTAGGAGGACCGAGCAGCATGACAGATCTGTTTCTCGTAGCTCCTGGAGCGAGACCTGATCCAAAGATACAAGAGAGGACGAGACGGTGCTTCACATCACCATATCCGGGGGGTGGGAACCTGAAGAGAGGCAGAAAAGGACCACAGTATAACCATCATCAAATACAATAGGCATGATGACTAGTGTTAAAAATGAACAAGTAAATATTACTTTCATAAAGAAAATTAAAAATGAATGCAATAATTGAAAAAAATACGTATAATAGGTAAATAAATCACGGAGTAATAAGCCTTTAAAGTTTCTGCAGGGGGCCGGGCATCACCTGTCCTCCACAGTTACTATGAAAGATCCACTTGTGACGTCACGTGCCAGAGATTGTATGTAAAGCTGCCACAGCTTAGTGATAAGGTACTATGAACGACTCAGCTCTGACGTCACTGACCGTTTGAGCTATCTCTTTCTTTTCCGGTTTTTAAAATGCTTGTAACTTTAGTCATTTTTTGAGTTATTATATTTTTGTATTCACGAATGTATATCTTTTGTGGAATATTAAAAATTTATGCAACAAAAAATTTTTGTCATCATGCCTATTGGAGACGTGATATTATTAGCAAGTTGAAATGGCAATGGGCACTTGGGCAGGTCATATCGCTCACAGAACCGACAACCGAAGAGGAGGAAAGGTTCTCGAGTGGTGACTATGAACTGGAAGACGCAGCGTAGGCCCCTCACTAGTTGGACTGACGACCTAACAGTTACGCGATAGTGTGGGGGGGGGTAGGGATAGTTTAGCGTGTGGGGTGAGGGGGTAGTGTGAGGGGGGGGGGGTGTAATGTCGGGAAGGTTCTACGTTCAGCAGTGGACGTCTTCAGGCTGATGATGAGGATACAGGGTTCCTGCTTACTTGGCGTCAGGGTCCTGGATATTGAGTTCATACGCTCCATAGTTGGAATCTCCAATTATATCCTTTAATTTACTTGTCGGTTTTGTTATTATGTCAAGATCGAAAATTTCCTGTAAAATTATGTGAGGCTAGGTTACACACACACATTAATGACTTTAATTGGATAAAGAAAGATCCGTCTCCACTCTCTCGACAAATTCATATCGTTTGAACTTTGGATCGTTGGATCGTTAGATCATTGGATCGTTGGATCGCTGGATCGTTAAAAAGTTGACCCGTTGGATCCTTGGATCGTTGGATCGTTAGATCATTGGGCCGTTGGATCGTTGGGCCATTGGATAGTTCGATCGTTCGATCGTTAGATCATTGGGCCGTTGGATCGTTGGATCGTCGCACCGTTGGATCGTTCGATCGCTGGATCGTTGGATCGTTGCTAAATAGTCACACAAAGAATAGGCTTACATCAAGGTTCTTCAATGCATTGTCATCAATCTTCAGAGTCTTCGGCCTGGGAGGGGCTTTTGGTTTCTTCGTAGGTTTTAACTTTGGATATGTGAAGCCAACTCTTTTGTACATTAGCTGATGCATCTTGATCAGGAGCTTGAGATCCAATCTAAAATTATAGGCGATATTAAGTACCTATGCTTCTCATTATTCGACATTATATCAGGCCTAGTAAATAACGCCCAACGATCACTTCAATAGATCCTGGACCCTAACTAGAAATCCCTGCACCTAAAGGTATTTACTGGGTACAGGAACTACGAGGACCATGCTCCCACCACACCCACACATAGAACAACTACTTACTTGCATTTATTTTTCCTGTGCACAAATACCCACCAACAACCAGCAAACCACCATATGATGCAGGAGGCGAGCAGCCGCTCAAAGTGGCCCTCTGTAAGGGAGTTTTATATTCAGCAGTGGACGTCTTCAGGCTGTTGATGATGATGATGATGATGATGATGATGACTCAATAATATTGATATCCCTATCATACCTCATCAATGTGTCCACGTATGTCCTGCATTCAAGATGGATATTGTTCATCAGTTCCTCAGTGATCAAAGACTTCATGTACCTGTCAAAAATTGTTAATTTTTTTTATTAATTTGCATGGGCATTTAAATAAAATAAATAAATAACGCCCAACGATCACATACATAGAACCTGAACCCTAACTAGGATTCCCTGTATCTAGGAACCCAGAAATGACGAGGACCATGCTTCTACAATACCCAGACACAGAACAAGTATTTGCGCTTTCTTTCCTGTGTCGCGGGAATCGAACCCACCGCCTCCGGGTTATGAGCCGGCCTGCTCAACCACCACACCACAGAGGCTGTCATAATAGTTATAAAACCTACCCGTAAACGTAGTCTGCATTATATTCGTCTGCACAGTGGTCGTACAAGGACCAGGCGGCCTGGTACTTCTGGAAGACCTGGAAAAATGACTATTTTTAGTTATTTCACTGGTACTTCTGGAAGGGTTGGAAAAATGACTCTTTTTAGTTATTTCCCTGGTACTTCTGGAAGACCTGGAAAAATGACTCTTTTTAGTTATTTCACTGGTACTTCTGGAAGACCTGGAAAAATGACTCTTTTTAGTTATTTCACTGGTACTTCTGGAAGACCTGGAAAAATTACTCTCTTTAGTTATTTCCCTGGTACTTCTGGAAGGGCTGGAAAAATTAGGCTTGTTTCAGATCAGGCTACTGAATGGCCTTATGCCTTATCTGTACTAAAATTATACAGGATGTCATTTAATTCATTAGCATAAATTGAGCCCATGATAATACATCATTTATAGATGATTACTAAAGAGTAAAGGGTGTAAATATAGATGTTTTTATTGAAAATTATGAAGATAGCCGCGGAGCCTAACGCGGTTGGCGCGGATGATTTTGATACATTTAA
Source organism: Ennomos erosarius (assembly GCA_963580505.1). Classification (NCBI taxonomy): domain Eukaryota; kingdom Metazoa; phylum Arthropoda; class Insecta; order Lepidoptera; family Geometridae; genus Ennomos; species Ennomos erosarius. The sequence goes on along the minus strand of OY757007.1, from coordinate 2,925,390 downwards.
ACGTTTTAATACCTTGTACTTATGTACTAATTAAAAACAGTACTTGTATATTTTAATTAAATTTTGTATTGTAGCATTTGATAAGTAAGTTAATCTAGGATAGACTTAATCAAATGCTACAGTACAAATTTTATAAAAATAATAATATACTGTTTACAATTAATACATACAAGGTATAAAAACGTTTCAATGTATCAGAATCATCCGTGCCAACTGCGTTTGGCGCCGCGGCAATCTTAATAATTTCCAATAAAAAATATTTTCATTTGCAGAGTGCAGAGTGTTACTCTTTAATAATCGTCAATAAATTATGTACTATCGTGGGCTCAATTTATGCTAATGAATTAAATTGCATCCTGTATAACACCCAGACACAGAACAAACATCGATGTTCATCACACAAATGTTTGTCTTGCGTGGGCATGAAACCCATATAGATCAAAAAGCCGAGCAATCGAGGATAGGTACTACCAAACCAACTACCAACTGGGCTATGAGACCAGTCAATCCATACTTACGTCAAAAATCTCTTTCATAGCCGCGGACTGTTTGACTGTGTAGCCAGGGTCGCTGTAAGGATTGCATTTCAGCTTGAACAGGGCGTCTGCGTCCTTCTTCGCTTTCTCTCTAGCCTGCTGAACCTTCATTGCGGCCTCGAACTTCGCGGTTTCTTTCTCTTGCTTTAACTTTAATTAGTTTTAAATTAGACATAATAACCTACATCAATGGTAAGTCAGTTTTATATTTTATTAAAAGATAATAAAAATCGTGTCACCATTTCTTTTGTTTTCCCTTTAGTTTCAGCTGCAAACTTCTTGTCGGCTTCTATCTTCTCGTCAATGGTGGGGTATTCACCGCGAAGAAGCAACACCGTTCCACCTTCCACCTCGTAAGGATATTCAGGGAAGAACCCGTAACCGATGTACCTGTAAATATTCATTAAAACGTTCATAATAATTCATCTAACAACTGAGATGCATGAAAACATGGTATTACAATAATTATGCTGAAGATTCCTCAAATACGTACTTACATACAAAGCGTTTTGAATCCTCCTTTATAATAGGCATGATGTCTAAATTTTATTTTTGATAAATTAGTTATATTCCTCAAAAGATAAACATTTGTGAAAACAAAAATTAAATATCTCAAAAAATTACCAAGTTACAAGCTTTTTAAAAACTAAAGAAAGAAAGAGATAGCTCAAACGGCCAGTGACCAGTCAGAGGAAGGTCGTTATAGTACCTCATTACTAAGCTGTGGTAGCTTTACATACAATCACTTTCGCATGTGACGTCACGAGTAGATTTTTCATAGTAACTGTGGGGGCGCTCTGTTTCGCGAGAAAAGGACAGGAGATGCCTGTAGAAACTTTAAAAGCTTATTACTCCGTGATTTATTGACCGATTTTGCTTATTTTTTCAATTATTGCATTCATTTTGAATCTTCTTTATGAAAGTAATATTTACTTGTACATTTTTAATAGTAGTCATCATGGCTATTCGGACAGCAAAGGAATGGAATACCTTACCAGCATCATTGTTTCCTGACAAATATAATCTGGGAGTTTTAAGGCTAGAGTAAACCGGTATCTCCATCAGGGCCCGTTTTATAAAGTTGCAAGTCTTATGCTTGTTGTAAAAAACTAGCTGCACCACTCTTTATTGAGGTACAGCTAGGTGCGGCGAGGTGAACCTCCTCGCTGCAGTACTCGCCTAGAAAATGTAATTGACTGCAGTTGTCTAGTGTATGTCAGTCGAGAGTTGGTGAAAATCACAGGTGAAAATCGATACGGCGGTCTTTGAAGAAAATCCGACAATGGCGGTTGCGAATCTTGAATTTATTTTTTAAAACTAGTGTATCTTGAACTTTAATGTGTAATAAGGGTGGATTATTATCCGTTGAGTGTTCGTGAACGTGCACGAGTGTTGGCAAATGGTTTCAAGATCATAAAACCATACATTTTCGTTTTTGCTTCAACGGCCCTTTTTTAGAGCCTTCAGTAAAATATCCTCCATTTTACTGTTGGAGTTTTGACTGACAATATGACTTTGACTTGACATTACCGTACAAATTTTACTCACTTGACATTGGCAGAATTATTGTAAACAAGCGATAGAAAGCCATTAAAGAAGAAGAAGAAGAAGAAAATCGATACGGCAAATTTTGTACTTTTTATTAATGTTTTAATTTGTATATAATTCCTATTTCACAGTCAACACAGTATTATTTCTCCTCTCACCATATCATATCAGATAGCCCCCACAGGACAACAGTTGAATGTTTTATAATGATAGAATAGAAGACAACAAAAGGTGACAAATGGTTATTTACAGCTTTAATTTGTTCTTGTGGCAACACAAATCAAAAACGGAATAAAAGACGTGTGTTGTGTTGTGTTATGTTGTGTTGTGTTGTGCTGTGTTGTGTTGTCAAATGTGGGCGGGCCTATTTGTATATTTAGGTACCTTTAAAAGTCAGTTTATAAGTTTAGTAAATTAAATACCATTCTCTAAACCACTCCCGTACTTGATCCGTAATATCATCGATTTGGTCTTCTTTCCTAAAGAGTATAAGTCTAGTATTTTCTCTCTCTTTCTCTCTTTCGTATATTTTCATAATTCTTTCCCTTTCTAGACGACGTTTTTCATACATCTGTATCAAAAGATAAAAGTGACAATATTGTTTTATTCGTTGTTTCTTCCAAGATTATGCATCTTACAAAGATTGGAGTCGACATAAATGCAACTAAATAAATTATGTTGATAACTAAAGTGATCGATATACTTCTTAGAATTAGCAAGTTGAAATTGCAATGGGCAGCCACATCGCTCGCTGACAGCCGATGGGCAAGAAAGGTTCTCGAGTAGTGACCACAAACCGGAAGACGCAACGTAGGCCCTCCATTAGTTGGATCGATGACCTGTTGAAAATTACGTGGAGTCATTGGATGCAAACGGCAAGCAGCCACTCAGTGCCGCTCTATGAGGGAGCCCTATGTTTAGCAGTGGACATCTTCAGGCTAATGATAGAAATGATAATGGTGATGATGGTGGTGATGATGATGATGGTAATGGTGACGGTGATGATGATGGTTATGATGATGGTGATGATGGTAATGAAGATGATGATGATAAGTTCAACGGCTTACTTTATTGTTCTCTTCAAGAAAACTCAGTCTTCGTGTTTGAGAGTCTGGTATGATACCGAGTAACACATCCCTCTTTGCGTCTTGTAGCCTCTTTCTTTTTACTTTCATGAACTCTCTGAAATATACGTAAGGATTTAAAAAAAAATAGAGCAGGAACGTAGAAATATTAGTGTGCGCTGGGGTATAATAAACAGTAAACCATGGATGAAATAAAAAAAAGAAGGATTGAGTTTTGATTGACATCGAACTGAAGCCCAAAATGGCGGACATATTATATATGTGTGACAGATGAAAGTAGGGCGACCGGCTGCATATGATGTGAGTGTGTGCGTACCCCGCTCGTACGTACGAAGCGTTTTGGCTTCCTAAGGATCAGACGGGATTCCCACCTTCTTTTTTTATTAGCTCCATGCAGTAAACATTATAAACATAAACAAACAAACAAAGAAACAACAGAAACAATATTAACAAAACAACAACAAAGAAACAGAAACAACAAACAGTATTCTTTTATTCTTTCCATCTATCTAAAGGTACATTGGAAGATATCTTTTTTAGGGGTTGTATTACATTGTGTAGTTTTGTGTTGTGTTGTGTATCGTTGTGTTGTAATGTTTTGTGTTGTGGTGTGCTGTGCTGTGCTGGTTTGTGTTGTGTTACGTTGTGTAGTGAAGTGATGTTGTTGTGTTGTATTTTGGTGTATTATGTTGTATTGTATTGTATACGGGCATTAATCTAGCTTAGGTAAATTGTAAACAGGGGGTCTAGCAAAGATCTAACGCTAACGCTAACGCCAAACGCTAACTCCAAAATGTACTGGAATGTAATATCGGAAATCGCTTACTTTTCCGCCGCTAATATAATTTCAATACATATTTGGAGTTAGCGTTAGTGATTGGGATCTTTGTTAGACCCCCTGTTCCGTGAAGACACCGAAACGGCCCCAACGGAAGACCAGCGTTGGTTGTATATGTTTTATGTATAGCCAGCACACGCTAAGTTGGGACCGACTCATGGCAACTGACAACTCACTCATAAAAGTAATTGTCGTGTTTTTCATTTTATTTGTATCTTTTGCTATGAATAAACAATTTCTTGCTATCTTCCTTTCTTTCATTGCCAACCCCGAAACATGGTCACAAAAGGTTAAAGATTTTGGTCAGAAACCCCATGTCTTTTTTTTATGAATATGTGTGGACTTTTCACACAGCGCAATCTAGCCCTAAACTAAGCATAGCTTGTACTATGGGAACCAGATAACTGAAACAATACTTATATACTTTTTTGTTTGTAAATACATACATAGAATACAATAGAACACCCAGACGCAGAACAAACATCTATGTCCGTCACACAAATGTTTGTTCTGGGTAGGAATCGAACCCACAGCCCTCAGTGCAGAAGGCAGGGATACTACCAACTGAGCTATCGGGCCCGTCGATGTCTGGCTGTGGAGAATGGGGATGTGGGTTCAAATCCAACCCCAGATTTTAAAAAACCTTCATGCATAAAATTTTAAATTATTGTGTTTTAATCATAGATCTATATATCAGGATATGCCCGAAGGAACATTTTATTTACTCAAAATGGTGTGGGGAAAAGTCAGCGCCATCTCTTAGACTACTCAGGAACTACGATGAGAACGGCCCTATCGCTGCCATTATGTCCGTCAATGTTTGTTTACAATGATTATCCCAAATATAAATTCGATTATTTTCGTACAAAACGGAGTGTAATATTGAAAATATTGACTTACTTGTGGTAAGAAACTTTGTATTTCTTTTTATTGCACTTTAGAGTGTAGTTTGTGCAACCCTTCACAACACAACTTGGCATATTTTCTTTGAGACACACGACCGATATCTTCTCACTTCCAACACAGACTGGGCGCTAGTGGAGGTCAATCTGTGAACTTGACTCCCTCTTTGAAGCGACGGTTTAATCTGTCATTAGGCCTGTCGTTATATATATGTCTATGGTTTTAATTTTTATTATTTTTACCTGTAAACTTTCTGTATAATTTGAGCCGCCTTGTTCCTTATTTCTAGTGGAGTGTCGACAACCTTTTCAGCATAATAAGTCCTCCTTTTTTCGCATTTATCTTTAAAATCCTTCAAAAACCACTGCCTGGAATTCATAGATAGCGATATACTTAGAGTTGCCCAAACAAAATGCTGTGAAATAGGAGTCCGTATGATAGTTATTTATGATATAAGGGCGGTAAGTTGGTTTTTACTAACGAGTAGACAAATGTAAGCCCGAGACGTAGTCGAGGGCTTACCATACTCACGAGTTTGTAAAAACCAATTTCCGTCCGTGTATCATACAACATTTCTCAACACATTTGCGAGAAAACAGAACCATAGATACTGAATCAGACACGTTTCTTGTGTAATATGAAAATCTAGTAAAGTTGCAACCACTACATGGCAATGGCGATGGCGATGGCGATGGCGATGGCGATGGCGATGGCGATGGCGATGGCGATGGCGATGGCGATGGCGATGGCGATGGCGATGGCGATAGCAATGGCGATGGCGATGGTTTTGGCGATGTCGATGGCGATGGCGATGGCGGTGGCCATAGCAATGGCAATAGCCACGGCCATGGTGGCAATGGCAATTTTAATGGCGATGGCGATGGCGATGGCGATGGCGATGGCGAGGCGATGGCGATGGCAATGGCGATGGCGACGGCGATGGCGATGGCGATGGCGATGGCAATGGCGATGGCGATGGCGATGGCGATGGCGATGGCGATGGCGATGGCGATAACGATGGCGATGGCGATGGCGATGGCGATGGCGATGGCGATGGCGATGGCGATGGCGATGGCGATGGCGATGGCGATGGCGATGGCAATGGCAATGGCATTGGCAATATTTCCCATGGCTATGGGAAATATTCAATAAAACGATAAAAAAATTTATTGCAATACTTGACACTTTATCGCACGGTCCGTTGCATGGTGCGTCATAATTAACTTTCGAACAAACTTTGTATACAGGCTTCGTAAATGCATTTTTTGAGCAACTATGTTGAAAAAAATATGATTTCTTTAATATTAATTTCTTTTTATTTTCAAATCTGATTGTTATACAATAATTCGATTTAATTAGTTATTATTATGTTTTAATTATTAATACCTACGTACTTACCGATATCTCTCATGCTTTTTAATAATGTTCATTTGTATACATTCTTCTGGTATAGTATGGATACTGGCCTCTGAATAAAATAAAATGAATAAATACAATACATGAATAAAATTCACTAATATAATGTAGGTGAGCCATTCTTCTTTTTAGTACCTAAAATCGACAAGGTTTGCAGAAAAAAATTTGAACAATGTAATCTATAATTTATTACTTTTAAGTGCTAATTCTGATTAGTTTTTGTCTATTCTTACCTGTACTGACATTTGCAGCGATGTTTTCTGACGTTTAGACAGATTTTTCGACATGTACTCTAGGAATGGTCGGTAATATTAACAACTGCGTTACCTACTTATAAAACGGCGTTTTATTTATAGGATCATTCATTTCAGTCCGGTAACATATCACTTACAAACTAATCAAATTTTAAGATATCTTCATTAGGTTAATTCACAAATATAATCAGGCTAATGAGGTATTTTTTAATAAGCCGTCACTACTGCGTTACTAACTTTGATTTAACATTTAAGTTTTTTAAAAAATACACCTAAATTAGTTACCAGCAAACAATATTTGTATAAGAAATGAAACAATTGATAAATAAAAAAGAATGTTTGCTATTTCACAATTTCTTTCCATATTGTATGTAACAAATATGGATCTAAATATTACCTGGAAATTGGGGACAGAAAAAGCTTTTTCACGATTACGACGTTTTTTGTTGGTAATTTTCCATTTCCGTTTTGCAGATCTATGCTCTTTTTTGTAACATTACTCACAAGATTTTTTAGCGTGGTATTGTTCCCAATGTTTTTTTTTTTGCTTTAGCATTTTTAATCGGATCTTGTTTCAGTTTTTCTCTATAACGCCTTTGTTTTTCAGCGGGTGTCAAAGCCATTATTTCAAAGTATTGATCTACAAAAGTAAAGAATTCATTTATGCGTCATTTAATGTACATATATATAAAAAAAAATGTTTTCAAAACAACTGCGTTGCTAAAACTACACCTGCGTTACCCCATTTAGTAACGCAGTGTAGTGGTAACACAGTTGTAAAAAAGAAGTGTTTTTAAACGAAATCCTTAAATAGTACCATATCCACGCGAAATTATAACGCTATCCAAATATAAACCTAATTAGTAGTATTTACTTGAAATAATTATTGCAAATATCACTAAAATTTACCTTTTCATAGCGGTAACTCAGTTGCCCCACAATAAACACACGCACTCCACACGACAAATTCCGAACGGCTGGTTTCGACAAGCTTGCCCCTTTGCACACCTCGCCTCACCCCAGCATCAATTTACAACAAACCAAGCAATATTAGAGATAGAGATGTTAAAAAAGCTTATTTTAAGAAACACTTACGTATGGTAACAAAGGGTACGTACGATTTTCTTCAATGTCGGGGACACGGCGACAAATATTTTATTATAAAATATCTACTGTGGTAAAATCATATCGATGGGGATTACAATAGAGGTTAAGCTTTAAAGAAATGCTTAAACATTTTTAAAAAAGCTATGATTAGGAAAGATTTTGAGAAATTTTGGTTTATGTTACGAGACGCGGACTGCGGGACAGTGAACTATTATATGGAAAACAACTGTGTTACTCAGTAAGACAACTATGTTACCGTGATTCACAAATAAATACCGTATCAAACTTAAATATTTTGGTGTCTGGTGATTAACTCATATTCAATAATTGCTATTAGGTGCATTTTTTTCTTTTATTTGCACTTTTGTTTATTAATAAAACACTTTATCGAAAGAGGACTGATTCTTAGGCACTAAAAAGAAGAATGGCCCAGGTACTTAAAGTAAAAATAAATGTAACTATTTTTAATCTAAAAGGAAGGAATATAAAATCTCAAGTTCCGATAGAGACGCTGATAAAACCTCTATTATGGTTTACCTTCATCATCATCATCATCCTCCTGAAGACGTCCACTGATAAACATAAGCACGGATGCAGGAGGCGAGCCGCTCAAAGTGGCACTCTCTGGGGGAAGCCTATATTTAGCAGTGGACGTCTTCAGGCCGTTGATGATGAACGTTTTAAAAGGCATGATGACTACTATTAAAAATGAACAAGTAAACATTACTTTCATAAAGAAGATTAAAAATGAATGCAATAATTGAAAAAATAACCAAAATCGGTAAATAAATCACGGAGTAATAAGCTTTTAAAGTTTCTACAGCAGGCATCTCCTGTCCCTTTCTCGCGAAACAGAGCGCCTCCACAGTTACTATGAAAAACCCACTCGTGACGTCACATGCCAAAGAGATTGTATGAAAAGTTACCACAGCTTAGCAGTAATGAAGTACTATAACGACCTTCCTCTGACGTTCCTGGCCGTTTGAGCTATCTCTTTCTATTCCGGTTTTTAAAATGCTTGTAACTTGGTCATTTTTTGAGATATTTAATTTTTGTTTTCACAAATGTTTATCTTTTGAGGAATATAATTAATTAATTTAATAAAAAAATTTGTTCATCATGCCTATTGCAGATTCCAGAACCCACATTCTAAAAATCTTGATTTGATTTGATAATTAACCTAGGACATACAAGAATGATGAATATTTCTAGGTCAGTGAATTTGAAGAACAGTATTAACGATAAAATGCCCAGACCCAAATGAAACATTTTCGTGTTTTAAGAACGTACAGCGCCATCTAGTTTCAACGAATAAATCGTATTATAGAACGACGGCGGTCATTCATTCAATGATTCTCCCAATGTGGCTACGGTGTTAAGTACCACCCGATTTTGATATGACAGAAACATGTTTTGGTAACCTACTTAATTTTAAACAACGAGAAGATCGGACGGACTGACGGAAGACAAACAGACAGGTAGACAGGCAGGCAGGCAGTAGGGCATGGCGGTATTTCCAATACCGGTATATTTTCGGTATTGAAATTATTAAAACCGGGATCCCGGTATTTCGGTATTTTTTCGATATTGGACTATAAATATTAAAAACGCGGAATAACCGATATTTTCCAATCCGTACATATTATTTTAGACTAAATGCATATGCCTAAACTATCATATAACTTGATATTTTGAAAAACTGCCCTCTAATATTCTAAACTATCTACTATTAAGGGTACACGCTTTAAGGGTTCCGTACTCAAAGGGTAAAGCGAACCCTATTACTGAGGCTTTGCTATCCGTCTGTCTGTTTTTCTGTCTCTCTGTCTGTCTGTCCGTGTATCACCTGATCTCATGAACCGTGGTGGTTAGAAAGTTGAAAATTTCAAAGATTATGTATTTTTGTTGCCGCTAAAACAACAAATATTAAAAAGAAGAATAAAATAAATATTCAAGGGGCTCCCATACAATAAACCTGATTATTTTGCCCGTTTTCATAGATAATGGTACGGAACCTTCCGTGCGCGAGGCCCACTCGCACTAAGCCGATTATATAAATATGGAAGAAATAGGCGTACTGCGTACTGCACATCTCTGTATTCGGCGAGTCTGTGGTTCAAGTATACCCAGAAAGCCTACGCTCTGCGGATCCAATTCAATAATGCATTTAGGACGCTGTTGCGTGCTTCAGGCATGTTTGCCGATGTGGGGATAGATGGCTTTGATGCCATCTGGCGCAAGAAGACAGCCTCACTAGTCACTACTCAGTAGAGTTGGCGGCAGCAGCAATAGCATCCAAAATGTCATTGCCAACAAATTTGATTGTCCTCTGATGTGGACCCTCACACAGAGCAGGCAGGCAGGCAGTAACAGGGTACGCTTTACACCTTCTAGTCTTTTTAAAAGGATATTTTAAATATGATCTTAATCTCAAGTCATGTAAGTTTACCTTTAACGCCTTCTTCAATATATTCTTCTTCGTCATCGAAGAAAAAGGCTTTTTTTACAGACTCTTCCTCTACCTAGAACAATAACACTATGTCAATCTCACTTCAAATGAAAGTACCACCACAACGTAGCACCTAGCAGCACCTTAAGTGTGGTGCATGCACTTTAAAAATCAATTCTATAACCTATAATAATATTCTCCTTAGAGCATTTATAAATGGAGGTGGTAAGGCAAGGCGTACCCCTCTGCCGGTCATATGGCGCTATTTGGTCATGTATACACAATATCATAGTGAGCGTGTAAACACTGAGTTACTATCATAGAGTAGTATAAGTATCGGGGAATAGAGAGCCCTCTTGAGGAGATTTTTGTCACCCAAAAAACAACTGGTTTGTAATGCCCTCTGTTAGAAGATCCGTGGAACTATCAAACACCTATATACCTACCTATACTGTAGTTGGGTATATATATGTATTCTATATCCATACCTACATACCTATAGATATGTGCTTACCTCAAGGTCTGTGATTTTAAATTCTTGATTATCCAGGGGGTCTAGTAAAGAACCCAATCGCTAACGCTAACTTCACAATGTATTGGAATGATATTTCGGAAATGGCTTACTTTCCGCAGCGAATGTCATTTCAATACATTTTTGGAGTTAGCGTTAGCGTTTCGAATCTTAGCTAGATCCCCAGATGTTTCAATCACCGATATAGCTGTCAATATGAATTTGACAACTTCGCATGTTACATTTATGAACAGCGCCATCTATTCGAAATCCAAGTACATCAAGGCTGAGTTTTACCGGGCATTATAAAAGATAGCGTTACTTTCCATACAAAAAAGTGGTGCCAAGGGAACAATATGAAAGCGTCCCCCCCCTGGTTACTATGCTAGATTAAACGGCGTGCGTGTTTTAAGATAGTGTGCGGCGTAGTTTACACGCGCGGTTTGCGCGTGTCTTTACGTGTTTACCTCGTACCCTGTAAAATCGGCAAAAAATAATGTTTGCGGAATTGCGGATTATAACGTTAGCATCTCCATTGGTTAAATGCTCTAAGAAGGCTTAAGAGAGTATACCGGGGTATATAGCCTTATATTGCCCCCCCCCCCCCCCTGTTGTCATACCAAAAGCACCAACAGTAAGCACCAGTTCTAAGTACCCTTAAATGCTAAGCAGGCGATATCGATGATACCGGGATCCAATACTAGCGCACGATTGGAATCTTTGTCCATGGATGGTCCATGGAATTTTATGGAACTAAATGTAATCGACTCATTTCTACACCATCCGCAATTTTTGCTAAAATAATTTAACATTGGAATTGGGGTTAACTCGGATTAGAATTTGAGTGAAATTGGGATTGGATTCAAGAGGAAGGCAGTGGAAGTTTTACGCTAGATAGGGCTAAATCCTATTGGACGCGGGCAAACAATGGGGCAAACAAAGACTGGCGAAGTTTGTCCATGGTAAACTAGATGGCGCTGTACGTCCTTAAAACACGCAAGCAGTTTAATTACAAATGAGTGAGATGATGATTTACCACCTCATCAGTAATTTTAGGCTCCAGGCTCAGCTTCATTGACCATATTAAGCGAGTGCGCGATAGGGCTGCCTTCGTCCTAGGCCGCCTCCACCCTCTCCTGAGCAAGGGTAGTAAGATGTCCCTTAGAAATAAGGTGACACTTTACAAAACTTGCGTTCGCCCCATTATGACATACGCATCTGTCGCGTTTGCTCATACACACCCAGTCCACCTGGATCGACTTCAGGTGATCCAAAACCGGTTCATCCGCAAGGTGGTCGGGGCTCGCTGGTACCAGCGAAACGCCGACCTCCATTGCGATCTCGAACTCCCATCCATCCGTCAGTTTATGAAGGATGCATCCCGCCGCTATTTTGACGCGGCCCCCCATCACCCCAACCCTCTCGTAGTCCAAGCATCAAGCTACTCTACAGACATGACAGACCCACCACCCCGTCGTCGACGCCCAAGACACGTCTTGAGCGACCCGAAAGATCCTATAGCAGCCGTTGTTTCGGCTGCGCTAGGATCACCGGACCAGTCTAGCCCTTCTGGCTCAGGTACCGATTTCGGCACCGGTATAGGATACCAACGTAACACAATCAGACACCGACCCCGCCGGCGAGGTCGACGTACCCCCCGTAGGTTAGTTAGAACGGTCGCGACTTTCCATAGGGTCCACTCCTCCAGCGGACGTAGCCTTCTCGATCCTCTTATCCCGGCAACAGCCCAAGCCGAGGCTCGCACCCCAGGGGTGCCCTTGAGCTAGTTGCCCCCCACTTTTGTCGGCTGGGTGCCTTAAGCGCCTGCCCTCCCGCCCGGTGACGCTGTAAAGGTCGTTAGAGACCAACAGCATTAGCCCGTTCAAAAAAAAAAAAAAGCAGTAATTTTAGTAACAAATTTTGTCTATTAATTACAAACAGCATATTTTTGAATGCGCGCAATAAGATTAAGCAAATATTCAGCTTAGATATTCGCGCTGTAGTAAATTCATAAATTATGTTAAAAAAATTAAACATTTATATACCTCATTTGTTACCAATACCTACATAACCTTGGCGGTTATTCTCTATGGAAACACAGATTGCACACGATACGAATCCACGTCGTTATCGTGTCTTGTTCAAATCGTGTCACAGCGTCAGATATACCTTCACTTTACATTAAAGTTATCTTTATATTGAATAAAATATATTGACATAAGTGGTCAAATCTTTTGACGTGTTTATGTTTCGGAACGCATCTCGGTAAAACATACGATTTTTGACAGTTCAAATCGCGCCAATTCCAAATTCATTTCGCGCGGTTTTGGTTTCGATTTATAGAGAATACAGTTTTGCAGATTTCTTATGTAAGACAAGGAATTCGCGTGGTTTCGAAGTAAGGAATCGATACGGAATAATGGCCCTTATCTACTTACGTACACAATTTTACCTTCATCATCGTCATTAACAGCCTGAAGATGTCCATTGTCCACCGCTGAAAAAAGGCGTCCCCCAGGGAGTGCCACTTTGAGCGGCCAATTTCACTTTAGCAAAACTTGATTTTCTGAAATAAAAAATATCTACTATCTTGTTCATATATCTTAGATATTTTATGTAAACAAAGGGGATAACAGTGCACAAAATATCTTTTATAATGGTAGTTTAGTATATTAGACCAAAACAATATTCAATTATTTTTATCTGGTAGTAATCTGATCAATTATTATAAAATAAACTTCATTTTGTACTAATTATTTTGACGATATATCTGTTTTATAAAATTTTATGATAAAATAATTAATAATTATGTGTTGGACATGTCACACAGCGCCATCTAGCCCCAAACTAAGCATAGCTTGTACTATGGGAACCAGATAACTGATATAACACTTAGACACTTTTTTGTTTGTAAATACATACATAGAATACAATATAACACCCAGACACAGAACAAACATCTATTTTCATCACACAAATGTTTGTCCTGGGTAGGAATCGAGCCCACAGCCCACAGTTCAGAAGGCAGGGGTACTACCAACGGAGCTATCAGGCCCGTCAAACGTATAAAATAAACAATTTTTGATAGAAAATATTTTGTTATACTGGTAATACTGTAGAGGTTCTACATTTTCAAGAGGAAATAATCTGCTGCCCCCATTTCCCGTTTTATTCGTTTTTGTTTTCCCGAATGCGAATGTTATCAAAGTGAAATCTTATTACTGCGTTTGTGCTATTTTATAGTGGTTTTTTGTCCTGTCATTTGTTAAGATTGATAAATTTCATCCGGAAATTCGATCGTAAAATGGAGCCGGGTCTGTCGATCTCAAGGACATTATCAAGCAGAGAAAATCTATCGCTAGTCAAAAACTGCCCCCGGAAAAATATTTGAATGTCACGGAAAACTCGTGGTGAAGAATGCGTACATAGATATACAAGAAGTAGCCTGCAAGCGAACGTTGGTCAATAACAGACTATACAAACAAAACAAAAAAAAATTCTTAAGGGATAAATGTTTTGTGCAACTGGCATGTCACTTTGACAGTGACTTTTTATGACATAACTTTGTTTACATAAAATATCTAAGATATGTGAACAAGGCATAAGTATTGATCTCGGTTGATTGAAGTAGAAGCATTGTGCAAAATGGCATCTGAATCTGTTCAGCCGTTGTCAAAGAGTATTAATTTACTACGTAAAAGCCGTTTTGCCATGGAAGCTGCAATTTAAGCTCGAACGCACAACGTTTATTGTGATTCTGATAGGTCCTTAGGACGTATCTACCTATCCTATACTAATGTGCACGAATGGCAATTAATGCGATTTCGCACAAACATAAACATGCGAATTAATGAGTGTCAGCATGCTAATTGCTAATGCTACGCTATAGGCTAAAATAGGCATGATGACTATTATTAAAAATGAACAAGTAAATATTACTTTCATAAAGAAGATTAAAAATGAATGCAATAATTGAAAAAATAATCAAAATCTTTAAATAAATCACGGAGTAGTTTCTACAGGAGGCATCTCCTGTCCCTTACTCGCGAAACAGAGCGCCCCCACAGTTACTATGAAAAATCTACTCGTGACGTCACATGCCAAAGAGATTGTATGAAAAGCTACCACAGCTTAGTAATGAGGTACTATAACGACCGTCCTCTGACGTCACTGGCCGTTTGGCTACCTCTTTCTATTCCGGTTCTTAAAATGCTTGTAACTTGGTAATTTTTTGAGATATTTAATTTTTGTTTTCACAAATGTTTAACTTTTGGAGAATATAATTAAAAAAAAATTGGAGTCATCATGCCTATTACGATACTAATTGATAAAAATAAATGAAAAACGAAATGAAAACTGAAATGAAGAATGAAATAAAATTGAAATTAAACTTCAAATTAAAAATGAAATTTAAATTGAATCAATAATTGAAATATAATGAAACTTCACATTTGAGACTACCTACTGAGTCATCAGGCCAGTCTTATCCAAAAAATCCAGAAACATGCATCCGAGTTGCTGATTAACTTACAACTGATGAAGGATGGTTCCGCTCAAGTGCATTAGCCCACATCGCCTGTAACAGCTGTTCCATTGACTCTGGTCTGGATTCGAAGGGAAAATGATATGGGACAACTATCTGTAGAGAAAAATAGACTTTGTTGTCATGTTTATTCTACTTGAAAGGTAAAAAATTGTCTGCATTATATTATGACGGTTGAGTTACTTTTAGGTTTCCGTTCCCAAAGAGTAACCCTAGATATTACTACGGCTCCGCTGTCCGTCAGTCTGTCTGTCAATCATTAGGGCCATTATTCTCTATGAAAACAGATTCAACACGATATGGAACCACGTCATTACGGTGTCTTGTTCATATCGTGTCACAGCGGTAGATATACCTTCACTTTACATTAAAGTTAACTTTATTTTGAATAAAATATATTGACATAAGTGGTGGTAACTTTTGCTGTGTTGATGTTTCGGAACGCGTCTTGATAGAACATGATTTTTGACAGTTGAAATCACGCCAATTCCAAATTCATTGCGCGCGGTTTTGTTTTCGTTTCATAGAGAATAGCGTTTAGCAGATTTCTAATGTAACCCAAGGAATTCGCGTGGTTTCGAAGTAAGAAATCGATAGAGAATAACCGCCCTGGGGGTCTAGCAAAGATACCAACCACTAACGCTAACGCCTCACGCTAACTCCAAAATGTATTGAAATTACATTCGCTGCGGAAAAGTTAGCGATTTCCAAAATGTCATTTCAGTACATTTTGGAGTTAGCGTTTGGCGATAGCATTAGCGTGAGGGAGCTTTGCTAGACCCCGGCTGTTCTAATAAACCGTGATATTTAAATGAGGTATTTATGTTGCCACTTTACCAACAAATACAAAAAAAAAAATAATGAAATATTTGAGGGGGCTCCCATACAACAAACGTGATTTTTGTGCTTGTTTCATTATATTAAGTTGTCGTTCCCCCCATTAAATGTCACTTTAGGTGCATCGCAGGGATTTGTCGTAATCACGAAGCTTGGAAGACGGCTTGGTGATCACAGATTATAATGTACCTCAGAGAATGCTGCCGCCCATTCCCTGGACATTCCCTTAGCCGGCTCTTACGGTAGCCTACTCTTACCAGAACCACACGGCAGAACTAGGTATACTTAGGTAAACTTTGTTTTTTTATATTAATCCTACTTACTTATTATAATGTACCTTTTAAAAGCTAAGTTTTTAGAGAATAAGACATTGAGTTGTGATTGAGTTTGCTAGGTAAACCGACGATCTGGTGAAAACCGCGGAGAGCCAATGGATGCAGGAGACGAGTAAATAAATAAATAAATAACGCCCAACGATCGCATACATAGATCCTGGATCATAACTAGGATTCCCTGTATCTAGGGACCCAGGAACTACGAGGGCCATGCTCCCACAACACCCAGACACAGAACAAGTACTTCGCTTATTTTTTCGGGCACAAATACTTGTCCTGTCGCGGGAATCGAACCCGCCACCTCCGGGTTAGGAGCCGACCTGCTCAACCACCACACCACGGAGGCTGTCGCTCGAGTAGCCGCTCAAGGTAGCTCTATCGGGGAGGCCCATGTTCAGCAGAGGATATCTTCGGGCTGTTGATGATGATGATGAGACAGTTGAGTTGACAACTGTAAGCTTGTAATTCCACCTTATGAAGTAAAAATCCGGAATTCTTTCTGTATTCGCTGGCCTAGTATGTTAGTATTTCGTAGATAGGTACCTCAATGTCGGCTGGTGTCATCTTCAGTTGCTGTAATGCAACGTCAATGTAAATGTAGTCGTTTACTATGAGATAAACTAGTTCCTGGCGCAGTTCGTATAGCCTGGAACAATTATAATATTCTCAGAATAAGAACCTACAGAATCCCAAACACATTTGCGAAATTGAAGCCTTAGGCTTAAATTTCACCGTCACCGTACGAACGTTCACTTGGTCATAAATCTAGCTTTTTTCTCGTTTTTATAGATAATGGTACTTATACAAAACCCTTCGTGCGCAATCCGACTCGCACTTGGCCGGTTATTTTTAATATTGCACTGCTATTCATTAATAATGAGACAGGGACTATAGGTACGATATAAGGTACTTAAGTATGCCTTTTTGAACAGTTTTTTTGGGTACCTTTTTAACAAAACGCTGACAAGTGGCATCATGTACGGGGCCCTTTGTAAGTGAACGCTGTTTAGATATGAATCGTACATTTTGTTGATCAAACTACAGTATTGCCCGTACATCCGGCCCAGCACTTCCGGTGGGAGATGGCGCTCTTTCAGACAGAGACCGTTGGCTGCTTTTTTCTGAAAAAAAGGTTTATTAATTTTAACTGCTTTTAATTTTGTTTCCATAAATAGATAAAAAAAATATAAATATTATGCAATTATACTTACAAGAAATAAAAAAAAACAATCATTATCATCAAAACAACATGAAGACGTCCTCTGCTAAACATAGGCTTCCCCTACAGAGCGCCACTTTGAGTGGCTGCTCGCCTCCTGCAAAGGCTCCCCACTGTTTTCACCAGATCATCGGCTAATACTGGGGGGCCAGCCTACGCTGCGTCTTCCGGTTCGTGCTCGTTACTCGAGAACCTTTCTTCCCCAACGGTTGTCAGTTCTACGAGCGATGTGGCCTGCCCATTGCCATTTCAACTTGCTGGTTCTAAGAGCTATATCTGTCACTTTAGTTCTTCTGCGGATCTTCTCCTCATTCTGGATCGTTTCTCTTAGGGAAACACCTAGTAGCTCTGTTCATAGCTCGCTGGGTGACTTTGAGCTTACTAATGCCTGGGGTAATGCCAACAGAAACAGACCGGTTTCAGTTCCATAAGTCATCACTGGAATAAAATGATGTAGGAGAAAAAAATAAGTACCTGCAAATCAAAGTCATCTTCTATAACAATTTGGGCGGATTGAACAAGATTGCACCATTTCTGATGAGCTTCTAAGTTATTTTTGAGATTGCGTTGTGGTATTCTTAGAAAGGACATTGTAGTTGCAGTTTAGACTGGTGAAAAATATTCAATTTTTTAACGGAGTATACCTAACCTCTAAGAACGGTAGACCTCGCGACCTCAAACGGTTTTGCAACAATACTTAGGTAAGTATTCATGATTTTTATAGCAGTATCGCCTGTTCAGCGTAATCTACAGATTAATTTGTAAAGGAAAGTTAGAATCACGAGCGGGGATTGAACCCGCATCAATTCATCCCTCAAGCCGACCCCAACCAGCATGGTCAAGTTACATCAACACATTGTGTTGGTTGGGATGATTGTCAAGAATCTTTCTCAATAAATGGCGCTACCGACCCTGTAAGTTGCTAGTTGGTTGTATAAAGTGAAGGAAAAATTCGGACATGAGACCACTTGTCACGGTAGCTTAAGTAAAGCATATCCCGGCTTGAGAGACGGATGCGGGTTCAATCCCCGCTCGTGATTCTAATTTTTCCTTTACAAATTAATGTGTAGAATACATAAGTAGGTATTTAATTGTATTCAGTCTGTGCATAATCACATCAATAGCTGGAAGACGTCCACTGCTGAATATAGGCCTTCCTGTAAAACGCCAATTTGTATGATTTTCATAGGGGATTTGCCATTATCACCTCGCTTGGCAGGCGGTTTGGTTATCGCAGGGACCATGGCTAACTGTGAGTTACTGAAAGACTACGTTTTTCTTGTAAAATGAAAATTTTGATTCTTGAACATCGTCATTATCATCATCATCATCATCATCATCAGTCTGAAGGCGTCCACTGCTGAACATAGGCCTCCCCCACAGAACACCACTTTCAATTTTTTTTTTATTGATGGATAGCCACGCTTGACCACTATCTCACCTGATGGTAAGTGAAGATGCGGTCTAGGATGTAACGCGCTTGTCTAGAAGATACCTATTCACTCTCGATATGAAGACTCCAAGATTGTAATTTTCGGGAAATACAAACGCTGGCAAAGCGTTCCACTCAATGGCTTCTTACCTCCTGCATCGGCTCCCCACGGCTTTCACCAGATCGTCGGCCCACCTAGTGGGAGGCCGGTCTACACTGCGTCGTCTAACCAATTGGGTACACCAAGACTGTCAGAATTTTAGACCGCCCAAAGCCTTCTGACTTAACGACTATTCTCTTACGACACTAGCCGGGACCTGCCCTCCGAAGCACGGATAGCGCTCAGTTGTAGATTTTGATGCTTGTTTTGATAGCGATCACCGAGATTTTGCGGTAGTGACCGCAGCGGAACGTTGCTTAACTTTACCGATCGGTTAAGACCAACTTGTTTTGCTTCGCCATAAGTGCTACTTATGTTCTATGTTGATTATATTAATTTAGCCAGGCACTTGAGAAATTAAATTACTTACACACGAATAATTTGAACATAAATACGAAAGTTACTAATAATTTAGTTGGCGAATTTGTAATTCATTTCTATAATTTTGGTTCACAATTAATTTTACTTTGACCGCTACATTTCTAAATTGTGACGTATATAGCAAAGTTCTCTGTGATTGTGACGTTGACTGACTGATGACAGGGATAATAACAATTTGATGTTTTTTAGGGTTCTGTGCGCGAAGGGTAAAGCGAACCCTATTACCAAGGCTCCACTGCCCGTCTGTCTGTCTGTCTGTCTGTCACCAGACTGTATCTCATGAACCGTGATAGTTCGACTCGCACTTGGCCGGTTATTTAACTCAACTTTTTTGTGTGAGCCAGTTTCATATAGAGTATCTTTGGCTATTTCATTAGGTCGTTATCTTAGCAAACCCACACACACATAAATTATTTGAATTTATTGATAGCAGGATTAATAATAAAAAATCATAAAAATATAAATCAATATTTATTTATAACAATTTATTTTACGGACAGACCAGTACACATTAGTTTATATTAATTAAATCTATTATAATTATTGTCATATTGTATACATAATTACACGAAACCCTTCTTAAAATTATATAATATTATTATTAAGCTTAATATATACTATACTTAACTTGATTTTTAATAACTCTTAAAAATATTTGGTCCTAATATAAGTTTTATATTGTATCATTTGGTTTAAATGTACCTATCTTAAATTTTTTTATTTGCTTGATACATTTATAAATAAGGTTCCCCTATCAGCACAGATTATATAACACTACACTAGTACTACGGTGGCCCTAAATAAAATACATGTTTTATTACCTCATAATATAATTAAAAATTAACATCACATAATTTTTTCCATAATCAGACAATACGAGGTGATCTTGAATTGGTGTGTTATCCCGAAAGGGGGTAAATCTACACCCCAAGGTAGACAATGTTTTTTCTACGACGTTACTAAATTAATAGTTTTTCATTGAAGAAATGCCATGTAAAGCTTACGTTCGAAAATATCCTTAGCGCAGCTGGGTGGTTGAAGTTAGTCCTTGACCAAAAAAACCATAAATGCTTTTAACGACCCGTGTTTAGAAATGAATTTATAGTATCTTGTTAACTCTCGTAGCGATCGCACGTGCAATTTTGCGAGTGGATTAATTTTTTACCATGAAAGTTTGGAAACACCCAGTTCCAAGTAAGACTCTCACAACTTGTAGGGTTCCCCCATTTCGTGATAACATACCAATTCAAGGTCACCTTGTATTGTAGGTTTTTTGACCATATTTAATCAGATTTTAAAGAGATGAATCAAGGACAATGCTATTGACATGACAGTAGTAGGTATCTGACTCGACATGCTAAACATGAATCTACTATTTTAATATCTGTGCATGAATCAAGGCCCTTGCTGACAGCCGCTTTGGTTAACAACGTATATTTAACCAGAAACTTACTTAACACAACAACAAAGCTCAAACGTACCAATTTCAACGTAAAAAAACACTTTTTTTGTGTCTGGTACTTCTCGAACGCTCTGCACTAGACTAACCACATTTGTGGAACATTACAATCCTTTCTAATTCATCTCTTTGTCTCTTTTCAGAACCCTCAATCTCTCAAACGAGTGACTGAAATAAGTATTATCTCTCTTTCTTCCTCCTCATTATCGAATTTACGAATCCGTTTGACACTAAAGGTCTCATCTCATTACACCGCCCCAGCCCCCGACCCGCACCGCCTCGCCTCAAGCGGTTAGCATTCTTTATATGAACTTGTAATGGCATGTGCTTATATAAACTCCGAATCATCACCGGATCGCTCGTAAGTTGTCCACGCGCAGACGGCGAGTGGACCAATCGGCGACGTTCACTTTGATCACGCGACGTTCACAAGTAACAACGCGTCGTTCACCCGTGGACAAACTGTCGAAGCCGAGCGATGAGGCGGTGCTGGTCCCGTGCCGCGCCGGTGTAATGAGATGCGACCTTAAAACCATGACAGAGTCATGGTGCACCGAGTAGTCTAAAATGTTTTACACCAAAGATTTCTTTACATCAATCTTTTATCGATAACAATACAACCCAACGCCGTATCTCAATCTCTAGAAAACGTGGGTTTTTCCATTTATGTATACTTACTATATTTACAACACTATTATAAACTTACATAAATTTGTACATAACCGTTTGTTTTAAATAAAAAAATCACCAAAACAGTTTTAGAATCGACCAAAAAATGTATAAAGCCAGGACGCGGAACAGTATTCTTGCTATCTGGTGCAGATAGTACAATCTGAAAAAAAAATTAAAAAGTTAAACAATGCGTACTAAGAAACATAATAACGGGCCAAGTGCGAATCGAGATCGCGCACGAAGGGTTCTGTACCATTATTTATAAAGAAATACGTTTGTTGTATAGGAGCCCCTTAAATATTTATTTCATTCTGTTTTTTAGTATTAGTTGTTATAGCGGCAACAGAAATACATCATCTGTGAAAATTTCAACTGTCTAACTATCACGGTTCATGAGATACACCCTGGCGACCTACCGTTATAACTATTTATTAGTTGTATTATAAAATATAGTGCCGTTATAGTTCTCATAGGTATAGAATTGGCATGATAACTACTATTAAAAATGAACAAGTAAATAATACTTTCATAAGGAAGAATAAAAATGAATGCAATAATTGAAAAATAAGTAAAATCGGTAAATAAATCACGGAGTAAGAAGCTTTTAAAGTTTCTTTAGGAGGTATCCTGTCCCTTTCTCGCGAAACAGAGCGCCCCCACAGTTACTATGAAAAATCCACTCGTGACGTCACATGCCAAAGATATTGTATGTAATTCTACCACAGCTTAGTAATGAGGTACTGAGACGACATTGCTCTGACGTCACTGGCCGTTTGAGCTATCTCCTTTTATTCCGGTTTTTAAAATGCTTGTAACTTTGTCGTTTTTTGAGATATTTTATTTTTGTTTTCACAAATGTTTATCATTTTAGGAATATTTTTAATATATGCAAAAAAAAATTTTAGCCGTCATGCCTATTGGCAAGTTGAAATGGCACATTGCCATTTCAACTTGCCATCGCTCGTAGAACTGACAACCGATGGGGAAGAAAGGTTCTCGAGTGGAGACCACGAACTGGAAGACGCAGCGTAGGTACTAGGTGGACCGACGATCTGGTGAAACCGCGGGGAGCCGACGGATGCGGGAGGCGAGCAGCCGCTCAAAGTGGCACTCTCTGGGAGAGGCCTATATTCAGCAGTGGACGTCTTCATGATGATGATGATAAAATAATGTTATATTATTACCTCCTCCACTTAATCCTTGCTCGAGGTAATGTCTCATCGCTCTCCTTAAACAGGTACCTTCTGATACCGAAGAGATACTCGTCGAAATACGTCTCCCAGTCGATTTCCGCCATACTGAATGGGAAAAGCTGAAAAACACATTTTTTATTAAAAAGCAGGTCATTTAATTTTGGGGTCAGTCAGGAATAATAATTCCTTTCTGTCCCCTAATTATAACCGAATTTCAATTCGGGGACAGATAGGAATAGGCATGGTGACTATTATTAAAAATTAACACAATATTATTTGCATAAAAACGATTAAAAATGAATGCAATAATTGAAAAAATAAGTAAAATCGGTAAATAAATCACGGAGTAATAAGCTTTTAAAGTTTCTGGGGGGGAATCGCCTGTCCCTTTCTAGCTAAACAGAGCATCTCCACAGTTACAATGCAGTGACGTCACATACCAAAGGGTTTGTATGTAAAGCTACCACAGTTTAGTAATGAGCTAATGAGATACTAGGGAGGACCAAGTTCTGACGTCACTGCGTGTTTGACTGTCTCTATAAGTACCTGTTTTTAAAATGATTGTAATTTTGTCATTTTTCGAGATTTTTTATTTTGTTTTCACGTCTGTTTACTTTTGAGGATTTTTTTCCAGAATAACATTTATTTTCATTTTCCATTTATTGACATAATGGGTTAGATACAAAGTAATGATGAATCCATAGACTCCCGAACTAGTTGCAACTGTGTTTCAGGAATCAGTGGCTTCTCCCACTATTCATTTAACTTAAGTTATGCCATACTGATTAGGTTAGAAAACTAAAAAAAAACAAAATTACGTAAGTAAAAAGAAAAAAATTAACAGAACATAATCAAAATTTCAAGAGTATAATAGTTTGTATGTTTCTGCAGGTGTGTTTGTGTAGGCGAGTGATGTGAGTTGGGGGGTGTGTGCGTGCGTGTGTGTGTGTATGTGAATGTGAATTCAATTAATTTATGCAATAAAAAATCGTAGTCATCATGCCTATTATTTTAATAATTATATTGTTTGTCCCCGTATATGAACTCGGGACCGACAACAATTTTTTTTCTTGTCTGTCTCCTCGCACGCACGAAGGGATAGACAGAAATAACCCGCAAATCATGATATACCTACCACATGCACAAACTGAAACTACTCATCATCATCATCATTAACAGCCTGAAGACGTCCACTGCTGAACATAGGCCTCCCCCAGGGAGCGCCACTTAGAGCAGCTGCTCGCCTCCTGCATCCATCGGCTCCCCGCGGCTTTCACCAGGTCGTCGATCCACCTAGCGGGGGGCCGGCCTAAGCTGCGTCTTCCAGTTCGTGGTCCCCACTCGAGAACCTTTCTTCCCCATCGGTCGTCAGTTCTACGAGCGATGTGGCCTGCCCATTGCAATTTCAACTTTTTTATCCTAAGAGCTACATCGGTCACTTTAGTTCTTCTGCGGATCTTCTCATTTCGGATCTTATCTCGCAGGGAAACACCGAGCATTGCTCTCTCCATAGCTCGTTGCGCGACTCTGAGCTTAGTAATGAGGCAAACAGTTAGAGACCACGTCTCAGTTCCATAAGTCATCACTGGCAACACACATTGATTGAAAACTTTTGTTTTCAGGCTTTGTGGCTTCCCGAACTCAAACTCCTACCTTTTTCCTTATTTTATCTTTATTATTCTTATCTATTGGGAACTGGGAATTGAACGCGTTTTTTAAAGTTAATCAGAGAGACTGGTCGATGCGATACGTGACTAAAATGCTGTCACTTATTTGGCACAACGACTCAGCATTGAAGTTTAACGAAGCAATGCTGCCAGCACGTTTGGTATGCTCATACCTACCATTGATAGTATTGATAATGATGATGATGATGAAGATGACATAATTACCTTTTTATCTTTCTCGGAAGTGCTATCCCAGAGTTCCCGCACCCGTCTATTGCAGAATTCAATTTCTTTGGTACAGAAATACGACAAAACTGAAGAGAACTTGTGTATTTTTCTGTATACTTTTAACATCCTGAAAAACAATTAGATACTTCATTATTTACTAACACCACCCCGCGGTTTTATCCGCGAATAAAATGTCGTTATGCCATTGTGGCGTCAAGAGGGAAGAAACACACATACACACACCCCCACACACACACACAAACTTTCGCACTCAAGCTCTTCTTTTTATTTCAGGTTCTATATTATTTATGTGCATTGTAATTTTTAAAGCACTTATGGTTTCTGTTGTGAGAAGCCTTTTTAGTGAAATGTAATCTAGGTATAGGCACTTTTATAATCGTGTATTTTGTATTGACATTCGTTGTTTACCCTGACTACAAATATACAGCTTATCATTTTATTGAAATTATTATTTATGCACTGCCTATAATAAACCTAGTATATAATGAGTGTTTCATCCACAAATTACAGTATTTTCTGCGAAATTTCCCAAGGGTATGATCTTATTTTGTATATAAATAAAATATGATAGTGCAACACACTGGTTAGTTCAACTGGCAATACAGTGAATTCTACACTAGTTAATAATATTTTTTTATTAATGAATGACGTGACGACCTGTCGTTCACCTGATCTTAAGCAATACGGCCGCCCATAACAGTTGCAGCGTCACTCGGAACTTTAAAATAATAAAGTTTCGCGTGACACTGCACTGCGCACGTCATCCTGAGACATCACACAGTCTAGTAATCAGATTACTACACTGTGTAATCAGGTCATAAAGTCTCATTTGCCCAGGAATTTCACTAGCTGCAATGCCCTTCAAACCGGAACACAGTAGTGCTTGCACACTACTGCTTGGCGGCAGAATAACTGGCAATGCGGTGGTACCTACCTAGACGAACTTTGCAGAAAAGTCCTACCACCTAGTACTTCATAAACTTTAAGTCAAGAGTGAACAAGTATCTTCTAGATAAGCATGCACCATCGTAGGCCGCATCATCACAGTCAATTGCTACGCCTTTATATTATTAACAAAATTCTTACTTCGGTTTCTTCCCTAAACACACAGCGAGTGCATCGACCAGCGCAGCAGGAATGAGGTGCAAGAAGACTATGTAGATCTTGTTCATAAATGCGAACTTATTCAGCGTTAGAGATAAATACCTGAAAAAAAACGCACATTCACACAGTGCCGTCTAGTCCCAAACTAAGTAAAGCTTGTACTATGGGAACCAAATAACAGATATAATACTTAGACTTTTTGTTTCTGAATACATTCAATACAATACAAGATGACCGTGAATAGGTATGTTATCCCGAAAGGGAGTAAATCTACACCCCAAGGTAGACAATGTTTTTTCTACGACTTTATTTGATTTTCATTGAATGTTTCAAGAAATGCCATGTAAAGTTTACGTTCGAAAATAGCCTTAGCGCAGCTGGGTGGTTGAACTTTTGTCCTTGACCGAGTGCACATAAATGAGTTTAACGATCTGTGTTTACAAATGAATTTATAATATTTTGTTGACTCTTGTAGCGATCGCACGTGCAATTTCGCGAGTGGACTTATTTTTTACCATGGAGGTTTTGAAATACCCAGTTTCAAGTAAGGCTCTCACAACTTGTAGAGTTCCCATCATGGTCCCAGTCTCCCTACTTCGGGATAACATACCAATTCAAGGTCACCTTGTATAATACCCAGACACAGAACAAACATCGATGCTCATCATACAAATGTTTGCCCTGACGGGGAATCGAACCCACCACTTGCAGTTCAGAAGGCAGGGTTACTATCAACTGAGCTATCAGGCCAGTCAGTAAAGATAAGAAAAGCGTGTCATGGCTGGGGTGGTAGATGCAGGTTCAGATCCTTTCGTGATATTTGTCTATTAGGTGTACCAGTAACAGCTGTGGTTGTAAATATGTAGAGTAGACATAGGCACACTATACTGGAATCATCCAAAATATCATAATCATTTTATCTTCATTTTTAGTATAATAAACATAGCGGCCATATGCGCGGCTATCTCACTCGCACGCTCGTGCAACATTAGTAACCGCACCGGGAGGTCAACGACCTAGCTGAGGCCACCCGGTGCGGTATTCTGAAACTGGGGAGCATATTCTGTTTCATTGGAAAACATATTAATAGTTCAGTTGGTTACCCTACATTTGTTTTAGTATGGGTAAGCAACTGTGCCTAGCTAAAACTAACAACACGAAGTTGAACTTGCAAAAACGCAGCTTGTATAGACAATAGGCATGATGACTAAAATTTTTTTTTGCATAAATTAAAACTATTCCTCAAAAGATAAACATTCGTGAAAACAAAAACAAAATATCTCAAAAAACGACAAAGTTGCAAGCATTTTAAAAACCGGAATAGAAAGAGATAGCTCAAACGGCCCGTCGCGTCAGTGCAATGTCGTCATAGTACCTCATTACTAAGCTGTGGTAGCTTTACATACAATATCTTTGGCATGTGACGTCACAGGTGGATTTTTCATAGTAACCGCGGAGGCGCTCTGTTTCGCGAGAAAGGGACATGAGATGCCTCCTATAGAAACTTTAAAAGCTTATTACTCCATGATTTATTTACCGATTTTACTTATTTTTTCAATAATTGCATTCATTTTTAATCTTCTTTATGAAAGTAATATTTTCTTGTTCATTTTTAATAGTTGTCATCATGCCTATTATCGTAAAGATTTCTTACTCACCAGACAGCATCAGAGAAGGGGTAGTTGTCGACCCTGATGACGTTTTTCTCCAAGAAGTCACCCCACGTGATCCGGTTTTCCACTGAACTCACATAGTTGAAAAGAGGTGGTGCTGTTGGTGGTGTACTGAAAAAATAAATAAAATACATAGAACTTTTAGTTGGTGTTAAGCGACACGGCCGCCCATAACAGTTGTAGTAAGTATCACTCAGAACTTTAACATAATAAAGTTTTGCGTGACACTGCACTGTGCGTCATCTTGAGACATCACACAGTCTAGCAATCAGATTACTAGACTGTGTAATCAGGTCATAAAGTCTCATTTGCCCAGTAATTTCACTAGCTACAATGCCCTTCAAACCGGAACACAGTAAAGCTTGCACACTACTGCTTGGCGGCAGAATAACTGGCAATGCGGTGGTACCTACCTAGACGAACTTTGCAGAAAAGTGTTACCATCTAGTACTTATACAGCCTCCCGTTAGGTGGACCGAAGTCGTTAAACCATGTGAAGCCACAGATTCGATTCGATTCGATTTTAAACTTCTAAACCAATCCTATTGTTACAGGACCAAGGTGGTATGACATAATAAAAGAGAAGCCTATGCCCAGCAGTGTGATGGCAAATTCTGTTGATGATGATGTGTATCAAAACTTACCTCCGTTTATAATCTCTATGTACACTACAGGCAGCTGCTATAAGGCAGTTGACGACTGAATCAACGGGAACAATATCGGCTGTGACGCTTGCATCGCACTGTAGCGTTCGTAGGATTCCTGTCGCTGTTAACAAATAAATAAATAACGTTTTCTCAAACATACTTGGAAATTTGGGCATTATTTTGACAAGCGTCTTCGAGATAAATCGCAATTGCTGTACTGGCGAGCAGCGGCTGGCAATGTTTGTATGAAAATCCATATCTGTCGTGGCTTAGCGGCCAGATAAATTACATATAATTTTTTTATCAATCCGGATTTGAACCCGGGCCCCTACTCTCAGCTCTATCCACTAGGCTATGGTCACACGAGCACTAGTTGCGAAAATCTTTAGTAGTACAAGTACTAGAGATTTTCGCAGCAATCTGTCGTGTGATTATAGCCTAGTGGATAGAGCTCCAACCCTGTGAGTAGGGTTTTAGGGTCGCGGGTTCAAATCCCGCTGACTGCAAAAATTTTAAGGACAAAGTGTATTTTCTTCAATAGACCCTGTTAATTGAATAAAAAAATTAAAGCTATCGCGTGAAAAAATACTTTTAAATTAAAGTTCTGCATAGATTTAATTTCCGCGCATTATTTGAAAAAAGTACTATACAGGCCTTGGCCACAACTAGGCATTGATGGACTTACGTATGTGTGCCTCGGCTTCGCCTCGGCCCACATTTACACGTTCGTCCATCACTGCCTCTGTTGTTGGCCGCTGCAGTAATATACTATTACCGATCACATGTCTACATTAGCGGATACGGCGTCCCCTCCTACAGACCCAAGAATTCAAATCCAAGAAGAGACTCTCGAGTCTATTCCGATGCACATTTAAACCAAGATCACATTTGTCTCCCCTTGGTCGGGTTGGTGTAAACACCGACCGTGTGGTTGGTGGTTGGCGACCGAATGAATACACCAACCACCTTTTTCGCATCGTTGCGCTCGCGCTTTTGTTTTACCTACGTGTATTGGCTGATTTTCTGATAAAACTATAGCCCCTAGCTCTAGAATTTATAATGGTACAAGTTACCCTAGCTCCGACTCTTGTCAGAATGTATGTGACTTTTTAGATCAGGCTAAGAAAGTGCAGTGCAAGTCTCTTACCAGTTCCCACAGCTACTCCTGTAGGCCCATACATGTTGTCAAGCCAGCATGTTAATGGTTCTTTGGCGGTTGATGTTACTGAAAAAATACATAATTATTATACCTACCACAGAAAATGGTGTCACAGTAAGCATAAATATTTCATATATTACATAAGAAAGCATTCAGTTTATCCTCTCAAAGTATTCGTATGAACACGACAAAGTTTGCTAAAGAAACAATGAATAAGTGGCAAAAGTTTTATGAACGTGACAATCCAATGAACGCGTGGCAATTTTTTATTCAAATGTGATTTTGGGGGTAAAAAGTAAAGTAATGGAACTTAGAAGCTTATAAAGAACCAATGCACTGTGGCAAAGCAATAAATATGCAATTTATTAGCATCAAATTAATGAGTGACAAAATAATGCACTTGCGGTAAACGAATGAAATGAAACTCACACACTTAGAATACTCACCCCCATATTCTAAGACGTTACCTCGATATTACTCCACTCGACTCAACCACAAATTAACCTCACTTTTGTGTTTTGGTATTTTTAGTTGAAAATAAATAATCAACTTGACATTTCTGCGTCAATTTTTCTCAAACGAGAGAAGAGAAGCAACTGTCAACTCAAGGTACGTCGCGATGTACTTTGAGTTTCCCTCAAAGTTAAATAGAAGTCAAGTGAAGGATTTTTGGAGAAATGTTTTGGAATACGGGGGTTATATTCGAAACATTTTTCGAATATAAGGTGTGAGTGAAATTAATAATGGAAATGTTACGTAGAACAGCATGCAATGAGGTAATAAATACGTAGCAAAGAAAATGAATGGATGGCAAAACAATGTACATACGTAAGGCAAAGAACACGGAATGAGTTAATGAATGAATGCGTGGCAAAGGAACGAATGGCAAAACAATGAACGATGACAGTAAGCAATTTACGCATGGACAATCATTCAAAGTAAGTACTTAATCATAACTTAATTTATTTTACATGCAGTGCCTATTGCGGTAGGTACCTTCAAATGGTTGATTAAATAAATTAAAAATAAATAAAGATATAAACGTTAAATTAGATCAATATGATAATAAAATAAAGATTAATAATATAAAATGTAATGCAGTTAACAAAATAAGATGGGTGTAGATATGGATGCAGGCGCTACGTTTCAATGCATTTAGCATTGCAGCATGCTGGAATTTAAATAGAAGTTATTAGCATAAAATACATAGTAAATAATGATTATCATCAACATTTCAATCCCACAGGTGGGATTCAGATGTGCCTAGCCCACGATACTGGCATAAAGTAAGTTAATGTTATTTCATCATGTAAATCTAACATAAGTGCAAATAAGTTGTGGTACGAAAATTTTGGTTTTTTATTGGCTTTCGTTTGTTCTGTTTCCTAATATTTTATGGATATCGCTGAAAGCGATATCTTTCAGGCGACCTTTGAATATGCTTTGATACATTAATAATTGAAATACTTTTAGTTCATAAACGAATGACGTGACGAGCTAGTCATTCGCCTAAAGTTTAGCTTACTAACTATCCATAAACAGTTGCAGTGTCACTCGGAACTCTAAATATAATATAGTTTCGCGTGACACTGCACTGCGCACGTCATCCTGAGACATCACCGTATTATACCTATATTGTAGTCTATTAACAAGATCTCTCAGGATCTAGACTGAAGTCTCATTTTCCCAGTAATTTCAGCTACAGTGCCCTTCAAGCCAGAACACAACAGAAGTGTATTAGGTTTAAAAGTACTTAAATAAATAAAATAAAATATATTATGCTGGCCAGTATTAAATTTTCACACCCCTATGGCTCATGATTAAATAAATATAAAATATGTAAGTTAAATAAGTAAATAATGAATGATACCGTCACAGGCGTAGATCTATCACATACCAATCGCAGGTCTAAATATACCAAGAGGCATGGAGCCTGCATTTATCCTGAGCTCTTTCTCGGCCAGTGCTTTTGTAAAGGTGTAGGTATTGGGCCAAGGTCCAAGGATTCTAGAAAGAAAAAACAGAGTTATTATAGGTATTGCTTGCAGAAAACCACCATAGAACATCACTTTGAGCGACTCCTCGCCTCCTGCATCCATCGGCTCCCCCAGTTTTAACCAGCCGACAGTCAAAGTTAATACAATTTTGGCAGCAGTTGAGCGGCAGACGCGCGTCACTAGCGCTGCTAGATCCATCTCAATAGGGAGGCAGATTATCGGTCTACCTAGTGGGTCAACAGTAAGATATCTGCCATAAGTCAACGCAACACACACTGATTGAAAAACCTTTGTTTTCAGGGTCTGTGGTATTTTGGACGAAAGATAAGAAACCTCCCAGTCAAAATAGAATCTTCGTGCGATCTCTTTATCTCCGATACAAACACTGATGTATTGAATGTATTGTTTAAATTAAATAAGTTGTTAGTTAACTTTTTTATTTTATTTTGAGTGTACGCCCTAAGGCAAGGTGTATACCTACAGCATTTACTGTCGGCGGATCATTCGGCAGAGAAACATTTGTCGGAGATATGTTTCAGAATCGCATTTGGTTGATGTAACTTAACCATTGACATAGAATCAAAATGTACAACATAGAACCATCGACATAGAATCAGTTATCTGGTTCCCATAGTACAAGCTATGTTTAGTTTGGGGCTAGATGGCGCTGTGTGAAATGTTCACACATTATACTTCCATGAACTTGACCATGCCAGTTGGAATGATTTCCAAGAATGTCTCAATAGATAGATGGCGCTACCAACCCCGTAATTGGTTGTAAAAGGTGAAAATTCTGACATGAGACCACTTTTCATTGTCACGGTACTTTAAGTAAAGCATATCCCGGCTTGAGGGATGGATGGATGCGAGTTCAAATCCCGTTCGTAATTCAAAATGTTTCTTTTACTAATTAATCTGTAGATTACGCTGGGCAGGCGATACTGCTATAAAAATCATAAATATTAGCCCGAATCAAGTTCCAACTTGATGGTGCGTTTTTCACAACTAGTATTATGGGTTTCATCCTTCTCCTTCGTAACGTCCTAAACCTAACGTTGCAACACAACCTAACGCCCCCACACCAACTCCACATTCAGTGGACCGTTGAAGTTATCCTACTTACTGGGGGGCAGTACTTCGTCGATTCCCGCATCGGATAGCTTGTCCAGCCGCCGTCGAAGTAAGTTGATATTATCCTACTTACTGGGGCAGTACTTCGTCAATTCCCGCATCGGATAGCTTGTCCAGCTGCCGTTGAAGTGAGCCGAAATTATCCTACTTACTGGGACGGTACTTCATCGATTCCCGCATCGTATAGCTTGTCCAGCTGCCGTTGAAGCTGGTCGAAGTCCACTGTACACTCGTACATATAAATTAAACTCTTCTGACTTTTGTTAACATAATTCTACATCCTATGCCCACAAAACCTAGATGACGTCATTGAGGATCGAACCCAGTAACGTCCTATCAGCATTATCTATCTAAAACCCCCACACCAACTCCACATTCAGTGGATCGTCGAAATTCTCCTACTTACTGGGGCAGTACTTCGTCGATTCCCGCATCGGATAGCTTGTCCAGCTGCCGTTGAAGCTGGTCGCAGTCCGCTGTACACTCGTAGTATCGCTCCTCTACTCGGGAGAGATGCGAGTTCGAGTAGGCGGTCGATATGTGCATGAACACCTGGAAAAAGGGTGGAAAAGTCTCTATAACGCTTTTTTAGACTCCCAAAAGCTCGACATCGAGCCGGCGTACATTTTTTATTTTATTGTTATGGAAATTTCTGGTTTTCGAGAGGGATTTTTACTGCTTCTTCTGTAAGGCTGTAAATTGAAGCTGCGGCTCAGTCTAGATAAACCACAGAGCAAAAATAACGCTTGCCTCTAGATGCGAAGAGTCATTTGTTTCAATGCTCTGTGAGTTGAACAAAAGGAAAATTCCCCTTTTTCTTTAACAACTCCAGTAATAGGCAATAATTTAGATACTTTCTCAAGTTCGTCTTAGATCACCGGCTTTTAGTCAATGCTAGTTTAATCTTAGTGTTTCTTAAAACATTATCATCATCATCCTTATCGAAATCATGAGTTTATTAACGTTGGGTTTTAAATTTTCCTTAACTGCTTGTATATACAAATAATAGGCTTAGATTATTTAGCCCTGTTCATCAAGTTTGTCTCAGGCTTTAAAGGTTTTTTTCAATCAAGGCTGGTTAATTCAGAACGACTTAGGACATCATCCTCATGAAAATTATGAGCTCATCTGGTTTTAAATTTTCCTAAACTGCTTGTATTTTATTACTTACATCTAGTCCTCTCATATCCCTCGCCAAAGTGAGAAGCTGTAGCGGTGCCTTCACGTTCGTGGCCAGTGCTGCACGTAAGTGTTCGTCGAATTTTACAGTCGCCGCTGAATGGAAGATTATGTTCACCTGGAAAAGGAGTATTTCAGTTGATAATGAGGCGTTTTATTTAAAAAAAAAGCTGTAATTTTATAAAGAACCGATAGATGGCGTTAAAATGGGGGTTTTACGGTCTGTCATTGTTAAGATAATTATGTAACGAGTTTAGTATCCTATCGTTATTTTATGAAGACAAAATACTCTAATGGCTTTCTATCGACAATTTGACAACGTACTCTGTGATCCACTCAACAGAATCTGATATTTCCTTGAATTCTGTGGTTTGAAACTACGACCATGTTTGAAACACGTCGTTACTACGCCATCTAGTAACAGCAGCAAAACTAGTTTTTTTTTAAATCAAACGTCTCGTCTTCTTCTTTTTGTGTAGGCAAGTGGTCCGCCCTGGTGTCAGAATTTTTAGCCGCCCAAAGGCTTCTGACTTGTCTTACGACAACGTCTCATTATCACTGAATTATTTTTGGCATCTTTAGTTAATTATTTTTTGCTTCATTTACTTCATTCATTTTACTAGG
This sequence comes from Ennomos erosarius, assembly GCA_963580505.1. Taxonomy (NCBI): domain Eukaryota; kingdom Metazoa; phylum Arthropoda; class Insecta; order Lepidoptera; family Geometridae; genus Ennomos; species Ennomos erosarius. The sequence continues at coordinate 2,891,082 of OY757007.1, read as the reverse complement.
CAGGTAGGATTTTTCTGCGGAATTCCTCTAAGTACTTACTTACGACCGCTTTTCCAGTTATTCTGCTGCCAAGCAGTAGTGCGATAGTGATGAAATTACTGGGCAAATGAGACTTTATGATCTGACCTCACAGTTTAGTAATCTTACTAGACTAGACTGGGATGTGAGATGTCTCGGATGACGTACGCAGTGGCAGTGTCACGTAAAATTTATTAATACACTGCAACCAGTTATGGGCAGCTGTGACGCTTATCATCAGGCGAAAGACTAGCTTGTCACACCTTTCTTTACTTTTAGATCGAATGCGCGGGAGCAACAACAGCATTCTGAGAGCTGTTGTAGATAAATTTGATTGTCCCATTCTGCGCCATCATGTTCGGGTGCTAATTTAGTGATAATGTTGTGTGGTAGCGGTATTTATTGTATAATTAAACTTTTACTATTGTGGTTTGAAACTAGTATTGCTATATTTATGATTTTTTAAAGCAGTATCGCCTGCTCAGCGTTATCTACAGATTAATTTGTAAAGGAAAAAAAAATCTTGAGGCTTGAGGGATGGATGGATGCGGGTTCAATCCCCGCTCGTGATTCTAATTTTTCCTTTGCAATTTAATCTTTAGTATTGCTATTGCTATTATTATAATATTATTATTTCCCATGTTTGAAACACGTCGTTACTACGCCATCTAGTAACAGCAGCGGAACTAGTTTTTTTTTTTAATCAAACGTCTCGTCTTCTTCTTCTTTTTGTGTAGGCAAGTGGTCCGCCCTGGCGTCAGAATTTCCCTTGGACGTGATTTGATATGGATAATTAATGAATTTATTTTGAATTGATTATGTGAATTAGTGAATATAATTATTTAGGACTAACACAATTACATATTACTAATACTATACTTATAAATTTTATACTATGGATCTATGTGTCTGATGAATAAATGATTGTTATTATTATATATATTATTATTTACATAAAAGTCTTTGTTTTTCAAATAAGTAGCATAGTTAACTTATATGACATCATAAATAATTAATTGTTATTTTTTCGTATGGTTTTTCAGTTTAATTTCATTTGCATCATTCACTTCATTTGCTGCATTCGCTTTATTCGATTCATTCGCTACGTTCGTTTCGTTCGCTTCCTTTGCTTCGTCTGCTTCGTTTGTTTCATTTGCTTTGCTAGTTTCGTTGGCTTCGTTCACTTAGCTACCTTCGTTTGCTTCATAATTACTATTCATTTTATTTCCAGTTGACCCTACTTTACCTTTTACCACAGTACCTTTTCAATGAGCATCTGCCTATCGGAGATGGTAAGCGCCAGACCAGCTGCCTCGCAGTCCGCCGGCACCACCACGATCTTATGTCTGAACTTTGGTACTTCTTCTTTCAGCCTGTTGAACACCTGAAACGAAAAATTACTACTTTAATATCGTACAAAGTGAATCCTATATAATATAACAATAATTAGTTATGAGTTAGTAGTTAGGAAATGTAATTGTAGATCTATGGTTCATCATTAACAGCCTTAAGAGATCCACTGGCAGTGGACCACTGCTGAACATAGGCCTTCCCCAGGGAGCGCCACTTTGAGCGGCTGCTCCCCTCCTGCATCCATTGGCTTTCACCAGATCGTCGGTCCACCAAGTGGAGGGACGGCCTACACTGCGTCTTCCAGTTTGTGGTCGCCACTCGAGAACCTTCCCCATGCCCATTGCCATTTCAACTTGCTAATCCTAAGAGCTACATCGGTCACTTTAGTCCTCCTGTGGATCTCCTCATTCCGGATCTTATCTCGCAGGGAAACACCGAACATTGCTCTCTCCATAGCTCGTTGCGCGACTTTGAGCTTATGAGGCCAACAGCCTCTGTTTCTTGTTATGCTAAGGTCTTCGGTTTTGTGGTTCAGAAATGACAGCCATCCTACCTTCAGGCAGACGCCACGTTTCAGTTCCATAAGTCATCACAGAAACATATTGTTTTATTTCCTATTTTCTAGAGTATCCTACCCGTTAAAATAAGCACTCTACTAATATTACGATCTAGCGATCCTTGGCTAATAAGTAGGTAATTTAAATATAACCAAAACTTCTACCAAAATATACCTATTATCTAAGAATGTGTCCAATAACACTATTCTTATTGGCTCTATTAAGGTGTTCTTGTATTGTGTAGGCTTTGCGGTAAGACAAAAAGATATGTTGAAGCTTCCCGAACGCTGCCCAGCCGAGTTGGATTCTTCGTACGACCCACAGAGCAAAAAAAAGCGTAGCCGTCTGGAATGGGTATAAACGTAGGTCGTTCGAAGACTATAACAAAATCTGCGGTATTGGTAAATATGAATACTATTTTATCATCAATTCATCATCATTAATTATAAAACCGCAGCCTTGCTGAATATTTGCAGGATTAGCGTTACTCAAAAATATAACTATTTACTCATACTAAAATATCAACAAGAGGTAATCTTAGTATTAAAAGTAACTAACCTAAAATGTAACGCTTGCGTGTTTTAAGGATGTACAACGCCATCTAGTTTTTTTTACTGAAGCCTAAAGTGACTAAAGCCGGGACGGGAATAAAGTAGAAAATAATGTCTATTACTTTCAATAGGTAACAAGTACTAGGTATTCAGTTTTGGCGGGAACGCGGAAAAGTTCACGTCGTTGCATTGTATTATATCTCAAAACTTGTGCTTTTTTCAGTATTAATGTTTAAAATTGGTGGCGTTTTACGCATTAAGTGCTGAATTACGAGCATGAGTGTGGGCAAGTGATATAGTGATATCATGTGGTGAAACGTGAGTTTTCGTGTTGCTTCCAAAATTCCATAGAAGGTTTTAGTAAAGTTGCCACCACTTTACTGGAGCATGACTAAGACTAGACTATGACTACCTGACTTAGACTGGACTATGACTATGACTTGACTTTACGTGATATATTCTTTAACGATGAAAAATTACAATACTTGACACTGGCTAAATACACTACGTGTGGAGCCAAAATATAAGAAAAAAAAGTAGGTATTCATTAAAAGCCCGCAAAAGGTTATTGCAGTTTGCAGTGCAACTATTTGCAGTGCCAATAGTTACACGGTCACTACGACTGGAAATACAGCTTACACTGCCCTTCACTTTTGTTTGCTTGCAAAAAGCAAATATTCCTTGTTTGCGTTGATCTTAAACCTATAGACTAACTCCATCCTGGAAGTACTCCTCTATCTCGCTCGCGCATTGCGACATTTTTGAAGGTATTAAATGGTAGAACTTACGAAAATTCCAACCGTTGAAAAACCTGCAATATAACGCCACAAATGTTCAACACAAAATCACATTAATCTAAACAAGATTTCATACATTAAAACTCAAATCACTAGGGCGATTATTCTCTATGAAAACACAGATTCCACACGATACGAAACCACGTCGTTATCGTGTTTTGTTTAAATCGTGTCACAGCGTTAGATATACCTTCAGTTTACATTAAAGTTATTTTTATTTTGAAAAAAATATATTGACATAAGTGGTCATTATCTTTTGATGTGTTGATGTTTCGGAACGCGTCTCGGTAAAACATATGATTTTTGACAGTTCCAAATCACACTAATTCCAAATTCATTTCGCGCGGTTTTGTTTTCGTTTCATACACTTAATAATAGACTTTTGCAGATTTCTTATGTAAGACAAGGATTTCACGTGGTTTCAAAGTAAGGAATCGATACGGAATAAGGATGATTTTCGCTTTTCCTGTTTTAATGTATGGAAACTAGTTTGAAATAATTTGATTTTTTTTGTTGTTGAACATTTGTGATGTTATTTTGCAGATTTTTCATTGGTTGGAATTTTCGTAAGTAAGTTACCATTATAATACCTTCAAAAGTGACGCATGCGCGAGCAAGATAGAGGATACACGGAGATCCTGGTCTTAAAAAAAGATTAATTATTTATTAACGTATCTTCAATGCTCGCTCATGAAATAAAATAATCATCATCATCATCATCAATAACAGCCTGAAGACGTCCACTGCTGAACTTAGGCCGCCCCCAGAGAGCACCTCTTTGGGCGGCTGTCCTACATCCATCAGCTCCCTGTGGCTTTCACCAGTTCATCTATCCACCCAGTGGGGCCAACCTACGCTGCGTCATAAAAAACGCCCAAAAAAGTACTAAGTAAATTATTTAGATGGACAAAAAGAGACAAGTATGGAATGGGCATCAGCCAAAAATATTGCTTCAAGCCTATTTCAGCAAGTAAGACATTACAATCAGAGAGACAGAGTACAACATTTTAAGTACTAGAGTGGTTAATCTAACAATATCGAAGAGATACCTAATCCCATTATATTATAGTCAAATAGCTGACTATTTGACAGTATCAACACTTCATTATCAAAGTTACATTCAAACTCTTTATTTTACGGTTGAGGATAATTGCTTCGCAATTTTTTTTTTAATAATCTTTGTAGTAGGTACATCCTCATACGTTGATAATATCACAGTAGGTGGTGGCTGACATCAGTCTATTAAATATAAACAGATGATTTGTTATAAGTTCATCGATTGACGATGTATGATCCCTCTGTGGCATGAAGACCCTATATTTTTCAGGTAACGTGTTCCAGAATGTTCTTTACTGCATAATAATGTTAAGGATTTATAACATTTTGATTTAAGTTTTCTTGTAGACTGATGACTAAAGTCAACTCCTTTCTGGGCGGTTATTCTCTATGGAAACGCAGATTCCACAAGATACGACGTGTCTTGTTCAAATCGTGTTACAGCGTTAGGAGTACCTTTACTTTACATAAAGTTATTTTTATTTTGAATAAAATATATTGACATAAGTGGTGGTAGCTTTTGATGCGGTTGATGTTTCGGAACGCATCTCTGTAAAACATGTGATTTTTGTCAGTTCAAATCGCGCCAATTCCAAATTCATTTTGCGCGGTTTTATTGTCGTTTCATAGAGAATAGAGTTTTGCAGATTTCTTATGTAAGACAAGGAATTCGCGAGGTTTCATGGTAAGGAATCGATACAGAATAATGGTCCTGTTATGTAAAAACCATGAAAAATAACTAAATACGATATGTGAAAGAAAATAACAGCATAGTGTAAATTTTCCACTAACGGATGTTATAAGAATATTTAACATCATCTAAGTCTGTTAATCATCTTGCGGGTTATGCGTCAATGCTCAACTCATGACGTCATGCTAGGACAATAAGCAATAAAATAAACCGCGTCTATTTGGCTATGTACTTTATTAACATTATAAGCACAGACATAATACCATATTTGCACAATTTAAATTATAAGAAAAATTTCCGGAATTGCATCAAGATACAGCCGTTAGCTCAGTTGGTAGTAGCCCTGCCTTCTGAACAAACATTTGTGTGATGAACATAGATGTTTGTTCTGCGTCTCGGTGTTATATTGTATTCTATGTATGTAATTACAAAAAAAAATTGAAGTATTGTATCAGTTATCTGGTTCCCATAGTACAAGCTATGCTTAGTTTGGGGCTGGATGGCGTTGTGTGAAATGTCCACACATATTTATTTATTTTTAAATTGGAAGATTGTACCCTCGGTTTGCAAATAGGACGATCCCATTTCTCCTCTTTCCGTGGGTATCGTCAGCAAAGAGTATACAAGGTGACCTTGAATTGGTATGTTATCCCGAAATGGGAGGACTGGGACCATGAGCCTTACTTAAAACTGAGTGTTTCAAAACCTCCATGGTGAAAAATAAATTCACTCAACAACTGCACGTGCGATCGTTACGAGAGTTAACAAGATACTATAAATTCATTTCTAAACACAGATCGTTAAACTTATTTATGTGCACTCGGTCAAGGACGAAGTTCAATCTCCCAGCTGCGCTAAGGCTATTTTCGAACGTAAACTTTACATGGCATTTCTTCAATGCAAAATTATTAATTTAGTAAAGTCGTAGAAGAAACATTGTCTACCTTGGGGTGTAGATTTACTCACTTTCGGGATAACATACCAATTCAAGGTCACCTTGTATAGTACCTATTCTAGAACTGTTCAGGCTGAATCTGTGTAGCCATTTTCTAGACGTTTTCAAGAGGAGTGTGAACAGGGGTTTCTAGAGGCAATGCATGGTACATCGTCGACCACGAAATGATTTCAAATGGCAACCTACCTATCCATTGATACAAAAAATCTTCAGAATCAACCCAACCAGAAGCAGCCAATAGGTATGTAGGTACTATATGATATAAATCGTTATATTTCTAAGATATCAATGATGAGACTTTGAAGTATTTTGAAAGGGTTTTCGAATGTGTAAAATTGTAAATATTACTTACAGGGTCTTCGAAAACTTCTTCCATCCGCGTGTAGATGTCTTTCCCTCGCTTTTGCCGCACGAGTAGGTACAGGTTCTCCACCCCTGGACAGCATCTCAGCAGCTTCTCCACCAGGATCTTGCCGAGGAACCCTGAAATTGTGGAAATAGAATATTATTGGCGTAAAAACCAAACATTATAAAGCCCGTTATAGCTCGTGAACATAATTTCTCCTACAAACACGACTCACTTGCGCGGGGGCGAAGTAATAAAACGAGACAAACTCATACGAAATTACAAAGAACAGAGCAGGATGGAACAAATGACACAATAGGTGTCCAGTTTCCTCTCGTAGGATTAGCGATTGAAATACACCACTAATTTTCGTATGAGGGGAAGTTTTATCATTGGTCAACTGGATTTATAGTCAATGGCATTTCCCATCTTTCCTCAGTCTTTATTACAATGTACCTATTGCAATCACTAAGATGCCTGCCGAGTTTTTGGCGGGAACGCGGAAAATTCACGTCGTTGCATTGTATTATTTTTCAAAACTTTTCCTTTTTCCAGTATTAATGTTTAAAATTGGTGGCGTTTTACGCAATGTGTTGAATTACGAGCATGAGTGCGGGCAAGTGATATAATGTGGTGAAACGTGAGTTTTCGTGTTGCTTCCAAAATTCCATAGGAGCTTCTAGTAAAGTTGCCACCACTTTACTAGGGCACGACTTAGACTGGACTATGACTACCTGACTTAGACTGGACTATGACTATGACTAACAGTTGACTTTACGTGATAATATTCTTTAAAGATGAAAAATAACAATACTTGACACTGGCTAAATACACTATGTGTGGAGCCAAAATGTAAGAAAAAAAAAAGATGCCTGCCAAGCGTTGTGGTGCCGACTTCAATAAGACCAATTACCATCTCTTCCCGTGGGTGCCGTAAGAGCCGGAAGGGAATATTCAGGGAATAGGCCTGCCAAGCGAGGTGACTATGGCATACCTCACCTCGTTCCTATAGTACGATAAACGTCCAAGTGACGTTTTATGAGGGAGGCCTATATTCAACAGTGGTCGCAAGTTTTATGATTTAGAAAAGAAATTATCTTCCAAATCAGTTTTAAATACTTAACACTGACAGCCTCCGTGGTGTGGTGGTTGAGCAGGTCGGCTCAGAACCCGGAGGCGGCGGGTTCGATTCCCGCGACAGGACAAGTATTTGTGCACAGAAAAAAAAAGCGCTAATACTTGTTCTGTGTCTGGGTGTTGTGGGAGCATGGCCCTCGTAGTTCCTGGGTCCCTAGATACAGGCAATCCTAGTTAGGGTCCAGGATCTATGTATATGACCGTTGGGCGTTAAGTATATATTATCTATACATATAATAAAACTGTAGAGATAAAAAAATCTGTAAATGCAAGATATCGAAAAAAAAATGACACAGGTTAGCTTGAAATTTTTTGCTGATCACGTTAAGCTACTTTTTAGACATTTTGTCTGTTTGTTTGTTTGTTTGTTTGTTTGTTTGTTTGTTTGTTTGTTTGTTACGGCACAACTCCGAAAATACTGAACGGATTTTCATGCGGTTTTCATTAATAAGCTTAGAAAAACCCAGCGCACAACATAGGATATATTAAATTTTAAATTTTGTAAATTTTTTTTGGTGAAAATGATTAAGATTTCATTATGAAACGGAACGGGATTTTCACAAGATGGCCGCTTCAAGACTTAAAGGTAAGTTTTTTTTCTTATATTTTGGTCCACACATGGTGTAGGTATTTAGCCAGTGTCAAAAAGTAAGTTTTGTTTTGGCTACTAATCATAGATGAGAGAAAAAAATGTGCTCTGTGCTACTGACGGTAATGTTATCTCGGGTTTATCCGGATGCACAGATTAAAGAAAAAAAACTCTGTTACTATTATGGTCCACACATAGTGTAGGTATTTAGCCAGTGTCAAAAAGTAAGTTTTGTTTTGGCTACTAATCATAGATGAGAGAAAAAAATGTGCTCTGTGCTACTGACGGTAATGTTATCTCGGGTTTATCCGGATGCACAGATTAAAGAAAAAAAACTCTGTTACTATTATGGCGCGGCTTCATATACGCCCAAACTTTCGCTGTTAAGTTGGCGCGCAAAAACATCTCTGTTGACTATCCTCGATGTTTTTGTAGCGCCCCAACCCGGACACATAGTCAATTTGTTTGCCTGCTGCCCGACCGACCGACGTGGGCTAAATAAAATGGAGGAAGCAGTAGCGTTATATTGCATGTCGGCAAATAAATATGTTTTACAAACTGTGAAAGTATATTTTGCGATTACAAAAATAAATTTTAATAGTTTTAATTTATAATTCCTTATCAATAGGAAGTAAAACCATTTTTTTTTATTTGTCTATTTATCTGTCCCTTTGAATACGGATCACGGTTGTTATAGTGGCATCAGAAATATATCATCTGTGAAAAATTCAACTGTCTAACTATCACGATTCATGAGTACATCCTGGTGTCTGATGGACAGACAGACAGACGGAGAGCGGAGGTTTAGTAATAAGGATTTACCCTTTGAGTACGGAACCCCAATCATTTTTATTTCATTCTGAACAATCCCCACTGCACTAAGCAATAAGGAAGTAATTTAATGCATGTTTATATTTATAACTTAAAAGACAAAAAACAGTAAATAACAATTGGCGCGCCTGCATTACCGGCAGCGTATCACACTTTTCGGGCTACGGCGAAATACATCGCGCGATTACTCGATGCAGTGCAGATTAGAGAAAAACAATCAAGCAAGTCATATGTATTTTTTTCTCTAATCTGCGGTATTACTAAAGATAAGTTTTTTCGTTAATCTGTGGTCGAAACTAAAAAAGAGGATAGGTATGAGAACCTTCTTGAATATGAGCAGGACAAAGAGAACAAGGAATTTCGAAAACTAAGAACTTCTTACTTAGGCTTTTTATTATAAGTTTTAAGGCTTCACGCGATATCATATTTAGCCAATATTGAAACATAACTAAAATTATTATTCATGTTTTCGATTTCTTGGGTTCTGGCGAGGGCAAAATTCTTTATTGGCAATCTGGTATTATGTATTAGTTTTCAAAAATATACTACGCGTTACCATTCGAAATAAGTACTTAAATTGTATTTATAGTACCTATAGCTTAACCTATAGTAGTAACTTATCCAGTAATCTGTGCCTATAGGTACTTAATTTATTGACCCTTGCTTTTGCTACGCATTGTATAACGTTTTTTATTATGGCATTAGACAAAATTTACATTTAGCCAATGATAGGAAGTATTTTATGAAAACTGTTAAACTGTAAAAGGGTAGGTTCTTAGACTTTTTATAATCATTCATAAGGCTTCACGCGAATATCATACTTAGCCGTTTGAAGCTTACTTAATTAACATTTTTATTGAAGTTTTCGATTTATAAGGTTTTGGCGGGAGCAATGTTCTTTATTGGCGATCTGGTCAAATGTATTATTTACATAAAATTACTACACGTTACCATTCTAAATATGTAGTTAAAATTATTTTTGCGCTAATGCTATATTCTTGATCGACCACAAAGAAGTTTTACGGTACCTGTAGTACTTATAGCTACTTAAGTTATAGACCCTTACCATTGCTACACATTTTGAAACCTTTTTTATTTTGGCATTAAAGTAAGCCGGAGCGCGTGCTATTATTTGTATTTAGCCAATGATACGAAATATTTTATGAAAAATGTTTAAAAAGGGTAGGTACTTAGGTATAATAATATGTAGGTATTCATTATGGCAATTGTATCCTCAAATTAACAACAACATGGCGCGTAAGGTTCGTTTTTGATTTGTTCTTCTTCTTCTTCTTCTTACATGTTGATAATAGTTAAAATATTTTAGATCTGTGGGCTATTAAAAAAACCACGGGTAAAAATGATTAGATTACTCGGTTACTCCAAGAAGGTTATAGTTTTAGTAAGTAACTATTTTTGGGGCAACTAATAATTATGTAATGACGATTTAACCTACTTCCTCACTTTCATCACTAAGTAGGTATGTTGAAAGTGCGGTGGGAATGAGACAGCGTGGAAAATAGTGGACATAATTATAATTATAATGGACGATTCTTTAAAGAGTGGTGGTTTAGTATTTGTAATTCCTAATTAGTATTAAGAAATAATAATTATTTATTTATTTAGTTTATTTATTTATTTTTATATATCTATTGACACTGGCTAAGTGTAGGTACCAATTCGTATGGAGCCAAACTTAAGAAGGTAAAAACAATGTGGTAAATGGAACAAAAAGCGCGCGGATATGTAAAACTGAGCAAAGCAGCATCATCGTGCGTGTGTGTCATTCTTTCATATTTTTCTAAACTGTATCTGCCTGCTTAGGTAACTACTGCCTAAACAAAATTTACTAAAACTTCTGTTAAAGACCTGAGTAAAGTGATGATGATTTCTTTTTGTTGTAATATGAAGAGGTACTTATAAAATTGTAGTTTTTTGTTTGAAACTTCTTTTCTTTTACTGTTTTATAAATCTATATTTGACTCAAAACATTTAATTTTAGGTAATGGCTTAAATAGCTTCCACTCATGGCTATGCTTGCGTTATACCTATATCTATGCTAATACAGATTACTGTGCTCAGCTTCGAAAAGGTTTAGTGCATATTTTTGTTTGGTACGAAATGAATGATCTATTATTAGACTACTTATAACGTCAAAATAACATAACACAAGCGTGCGAAGCCGCGGGCAAAAGCTAGTTAGTTATAAATGAAAAAATACTGAGGGTCTTAAGAAATCAACCAAAATGAAACAATTTTTTGAAGTCGTTAAAAAAGGGTCTCAGCGACTTTAATATACTGAAGAGTTCCGTAATGCCTTGATCGCTAAACTCGCTTTACCGATAACTACGTGCAATCTATAGGTTCAATGACCTTATAAGTCAAGGGTCAAATTCAGAGGTCAAAGTTAAAGGTCAAAAGGAAGTACAAAATCACAAGGCGATCTTCACTTTATCACTGGGCCTATAATTATTGAAATTACAAGCTCGAAAAGGTCTATAAAAATCGATATTTATTTATTATGCAGCAATTTATCTTATTAATTACAGACCGCATGGCGACTGCATAAAAAAAACATAATAAATTATAAAGAAAGAAAGAAAATACATTTATTCGTGACAGTAACACACACAACATAACACTTTTTTTTATGTGAATAGATGACGTGACTAGCCAGTCGTTCACCTGATGTTAAGCGACACGGCCGCCCATAACAGTTGCAGTGTCACTCGGAACTTTAAAATAATAAAGTTTCGCGTGACACTGCACTGCGCACGTCATCCTGAGACATCACACAGTCTAGTAATCAGATTACTAGACTGTGAGATCAGGTCATAAAGTCTCATTTGCCCAGTAATTTCACTAGCTACAATGCCCTCCAAACCGAAACACAGTAGCGCTTGCACACTACTGCTTGGCGGCAGAATAACTGGCAAAGCGGTGGTACCTACCTAGACGAACTTTGCAGAAAAGTCCTACCACCTAGTAAAACTACATAAATGACATTACAAAACAATATACACACAAACAGAAGCAGTGCAATACTGCGTGGTGTCACGAATGGGCCCCGACTCAGCATACAATTAAGGTCCTAAAGACCTTAATTACTGATTTTCAGTCGGACCCAATTTGAGGCCCCACGAACGTCAAAACAAACTTAAAAATTTAAAAACAACAAAGTACATTAAACAAATGGAACAAAACAAGCAAAAGACAATATTCATAATTTACCCATATTAAGTATACTTACCTAATGCACAGGTTTATATATATAAATAAATAAATAAATAAATAAATATGTGTGGACAATTTCACACAGCGCCATCTAGCCCCAAACTAAGCATAGCTTGTACTATGGGAACCAGATAACTGATACAATACTTAGATACTTTTTGTTTGTACATACATACATAGAATACAATATAACACCCAGACGCAGAACAAACATCTATGTTCATCACACAAATGTTTGTCCCCGGTAGGAATCGAACCCACAGCCCTCAGTTCAGAAGGCAGGGATACTACCAACTGAGCTATCGGGCCCGTCGATATATTATGTATATACATAAATTTATGAAGTATATTTTTAGCATGTGAAAACTCAATTTGTATTTCGCAAATGAAATGTGGTTGCGAAATTCTGTGAAATATGAAATTTCATTTTAATTAATTTTGTCATTTTGAATTTAATTTTAAAAATAAAAATTCATTTCATGTTTCATTTTATTTTTCATATAATTTTTCATTTCATTTTTCATTTCCATTTTCATTTCAATTTCAATATTAATTCCATTTTTCATTTCATTTTAGCAAATAGCATAGCAATAGCAGTTCGCATGCTAAGACTCGTGAATTAGCATGTTTATGAAATTTACGCAAAATAGCATTATTGCCATCGCTAGTATATAGCTACCAATGAAGTTATAAATTGGTACATATTATATTATCTGGGGCATTACTGATACCAACTGATACTGATTATTTATAGTAATGTCCGTTCTCTACTATACACAAATTATTAGCCGGAAGACGTCCACTGCTGAACATAGGCCCCCTCCATAAAATGATACTTTGGACGTTATCCTACGGGGGATTTGCCATAATCACCAAGCTTGACAGGCGGCTCCATTCCCTGGATATTTCCTTAGCCGACTCTTACGCAACCCACGGGAAGATATGGGGTGGTCCTATTGAAGTAGATTTACACTGGAATTCATAGTCGTGGCGGGGGCTCCTCTAGAGGATGAATCAGGCGCTGTGCGGCAAATGCTAGCTTTATGCATTTCATAAACAAAAGCAGCCCCCAATCGCATGATGGGTGACATTTTGGCGCGACTTTTGATAGTTCAAAAGCGCCAAAATGACACTCGACAGAATTTTCAAAGACTACTTGATCGAAATCGTAGAGTATTTTATTAAAATGCTTTTCAGTTAGGGGTTTTTCCAGCGATTGTTTATGAAAGTGAAAGAAGAAAGATTCAGCATTTCACCACTAGGTAAAAGTGGAATGCTAGATTTTGGGGGTTTGTTCAACCTTTGTTTCTGAATACCACTGTTAATCTCTTAAAATAAATAAACATGTGTGGACAGTGCCATCTAGCCCAAAACTAAGCATAGCTTGTACTATGAGAACCAGATAACTGATACAATGCTTAGATATTTTTAGTTTGTAAATACTTAAACAAAATACAATATAACACCCAGACAGAAACAAGCATCTATGTTCATTACACGAATGTTTGTCCTGGGTAGGAATCGAACCCTAAATTTCGGAGGCAGAGTACTACCAACTGAGCTATCGGGCCCGTTTAAAATAAACCTTAGGATTATGTTTAACTAAATTACCAAGTTAAAGTCATAATAAAATAAGTATATCCCATGACAATAAGGAAGATTGCAAAGGAAAACCTTGAGGTGACCTCATTATTATAAAGATTTCTCGAAGAAATTATAAGTGCAAAATACTTGAGTATTTATACTGTGGCCTCTGTCGTTTATACTTAAATTGTATGGAAATGACATTACCTCCGGAATTCTTTTCCACATCTAAGGTCAGTAATGACTACCCCATAAGTTATCGTTTTGCGTTAACGCTTATAATGGAAAGGAACCGTTGCTACCCGCAGGCTATCAATTTGGTTGTTTTCTTTTTTTCTGTTTGGATCTTCGTCAGTTATGGATAGCTTTGACCAAAAACTATTTTTTTATTATCAGCCAAGTTGGTGGTCAAACGTTAACTTATTACAGCAAAAAAATTGATCATTAGGAGGTCAAAGAATTATTAAGGTCGTATTTTTTACTAGGTGGTAGGACTTTTCTGCAAAGTTCGTCTAGGTAGGTACCACCGCTCTGCCAGTTATTCTGCCACCAAGCAATATCGTGCAAGCACTACTGTATTCCGGTTTGAAGGGCATTGTAGCTAGTGAAATTACTGGGCAAATGAGACTTTATGACCTGATTACACAGTGTATTAATCTGATTACTAGACGTGATGTCTCAGGATGACGTGCGCAGTGCAGTGTCACACGAAACTTTATTATTTTAATGTTCCGAGTGACACTGCAACTGTTATGGGCGGCCATTGGGCGGCCGTATTGCTTAACATCAGGTGAACGACCAGCTCGTCACGTCATTCATTCTCATAAAAAAAAATGACGTCAGAATCCGGGAACACCTTAGAGCATTTAACTAATGGAGATGCCAACGTTATAATCCGCAAGCTATAGACTAACGCTATTCCTCTATAAGCGTTAATAACGCTATTTCTCTATCCCACAAGCATTATTTTCTGCTGATTTTTACGAGGGACGAGGTTTAAACACGCATAGCACCCGCGCAAACCGCGCGTGTAAACGAACGCCACACACCATCATAAAACACGCACTTACGCAGTGTTTACAAAAACAATATGATAATGTATATGACTAAATAGCACCATATGACCGGCAGAGGGATAAAAAAAATGCTTCGTAAGTGCAAAGCATCATTTGTTTCAAAGCTCTGTGAGGGTACGCCTTCTCCATTTATAAATGCTCTAAGGGAAACTGGGGAACACGGATTGTGGTCTACGTAGGTACCTGTTCGTAGAACTATAAATATATATGTATCTACTCGAGTACAATACCTGAGTCAAAGTAATGTTTAAGACTGATGTTTATAAGTTTTTAGGACAAGGTCAGGCCATTGCAAATGATGTTTAGTTAAATAATACAGTAGGTTGATTACTTGAAAGGTAAGTGGTAGAAACTTTACTATAGAAGCTTCAATGGAATTTTGGAAGCAACACGAAAAACCACGTTTCACCACATTATATCACTGGCCCACACTCATGCTCTTAATTCAGCACTTAATGCGTAACGCCACCAATTTTAAACAATAAACACTGGAAAAGCGCAAGTTTTGAATAATAATACAATGAGGACCGACGATGAGGAAGACGCCATCAGCCGTTTCGTGCAGCGTGCGATGGCTGCATCACCGAGGGCCATCCGCGATTACAACTTGCAGATGGCCATCAAAGATCGAAACGTGGCGGTAACAGAAGTCCTGGTCCGGGAGGAGAAGGCGGATTAACAACGACATGTACGAGCGGGATCATTGACGGACTCAAAAGAGCCTGTCAATTATCCCGCTCGTATGAAGAAAATAGTACTAGAATGTAAATGATTATTGTGTGTACACCGGGAGCACTCACGCTCACTAAAAAGCTTCTTCTTGCGGCGGCGTCGTGCGTCGGGTCGTCCTCTTCCCTCAAAAATGGTTGAGGAGGGCGATGGCTGGCGCATGCGTCAAGCTCGTGAACGGGCGCTGCTTGCGGGAGCTGGTCTACTCGCGGTGTATGCACAAATCGGGAAAAAAAAACAAAAAAAAAAATAAAAAAAAATAGGTTAAGTACTTAATTGTCCTCTCTAGTATAATATTTTGTTCAATAAAATAAAATAAAAATATAACAATAAGTGATAAACTAACAAAGAGCACGGACCCAGGTGTCTGTGGTAAAGCAGATTAAAAAAAAAAAATAATAATAATAATAATAATACAATGCATCGACGTGACGTTTCCCCCACTCCCTCCGGCCAAAACTCTTGGAAATAACATGCCCACCTGTAGGTAGGTACTAAAGTTAGTTAGATCCTGTTCCTGGATTAGTTATAGCAGTTACGTACTACGAAGGCACCCAAATGCGTTGCTAGTGATGGATTAATTAGCATTCGCATTCATTTTTAGCATGTTAAAACTAAATTAGCTTTTCGCTAATTAAATGTAGTTGTGAAATTCTGTGAAATATGAAATTTAATTTCAATTAATTTAGTTTATTTTGAATTTAATTTTTAATATAAAGTTTCTTTTCATGTATCGTTTCATTTTTCATTTCTTATTCATTTCCATTTCATTTCATTTTTCAGTTCCATTTCATTTCATTTTAGCAAATAGCATAGCAATAGCAATTAGCATGCTAAGACTCGTGAATTAGCATGTTTATGAAATTAACGCAAAATCGCATTCATTGCCACCGCTATGCGTTGCAGTAGGTATTATACGTCAGAAGGCAGTCACCGTCAAACTTCAATGTTCAATGCAGATGCGCATTATAGGAAACACTCACATAGAGCAAAACAAAAAAGTTATAACCATAGAGAAAAGTAATGTTTATAACCTTACCTGTGGCACCTGTGATCAGCACATTCTTCCCATTATAAAACTTTTGAATCTCCGATAATTTTTCCCATTCATCCGAATTCTCGTTCTCTTTTATTCCGCAGTCCAAGCAATAGTCACTGTCAATCAACTTTGACATTTCCATGTTTGACGTTTCTAACTTTGACAGTTGCGTAGCGTTTGACAGTTCTATTTTGCGGAAGTCATTGTGGGGGAAATCGAGGGGGCACGGATCGCAGCTTCATGTGGTCGTTGGAGGCATGTTGATGATGATGGTGATGCTGATTTCATTTGCTCATCATTTTTGCTGTGGACAAAGAGATATTTGTTTGATTAAATTTCTTTATTATTTTTAGGTGCCTACCTATTTTAAACTTTCGTGGTTGTTCATTATAGTTTTAAACATCGCGCGATGTCTTTTATACTTAGAGCATTTAGAAAAGGAGGTGGCAAGGCAAGGCGTTCCCCTCTGCCGGTCATATGGCGCTACTTGGTCATCTACAATATCATAATGTGCGTGTAGACACTGCGTAACTACGCTAGTTTATATAACGGTGTGCGTGTTGTAAGACGGTGTGCGGCGTGCGTTTACACGCGCGGTTTGCGCGTGTGCTGTACGTGTCTACCTCGTCCCCCGTGGAAAATGGCAGAAAAATGGTGATTGCGGATTATAACGTTAACATCTCCATTTATACAAGGTGACCTTGTATTGATATGAAACCATCCAAATTCTCTCACTTACGTGTAATGACCGCAAAAGAAAACTCTTTGATAAGTTATCAAAGTTAAATTACCTGGGAACGGAGACCATATTAACGCAAATTACCTTACTATACAATGGATTTGAAGAAACAAGTGCATCATCAAAACTACACCCTCACACTTCATGCACCACCCCACACACCACACTGCACTTACCCAATTATTCTCACCATCAAACCCAAACACTTCTTTTCACAAGTAGGTACACACACCCCTAACACTCCCCCCCCCCTCCCCCCTCCCCCCAACCCTATTCTAACATTCATAATCTCACAATCATAACAAACCTATAAATTTATAATTATTGAATTTCTTTATCTTTTTTGACGGGCCCGATAGCTCAGTTGGTAGTCTCCCTGCCTTCTGAACTGAGGGCCGTGGGTTCGATTCCTACCCAGGACAAACATTTGTGTGATGAACATAGATGTTTGTTCTGCGTCTGGCTGTTATATTGTATTCTATGTGTGTATTTACAAACAAAAAAGTATATAAGTATTATTACTTATCTGGTTCCCATAGTACAAGCTATGCTTAGTTTGGGGCTAGATGGCGATGTGTGTGAAATGTCCACACATATTTAAAAAAAATCTTTTTCACTTATTTTTATGACTATTAAATTTTAATTTATTTCATTTTCAACTTCTAGAAAATTTTGTATGGCGAATGTTACTTCATAAAGAAACTAGATGGCATTGCACGTCCTTAACACACGCAAGCAGTTTGTTTTTACAATACATGATTTGATTGAATAATGATATCAAGACACTTCCATGAAACGAAGGCCTCGACGGTCATTCATTGTTTTTGAAAGCGTGTAAAAGTAATAAGCAAATATTCAGCTTAAATACGCGCTATAATAAAAACTAAATGATAATTGAATTTAATAGGTGTAGTAAGTTAAGTGCAAAGAGTTTATAATTTACTGCGGGTAAATGATCTATTTTGCTCGCACTTACGGGGAACATTCTAGCTCTTTTCGATGAAATAAATCCTACAAAATGTATGTAACCAAGTGTTTTGAAAGCATGCTTTGATAAAAAATACCTGGGGGTCTAGCAAAGATCGCTTTCCATTAGCGTTAACGCCAAACGATAACTTAAAATGTATGGAGAATGAGATTAGCTTATACATTTTGGAGTTAGCGTTTGGCGTTAATGCTAATGGAAAGGAATCTTTGCTAGACCCCCTGGTTACCTACATATTTCCAAATAACAACACAAAAAATTAATGAACACCAATAAAATAAAATAAAGATACGGTACATACAAATTATAAATGCCCCAGCAATCTTATTGCACCATAATTAGTCGTCAAAATCATTATCTTTAACATAATCAAGGAATTACGCAATTTCTATGATATTTAAGATAATAGCAGAGTTAAGGCCTATTCAAACCAGCGCGTTATTTGCTACCACTGTGGGTTGCGGTCATAGATCTATATATCATGGTTGCGGTATTTTGTATGAAGTTTCCCTCCAGCCGCGGAAGTGTGTAAGCACTACTAAGGACACTGTGTTAGCTAGGTAGTGGGTAAATAAGACTATGATCTGCTCACTGTCTAATAAGAGAATAAATAAGAGTGAATAAAAAAAAGAAAACAAAAGTAATCTTATTACTAGACTTGACTTCTTGGTTTATGGCTTCTGTGGCTAGTTGTCACAATTCTGCCATCTTATTACCAGACTGTGAGATGTCTCAGGATGACGTGCGCCTGCGCAGTGCGTGTCATGCGATACTTGATATTTTAGAGTTCCGAGTGACACTGCAGCACTGTTGTAGACGTGCCGCTTAACATCAAACGAACGGTTAGCTCGTCAAGCGACATTAATATACCATGGGGTTAAGCAAAGATCCCTTTTCATCAGCTTTAACATGTGACTACTGTCTCACCTGACGGTAAGTGATGACGCGGCTTACGGGTAGTGCATGCTTGCCTAGATTGCTCCAAAATGTATGGGAATGGCATTATCTGCATGACGTGATGACTCTTTCCACAGGTAATGTCGTTCCCATTTCTCACACATTTTGGAGTTATCGTGTGCCGTAAACGTTAATAGAAAAAAATCTAGGCAGTCGAAGGTGAAGCACGTTGACTTATTATGTAATGATACATTTTTCTGTGTTAAGGCGCTGATAGGACCCAATTCGAGCACGTTTATAACAGCAGACAAACTTGAAACTTATTTTGTATGTTATAGGGTCGCTTTATGCATAACAAAAATATGGCGATTACGTTGCGTTGCACTTCGACTTTTCCATTTTTCGGTACAAATAATTAGTTATAAAAGAAATGCTTTTTGTTATAAAAAAAATAAGCTTATACATAGCTTATCACTATGATTTATTTCAATGGGGTGTCTTATTATAATGTAACATTTTAGAACGTTTGAATGATTTTTTTAGAGGTCTCTTCACGATTTTTTTCTATCGAGAAAACTTTTTGTAAACGTGTTTCGGTTTCAGCAGATGGAAAGAAGATATGACCAGTATTACCGTGCATTTTTTCAAACCTGTTAATAGTATATGTTTTGAGATAATCACGTTCAAAATAGTCGAGGAGCATTCAGCGCCTTAATACTATCCAAAAACTCTTTTTCATTTCTATACAGGCCGTGACAGATTCGCCTGTTTTCATTATTTGCCAAACCTACTTTAACTTTCTCCTGCTGTCGGACAATAAAAGTATTGTTTCAAATTTGCTTCGGTTTCGTTTTTTCTTATATTTTGGCTCCACACATAGTGTATTTAGCCAGTGTCAAGTATTATATTTTCATCGTGTTATAAAATATTTCACGCAGTCATGTCCTAGTCATAGTCCAGTCTAAGTCATGCTCCAGCAAAGTGGTGGCAACTTTACTAGAAGCTTCTATGGAGTTTTGGAAGCAACACGAAAAATCACGTTTCACCACATTATATCACTTGCCCACACTCATGCTCGTAATTCAGCACTTAATGCGTAAAACGCCACCAATTTTAAACATTAGCACTGGAAAAAGCAAAAGTTTTGAAAAATAATACAATGCAACGACGTGAACTTTTCCGCGTTCCCGCCAAAATTCTTCGGTTTCTTTAGTATTTTGCCTCAAGCCTTGAGAATTATGAAAAATGCTTGGTCATAGCAATACATTCGCAGTTTTTTACCGCCATTTAGGACACCGTACGAACGTTCGCGTGGTCATATCTGTGTAGGCATGATGACTACTACATTACAAATTAACAAGTTATTATTACTTTCATCATCATCATCATTAACAGCCTGAAGACGTCCACTGCTGAACATAGGCCTCCCCCGGGAGCGCCACTCAGAGCGGCTGCTCGCCTCCTGCATCCATCGGCTCCCCGCGGCTTTCACCAGGTCGTCGGTCCACCTAGTGGGGGGCCGGCCTACGCTGCGTCTTCCAGTTCGTGGTCGCCACTCGAGAACCTTTCTTTCCCATCGGTTGTCAGTTCTACGAGCGATGTGGCCTGCCCATTGCCATTTCAACTTGCTAATCCTAAGAGCTATATCGGTCACTTTAGTTCTCCTGCGGATCTCCTCATTACGGATCTTATCTCGCAGGGAAACACCGAGCATTGCTCTCTCCGTAGCCCGTTGTGCGACTCTGAGCTTAATAATGAGGCCAACATTTAGAGACCACGTATTTTATTACTTTCATAAAGAAGATAAAATTGAAAGCAAATAATTGAAGAAATAAGTAAAATCAGTAAACAAGTCACGGAGTAATAAGCTTTTAAAGTTTCAGGAGGGGGCACTACCTGTCCCTTTCTCGCGGAACAGCGCCCACAGTTACTATGAAAAATCCACTTGTGACGTCACATGCCAAAGAGATTTTATGTAAAGCTACAGCTTAGTAATGAGGTACTATGTCTACGACCCAGCTCTGACGTCACTGGCCGTTGGAGCTATCTCTTTCTCTTCCAGTTTTTAAAATGCTTGAAACTTGGTCATTTTTTTAGATATTTTATTTTTGTTTTCACAAATGTTTTATCTTTTGAGGAATATTTTTAATTTATGCAAAAAAAAACTCTAGTTATTACGCCGCGGTAAAATCGTGCCACAGACCATCAGAAAAGCAGCAAAAGTGGTTCAGCACCCCTATTCCCAACCTATCGGAAACGTTTCAATTCGAAATCTACACTCTCCGTCTCTTTCATTCTAAATGTAGATGAAGAAGATGGAGAGTGTAGATTTCGAATCGAAGGTTTCCGATAAGTTGGGAATAGGGGTGCTGGTGTGACTTTCCACCGATAAGGTATTAATTTTATTGCTTAATTCGTCTAAAATACAGACGGACAGTGGAGCCTTAGTAATAGGGTTCGCTGTACCCTTTGGGTCCAGTAGGCCTGGCACGAATTTACGCGGGAGTAGGTACTAGTAGGCCACTTGGTGGACCGACGACCTGGTGAAAACCGCGGGGAGCCGATGGATGAAGGAGGCGAGCAGCCGCTCTAAGTGGCGCTCCCGGGGGGAGGCCTATGTTCAGCAGTGGACGTCTTCAGGCTGTTAATGATGATGATGATGAGGTAAGTGTAACGTTAGCGTACGTCAGTTGTATGGCATTTGATAGCGCCCCATACAACCGGATTACGTTAACGTTACACTTATAGTATACTCCCGCGTAAATGTTCGTGCTAGGCCTACTGAACCCTAAAAATTACATTCTGTTCGCGACCACTTCTCATTTCAATTAGTTCTTTATTTGCATTCCACAATGTTGTTTACAAATGGGAGGAACGCGCAATCATTTTTTTTTAATGTATAAATAGGCCAACATTTGACTGCAACTCACCGGATGTTAAGTGACGATGCAGTCGAAGGTGTAGCACGTTGGCCCATGAGGAGCCTATTCACTCTAGTCTTAAAGAGACCCAAATTATATTTGTCAGGAAACACAGAAGCCGGGAGCGAGTTCCATTCCCTAGCGGTTATTCTCTATGGAAACACAGATTCCACACGATACGAAACCACGTCGTTATCATGTCTTGTTCAAATCGTGTCACAGCGTCAGATATACCTTCACTTTACATTCAAGTTATCTTTATTTTGAATAAAATATATTGACATAAGTGGTCATATCTTTTGATGTGTTGATGTTTCGGAACGCGTCTCGGTAAAACATACGATTTTTGACAGTTCAAATCGCGCCCATTCCAAATTCATTTCGCGCGGTTTTGTTTTCGTTTTTATAGAGAATACAGTTTCGCAGATTTCTTATGTAAGAAAAGGAATTCGCGTGGTTTCGAAGTAAGGAATCGATATGGAATAATGGCCCAGATCGCATGATAAAAGAGTCAGCAAAACGCTTGGTTCGACATGTTGCTAAATCTACTACGTAGCGGTGAAAAGACAATCTGCCTTTGGATCTCTGGGAAAAATCTTTCACTTGACTAGGTAACATTCAGTGAAGGAACATTTGGAATTTAACACTCCGAAATCTGCGGAACTCAAACGGTGCATAGTTTTGTCTCTTTCAGGCAACGGCAATCCGACAAGGAGGTCCCTATCCTAGCTATCAAAATCGGGGAATGTAAAAACTGTTTAATGCGTAAAAAACGACAAAACGCGGCGGCAACAGTCATAGTATAGGTTTACCGGTTCACCTACTTCCTCTCTCTCGGCCGGTCACTTGATCAAGATGCGGTAAATTACGTAACTACATAATTTAGTATTTTTATCTGTGCTCTATAGCGTGGCAGTGGGTTTATACATTATCTGCAAAACTAGGTTTATGAGGTGAACTTGTTGCAAAGTTCGTGTAGGTACTTAGGTACCACCGCTTTAATACCAAATGAAACAAAGATCAGTAGAGTTACTCTTGAATCCAATCCTAATTTTACTCAAATTTTAATCCGAATCAATCCCAATTCCAATGTTAAATAATTTGGTAAAAATGCGGATGGTGTAGAAATGAATCGATTACATTTAGTTCCATAAAATTCCACGGACAAAGATTCCAATCGTGCACTAGTATCGGATTTTAGAGATCACCAACCAACCAGTCATTCAGTTTGAACTTCCTCGTTTCTCGTGGCTCGATATTGGAATAACAAAAAGGAACAATGTTGTAGCACTGTTGAGGCTCCGTTCCGGGCACATCCCGGGTAACAAATTTAAGCATCTAATGGGGAAGTCTGAGACACCAAATTGTACTATCTGTGGCACTATAGACGATGTACACCACGTGTTGACGGAATGTGTGAGGAACGAGGCCCAACGCCAAGTGGTTCTATGTGATAGAAATAACGTAGGTGGTTGCAACAGTATCTTGGCCTCGCCAGCTTCTGAGGAAGCCGGGATACTGATGGAACTATATCTCTCATTTATGAAGAGCTTAAATGATTGAGTTGCTGGAACGTGTTGATTGACTTACGGGAGTGACATAGTCAATAATGACTAAACTCCTATAAAATAAAAAAAGATTAAAAAAAAAGATTTAGAGTACCCAATGCCACGATTTCATTCCTAAATTACGATGAAATCAAATGTCAAGAGTAATCCAGCTGATTTGACTTTGACTGTATTGCGATTTTGAAGAATGCCGATTTCCTCATGATATTTTTCGCCACCGTTGTAAGAAGAAAGCGAATTCCGCACATAAATGAAGTCATTAGTACAAGCTTCCTGAGTACAAGTCTTGTACAAATAATGAACTTGTACTACAAGAACAACTAGTACCTATTAAGTACTACGAGGCTTAGTGGGAATTGAACCAGGGTCATCATCATCATCAACTGCCTGAAGACGTCACTGCTGAACATAGGCTTCCCTAGAGAGCGCCACCTCGAGCGGCTACTTGCCTCCTGCATCCATCGGCTCCCGGTTTTCACCAGATTGTCGGTCCACCTAGGGGGTCTGCCTATCCTATACGCTGCGTCTTCCGGTTCCTGGTCGCCACTCGAGAACCTTTGTTTCCCATCGGTTGTCAGTTCTGCGAGCGATGTGGCCTGCCCATTGCTACTTCAACTTGCCGACTCTAAGAACTACGAGGGTGCGTCGATCTAAAAGTTGCACAACCTAACCACTAAGCCATTGAGTACTTCTCCAATTTATATTCGCTCTACTTTTATGTAATGTGTTTGTTCAAGCCCTAAAATTATAACTTGGCAGCGTAGTGGCAATGTCTATTGCATTGCAACTGCATAACATTGCATCAATGGCAGACGTGATGTGGCACCTTATAAGACTTTCTTCGGTTTTACAGCCAAGCTCAACCAAGGGTCAAAAACATGCTTACTTTCCGCCCGTGTTTATGTTTGATCCAAAGTTTCTTGTTATTTGATTCAAAACGGTCTTTGAGACATTACAAAACTTTATAAAACTGGCATGTTTTTTGTACCTGACAAGCACAGAAAGAAAGAAATTGTTTATTCATGACAAAAGATACATAATTATAAGATGAAAAAAACATGACAATAACTAAATATAAGTAACATGATTGTCAGTTGCCACGAATCGGTCCCAACTCAGCTGTAATACCTATCTGTGAGTATAAATTACTTCAACAAATTAGAATTTTGTATTGATTAAGTAAATAATTCTTATAAGCAATTCTAAAAAGATTTAATAAAGTTTACGTTCGATTATTTTTTTTCTATTTATCATGAACATTGAGTATTTTCCAGACATCGTTAATTTATTCTATATTTTTTTGTTGTATTATAATAATACAATACAAACAATAAAACAACAAACACTGCACAATTGTGTTAAACGACAGCCCATTCATGAATAATACATATAATTTGCTGAATAACTATCTTGCTCAAGTCCAAAAGACAAGTGAGAGCCTTTTATTAATTTGTTTACTTGTGCTAAATAGAGTCGGTTATGATAAAAATTCAATACTATAGTACATAGTAGGTTAAAACAAAAAATAAGCTTTAAAATCCCGGCCCGCAGGCAAGGTTGTGAATATCTCTTGCGGGCGCTAACTTAGCTTGGTTTAGCATGCCTGCGATTGATGATACAAATACCACGGTATGGCGATTGAACCCGCGCTATCACGTCCGAAGGCGACCACTAACCTACTTATTATGTTGACACCCAAAATCTACATCATGGTGTAAGCGAATTTGAACTTTATTGGCAGATTTATAACCGAACGGTACAAACAGAGAATGGAAAAAAAATTGTTTGGACAGCCCCCATGGTGTGGCGGTTCAGCAAGTCAGCTCATAGCGCGGAGGCGGCGGGTTCGATTCCCGCGCCAGGACAAGTATTTGTGCACAGGAAAAACGCGCTAATACTCGTTCTGTGTCTGGGTCTTGTGGAACAATGGACTTCGTAGTTCCTGGGTCCCTAGATACAGGGAATGTTAGTTAGGGACCAGGATCTATGTATGATATCGTTGGGCTTTATATATTTTATTTATTTGTTTATTTAATGCTCTGGGGTAAACTCTTATGATTTAGCAGTATCGCCGTAGTAGCATACTTAGCAATCTGTGGTAGGTATTGCTTAGCGTAAGAAAACAAGGACAGAAATAAAGAATAGAATAGCAGGCACTGCCGATATCGTAAGTTGGTTATAAAAAGTAAAGTATTTTTGATATGGGATCACCTTGTCACAGTAGAAAAAAGTCACCTATTAAAATAAGTAGGTGTCTAGGCCTTCCACATTATTAATATTATATGTTCTCGAATGTTGTGATTCTTGAATATACCGGTTTTATCACAATGTTTTTCTGCATCCTTGTTGAGTAAAATTCACGATCGGGACCAACCACCGACCAAGGTCACATGTCTCACCTTGGTCGGGTTGGTGTAAAATCCGACCGTGTGGATGTGGCGGTTGGTCCCGATCGTGTATTTTGCTCACAAGAGCGGTGCTAATACCGCATTTATATGTGTTAGCACAGCCAGCAGTACTTAAGTATCATAATTACTCGGGATTTTTCTTATAGTATAAAAAAATACACTAAACTAAAATTTAAACTCATGACGAAATGTTGGGTACGCTATACCTACCGGTAGAGGGCTGGGACAATCGGACTGTCTGTGTCTATTGATCTATTCTATACCATAGCAACCCCTACTGTAATAAATACACTATGCCATAGGTAACCGTTGCTAGGGTACAGTCCAAATGCTTTATTAATAAATAAATAAATAAATAAATAAATATGTGTGGACCATGGAGCTATTAAAAAAAGAAGGAGGGTGTCCCGTCTGACCCGAAATTGAAGCACCCTTAGGAAGCCAGAACGCTTCGTACGTACGAGCGGAACACGCACACACTGACATCATACGCAGCCGGTCGCCCTACTGTCATCTGACACACATATGCAATATGTCCGCCATTTTGGGCTTCAGTTCGATGTCAATCAAAACTCAATCCTTCTTTTTTTTATTTCATCCATGGTGTGGACATTTCACACAGCACCATCTAGCCCCAGTAGCTATTGCAGTAAGTTTATAGAATAAAGTCACGTTACATTAAAAATTCTTGAAAAGTATTGCAGTGCCAAGCGAGATGTGAACCTGTGTACGTCAGTTTGAAAGCGCGAGTTACCGCTGAGCTGCACTTGCTTATTGTTAAAAAGACCGAAACGACCACAGACCATAACGTCCTTGAGAAAAAAAATTCGAGTCAAAATTCTAACCACGATTAAGGCAGGGTCTGATACCAAAATAAAAAAAGCACAATTTATTTTTTTGGAAACCCAAAGCGAAGGGAAAAATAAAACAATAAAAAGAAAAAATAAAGGAAATAAACCGAAAATAACCGACCACATGCGAGTCGGACTCGCGTACGAAGGGTTCCGTACCATTATCTATAAAAAGAGCAAATAATCACGTTAGTTGTATAGGAGCCCCCTTAAATATTAATTTTATTCTGGTTTTTATTATTTGTTATTATAGCAGCTACAGATACAGAAATGCATCTGCAAAAATTTCTGGTTAACCATAACGGTTCGTGAGATACAGCCTGGTGACGACAGCTAATTTTCAACGATCACCTACAACCACAGTCCACAGAGCTAGAATTCGTTAGTCTCACTTATTTTTACGATGTAAACAGTCACACTGGTAATTGATTGAATCAGGCGTTACCTCGCGGAAGTTCATCTTAAATACAAAATGAAACAAGAATATCTAGTGTAATTCCGCTAAAATAAAACTATAAGATTATATATATTGGGAAAGCTTTTTGATTTTCGTCATTCCTCGCGCTCTCCCCGCTGCAACCCCCAATTCCCCGCAAATCGGGGATTTTCCCCGCAATTGGCAGCACTGGTCGTGTGTCTCAAAGAAAATATGCCAAGTTGTGTTGTGAAGGGTTGCACAAACTACACTCTAAAGTGCAATAAAAAGAAATACAAAGTTTCTTACCACAAGTAAGTCAATATTTTCAATATTACACTCCGTTTTGTACGAAAATAATCGAATTTATATTTGGGATAATCATTGTAAACATAAACATTGACGGACATAATGTTCCGTTCTCATCGTAGTTCCTGAGTAATCTAAGAGATGGCGCTGACTTTTCCCCACACCATTATGAGTAAATAAAATGTTCCTTCGGGCATATCCTGATATTTAGATCTATGGTGACAAAGAATAAGAAAAATATTTGTTATGACTGTTTTATTACAACAATCCCCTTTTTTCTAATCCTGCGCAACAAATGTTGGACCAATTTTAGCCTTCCCAGATTGTTGTAATAAAACAGTCATAACAAATATTTTTCTTATTCTTTGTCACATACATTTACCAGCAACAATCCCTTACAGCTTTCCCAATATAGATAATCTTATAGTTTTATTTTAGCGGAATCACACTAGATATTCTTGTTTCATTTTGTAGTCACACTGGTGTTTTAAACGTTCTAGTCCTTTTTTATGTTATATGCCTATTTCCCTTAGGGTGAGTTTTTCGATCAGCAGTTAGGGTAGTAATCAGTAGTTAAAAATCCGAGCTAATTCAATTAACCAATGATCAAAATTTGTTAGACTTTTTAACCAATGATTACCTTACTACAAATGAAACGACCCACCCTAAATCTACTAAAAAACTTGCAAAATTAACACAGTACCAAGCGTAGACAGTTTGACATTAAATAGACCAAGAGCCCGCGACGATCAAACATACGCTATGGTATAAATAGAATCTGTTGTATAAATATTAACCGCGATGTTCAACTCTAACAAAGCATTTTAGAGACCAACTCTAAAAATTCAAAAATTGCGCTTGAACACCGCCTTAAACTTAGATTCCACCACACTTTGATAGAGGTCTGTGGATTCCACTTGCGAAAAAGTGAAACCAAAGTTACTTAATACATTTGAACTTGAACTAGAAAGGTGAAGACACGCAACTGGGTGAGGCGGTGGTTTTGAGGCGGAATTTTTATCCGGCGATGTGGTAATTTCGTTGCTGGTATTTAATTAACTACGTACCGGCTGGCGAGTTTGAGGAAAATTCATTTAGCCATGTTTCGCCCATAGGTACCTAAGTCTAAGTACCTACCCAATGGGTATAGCGAATTATTACTAAGGCTGTCCGTCTGTCAACGTTACCTCGAGATTACTCCACTCGATTCAACCTCGAATTAACCTCATTTTTGTGTTTTGGTAATTTTAGTTGACAATAAATAATCAACTTGACATTTCTGCGTCAATTTTTCTCAAACGAGAGAAGCGAAGCAACTGTCAACTCAAGGTACGTCGCGATGAATTTTGAGTTTCCCTCAAAGTTAAGTAGAAGTCAAGCGAAGGATTTTTGGAGAAATGTTTTGGAATACGGGGGTATACACCCTCGTATTCCAAAACATTTCATGAACCGTGATAGTTAGAAAGTTGAAATTTTCACAAACGATATATTTCTGTTGCCGCTATAACAACAAAATATTAAAAAATTAGTCCTAGCCTTGCTTATCGTTTGGGGCTAGATCGCGCTGTGTGAAGATACCTATAAGTATAAAATGTTCAATACTCAAGCACTCATCCAATATAAAGTGAAATCTGCAACGGTTTCTGCTGATAAGAAATGGAAATTATCTAAATACAAAACATACTTAATAAGTTCTGAAGTTGTTATGTCACGTTCGACCGCATTACTTAGAAAAACAACTGATGACAGAATCTCAGACTCAGAAAAAGATGTTTTTGTAAGTAGTTATTTCAATGGATATTGTGGCCGTGGTAGCCCATAGGTTTACGTACCCCCCGTAGGTTAGCTAGAATGGTCGCGACTTTCCATAGGGTCCACTCCTCCAGCGGACGTAGCCTTCTCGATCCTCTTATCCCGGCAACAGCCCAAGCCGAGGCTCGCACCCTTGAGCTAGTTGCCCCCCACTTTCTGTCGGGCGGCTTAGACGAAGGGTAGAGTCAAATAAGCAGGTCAAATTTCGTTCAAAGAAACATCGACCGTAGACTTAATATCTGGCAGTCCATTTGATCGGCTGCTTATAGATCACTCTGAACAACTTGAATAACGGCGAGGGCAATTTCTTTATGAATTCTAAACAGAATCTCAAACTGTTCGTTAGGTAGGTCGAGAGAATTATTGGCATCTCTTAGGCACCGCCTATTGATTCTCAAGACATCTCGACGCTTCCATTTTTCGGCTTACAATATTAAAATATAGCCAAAATCCAGTTTGAAAATATTATAAATTGGTTATCGAGCAACTATGGAAACCCGATAAAATTCGATAAGTTTGACAAGATTAAACCGATGACAAATGTCAAAAATTAGATCCATGCGTGGTTTAGTCGACATAGAATGACATGATCGTTAAGATTTATCGAATTTATATCGAAGTCGATAAAATACATTCCGTGCTACCGATTACGTTTTATCGAAACTTTATGTCAAATTTGACATGAAAACTCATTAAATATATCGATCGGAAGATCGGTGCTTGCACTGCAGTTTGTCTAAACTTCCGCGTGGCGCTTACGACCAAAATAACGATTCAATAATAAATGATTTTGGAGATTTGTAATTAATATCTATGTTCCTATAACCCCAGATAATATAATACCTACAGTACAGATGCCTCATCCCATACATCGGAATGACTCGGTCTATTTTACGAATAATCTAGCGACATTTATTGCGTGTTGGCAAAGTTTTGGGCCAAATGAATAAACTGGACACCAACTAGTGACTCTCTAGACACGAACACTACATTTTTTTCAAGTTCGGGCTATTTTTGTACCTGATGGGACCCCATGGTATAACTTAGTATTGTTCAAAATTATCAATTCATCACATTATTTGAATGTTGGGCATACACTATTATTTTATGTGTAAAAATATATTCGATGGAAATTGTATAAACAAGGAACAACCACATTTTTCGAGGTATGTTAGTAGTTAGCTTGAGTAATAAAGGCATATTGCCCGTAAAAAAAAATTACATAATACTTATATTAAATTCAAAGCTCCCCATGCTCTAATTTCGTCAGGAAACTTGCCAAAAAATACCTTGTTTCCTCTACCCCTCACGCCCGGTGATGCTGTAAAGGTAAGTAGAGACCAATAGCATTAGCCTGTTCATACAAAAATTAAATAAATAAATAGCCCATAGGCTTACAAACCAATGCACTCTGTTTTTTTATGAATGGCTTACCTAATAAGCACTTTTCATTTAACCCCAATGTATACGACTTTATTACTTTATTTATTTGAAAAACTTAGTTAATTTCTACTTTACACTTAACCACAGCATATTTTACCTCCTGGAAAAGGCAAACTTTTGTTTTTAAATATTTTTTGTATTTTAATTTTTTTTTTAGTCGTTATGAAAGGCTGTAAAGTTAGCTGTGCCTGCAAAGTGTGCCTGTTTGAGCTGCTAAGGTGAAATGGTGTTTTTCATACATTATTCATCAAAAACTATTATCCATTAAATTAAATTAAAGATTGTCGAGAGGTTAGGTTATCGCACTTACATTTATTTATTTATTTATGGACCTTACCTCCATGATGGACCTTCAACAGTTCTACATGTTTTCGAAAATAATAGTGACAGGAGTTTTGGCGGGAACGTGGAAAAGTTCACGTCGTTGCATTGTATTATTTCTCAAAACTTGTGCTTTTTCCAGTGTTAATGTTTAAAATTGGTGGCGATTTACGCATTAACTGCTGAATTACGAGCATCACTCATGGGCAAGTGATATAATGTGGTGAAACGTGATTTTCCGTGTTGCTTCCAAAATTCCATAAAGCGTCTAGTAAAGTTGCCAACACTTTACTGGAGCATGACTTAGACTGGAATATGCCTACCCGACTTAGACTGGACTATGACTATGACTTGACTTTACGTGAAATATTCTTCAAACATGATGAAAAATTACAATACTTGACACTGGCTAAATACACTATGTGTGGAGCCAAAATATATGAAAAAAAAAATAATAGTGACAGCTTACATGGATTACATGACAGGTACATGAAGTAAGTGTTCGAAAAAAAGAAGTACTACCTACCTGGAATTTTCAGAGGACTGGCGGTATAGAAAATTATTGAATAGAAACGTTCGAATTTTAAAAACACTTTCCACGCTAGCGGGTACTTATAACGCGCTCTTGCATCGATTTCGTATGACGAACAGAACCTTTCCGAGCTTGTGAGGTCAAACTTATAATCTTTCAAGTATTTTTGGCTCTGTCCTCACTCGATCCGGTTCCACTCAAGCCCGAATAAAAAAAGGAATAAGTCTCAAATGATTCCATTGCAGTGATTTCTTGTTTGACAAGCTTACAAAAGTCAATGTACAGTTCGAGATAAAAGTTGGCTTCATCATCATCATCATCATCATCATCATCATCATCATCATCATCATCAACCGCCTGATGACGTCCACTGCTGAACATAGCCATGCCCCAGAGAGCAACTCTTTGAGCGGCTACTCGCCTCCTGCATCCTACGACTCCTTTATCCTTTTTTAAAGTCAAGTATAATTATTATACTAGAGAGCTTATTTTTTTAAAGGAACCACATTGCCTTTGATTGCCTATAAAATTTGGCTCAAAATTCATGCTGAATAGGTAAGCCAATATTGGCAATGGGCAGGCCACATCGCTCGTAGAACTGACAACCGATGAGGACAAAAGGTTCTTGAGTGGCGACCACAAACGGGATGACGCAGCGTAGGCCCCTCACTAGGTGGACCGACGACCTGGTGAAAGCCGCGGGGAGCCGATGGATGCAGGAGGCGAGAAGCCGCTCAAGGTGGTGCTTTATGGCGGAGGCATATGTTCAGCAGTGGATGTCTTCCGGCTGTTAATGATGATGATGATGATGATGAATATTTATCTGTCTGAGATAAATATTATATGTACATTGATTTTTTAAGTTTGTTTGTCCTTTTTTAATTCATTTATAATGACGAGTTCCAAGCGACACTGCAGCTGTTAAGGGCAGACTTGACGCTTAACATCAGGCCAACGATTAGCTCATCACGTCATTCATTTACATAAACAAATTCGACGAATATTAACGGTAATTAATCGTGATAATTGAGTAATTATTATCGATAATTAGAACGCTTCATTTGGCACTAATTAATTTTATGAAACACGGAAAATTTGGGGAATGCAATACGTATTTTCATTTAGAACGAACATTACTGGTGTTGTGAGACTAAGGATCTCGTAGTTCCTGTTCCTGGGTCCCTAGATACAGGGAATCCTATTAGGGTAGCGCTCATAGCGAAGCACGACTAGCCGTTCCTAACCGATCGGTAAAGTTAAGCAACGTTCGCTGCGGTCACTACTATGATGGGTGACCGCTACAGCAAAAAGTTGGTATTTAGAACTTAGCGCTACCATGCATCGGAGGGCACGTTAAGCCGTCGGTCCCGGCTGTTGTCGCAAGACAATAGTCGTTAAGCCAAGTCAGAAGCCTTCGGGCGGCCTAAAAAATTCTGACACCAGGGCTGGCCACTTGCCTACACGAGAAGAAGAAGATTAGGGTCCAGGGGGTCTAGCAAAAATACCAACCACTAACGCTAACGCCTCACGTTAACTCCAAAATGTATTCAAATGACATTCGCTGCGGAAAAGTTAGCGATTTCCGAAATGTCATTTCAGTACATTTTGGAGTTAGCGTTTGGCGTTAGCGTTAGCGTTTGGGATCTTTGCTAGACCCCCAGAATCTATGTATGTGATCGTTGGACGTTATTTTTTTTGTGTGCTTGCTAATTTTCTATTCAATTGACGTGACGAGCTAGTCGTTCACTTAATGTTAAATGACACACAAATAGAAGAATGGAATAGCTTAAACCTTTGCTATTTGACACCAAAAATAATAATTGGCTAAGTGCGAGTTGCACTCGCGTACGAAGTGTTCCGTACCATTATCTTTGAAAAGAGCAAAAAATCACGTTTGTTGTAAAGGAGCCCCCTTACATATGTCACCATAGACATATATATATAAGGACAGGCCTAATGACAGATTAAACCGTCGCTTCAAAGAGGGAGTCAAGTTCACAGATTGACATCCACTAGCGCCCAGTCTGTGTTGGAAGTGAGAAGATATCGGTCGTGTGTCTCAAAGAAAATATGCCAAGTTGTATTGTGAAGGGTTGCACAAACTACACTCTAAAGTGCAATAAAAAAAATACAAAGTTTCTTACCACAAGTAAGTCAATATTTTCAATATTACACTCCGTTTTGTACGAAAATAATCGA
The DNA here is from genome assembly GCA_963580505.1 of Ennomos erosarius. NCBI lineage: Eukaryota > Metazoa > Arthropoda > Insecta > Lepidoptera > Geometridae > Ennomos > Ennomos erosarius. Next base: position 2,857,139 of record OY757007.1, on the reverse strand, counting down.
ATTTATATTTAGGATAATCATTATATACAAACATTGACGGACATAATGGCAGCGTTTAATTTCCAAACTCATCGTAGTTCCTGAGTAATCTAAGAGATGGCGCTGACTTTTCCCACACCATTTTGAGTAAATAAAATGTTCCTTCGGGCATATCCTGATATATAGATCTATGTATGTCACCGTATTTTACAAGCAAGAACGTAAAAAAACGCTACCCAAAAGACAATAGATGTATTTTTCCGTAAAAAATAATTAATAAGTATGTATGTATGTAAAGTGTTCTTAGTGATTGATTAAAATGATTAGTATTTTTGACTATGTTTAATCATAAACCCATGCGAATTTCAGTTAACGCGATTTTTTTCCGAACGTATCCCTCTAATCCCTCGCGTAAAGCGCGGGGTATTACAGTAACTATAACATGTCTGTGGCATTAGATTAGTGTATTCTTTTCTTGCTCTGTGATTATAGCCATTATATTTATTATCTATTTGGTATTTGGTATACTCAGTATACTTGCCCTCTCAGTATTAAACACGATTCTCTGCTGAATATTTGCAGAATTTATTCGTGTTCTATAAAAAATATAATTATAATCATGAATACAGATTTGTTTGGCAATTAGAAAGACAGCTGAAGCTTCCCGTCATCCAATATACTTGTACCAAACACTTGCGTGTTTTAAGGATGTACAACGCCATCTAGTTTTTAAATGTAGAACTAAAGTCACAGGTAGCATTGATTGGGATGGGACCACCGAGCAAAAAAAAGCTTATATTGTATTCTATGTATGTATTTACAAACAAAAAAGTATATAAGTATTGTATCAGTTATCTGGTTCCCATAGTACAAGCTATGCTTAGTTTGGGGCTAGATGGCGCTGTGTGAAATGTCCACACATATTTATTTATTATTAATTTATTTGTTTCATAGCTCTGTGAATGGAACCACAGAGCAAAAAGACGCTTCCTCTCTAAAGCGTCATTTGTTTAATAGCTCTGTGATTGGGATATTGGCCCAAGCTAGAAATATTTTACTGCTGACGTTTTGGTATTGACTGACAAAATATGACTGACTTGACTTGACATTGGCAGAATTATTGCTAAAAAGCTAAGGAAGAAGAGGACTAGATATTGTGGTCTTGCATGCAAGGAAGCCCAAATATAAGGTCTATACTATACACATAATAGTATAACTAACGAACTAGTAAAACTATAATCTATAATGTTATTGTGTGCGGCGCGAAAAGTTGCATGTAGATTTTGTTAGATGGCGTTATATTAAATAATAAATGTTAGACCGAGAAGCAGTCAGCGCGGCGCGAAAAGATGCATGTAAATTTTGTTAGATGGCGTTGTACTACAATAAATATAATAAATATTATAGCAGGGTGCTCAGATTTTTATAATTTATTAGAAGACTAGAAATTTTTAATGAATTATTTAATCTGCTAGATGTTATAACGCCCAACTTTAATAATTGGTAGGTACAGATAAAATATAATTGATATGGGTACAATGGGGATCAGGTGGTCTAGTCTAGCAGAGATACCAACCACTCACGCTAACGCCAAACGCTAACTCCAATATGTACTGAAATGACATTTCTGAAATCGCTAACTTTTCCGCAGCGAATGTCATTTCGATACATTTTTGGAGTTATCGTGAGGCGTTAGCGTTAGCGATTGTGATCTTTGCTAGACCCTCTGTACAGTTATAGCACCAAGTTATTCTATGTGAGAAGATAAGAATGAATAAGAATGATACATGGAGCTATTAAATTTTAATTCATCCATGGAACGATATTATATCTTTTTGAATTATCCATATTCATTTATTTATTACGATTACCGACATATTGTACACCGCACATGGTATTGTAATATTTACAAGGAAACGTTGCTATTGCTAATTGTCATTACAGTTGCAGGTAAAGTAAAGTCTACATGCATAATACAAAAGGAGTGAATTTTAACAGCTGTTCAAAACAATCAACAGAATGCTAGGAATACGTCGAAGTTATAAATTATAGGATGTTTACTAAGTTAACTTAACATACAACAATAATACTAATTTAAATAAATTTAATAATTTACGACTAATAATTTTAGCCTACCTTAAAATTTTAGTTTAGATGCGAGATGTCATAAAAGCCATTCGGTATTTACGTCGAACTTAATTTAGGATTGCTTAGTCGTGCACCTAAATGAAGTAACGCCACTCGCGCCTCTAGTGTCGAGTAGCTGTACTAGGTGATAAAAAATCTACAAAAATGTACAGATAACGCAATTATTTACATATTTAAAGAACGTTATTTATTTAACGTAGGTACTTACTAGGTACCTATCTAAGGATGTAAAAATTGACCAATAAATATGGCATATACATTTTGCTGCATTGAGTTTTAGTAAAGGCGTGAAGAGCTAGCCCTGCCCCCCGTTAGGTGGATCGATGATCTGGGGAAAACCACGGGAGCCGATGCCGATGGATGCAGCACGCGAGCAGCCGTTCAAAGTGGCGCTCTATGGGGGAGGCATTTGCTCAGCAGTGGATGTCTTTAGGCTGTTGATGATGATGATGATGATGGTGATGATGATAATTATGGTGGTGGTAATGATGGTGATGATGATGATGATGATGATGATGAGTATTTTCTGGTGGTTTACACTAGCCGCTACCTGCAAGGGCTGTGCAATATTTTAATCGTACATTCTTATCACAACAACCATTTTATCAGAGAAATTACTGGATTCATAATAATCTAATTTTAATCGCCATATTTTAGGTGCCGTCTATTTTGACATTTTACGTTTAAAATTTTAGGCAGAAACTTCTCTAAAATGTGTTTGCCGAATAGCGTAAACATGCTTGTAAACTAAGTTGAGTAATTTAGACGTATCGTCTCTAAATTTTAGTTAGAGGCGTCATGTCCGAATAGCAAAGTGATGTTTGACACCACTAAATTAAAATTAGAGAAAATTTAGGTTAGTCGGTGTACCACCGAATCGGCACCAATATCTCCTATTACTAACAAACTTTTGTTGCAAAACTGGAACAAACCTAACTAAAGAGATAATTGTTGTAACAAGTTAGGATGTATTAGCAGCTCTTATTGACCTACATGTCAAAGTGCGATTTAAGGAGCTATTTACACGATTGGTTTGTAGCATCATTTTCCACATAATCTTATAGGAGTTTTCACCAGTCGATGTAAAATTGGATTCGGCATAGATAACTCATTTTGGCCCCTAGTGTCAGTTAGGAGATCTTCGAACATCGTCGTCGAAATGACGCATCTCACTTAGAGGGGAAGAGTTATATTTTTTTGCTCTGTGGATAGGACAGTACATGTCCTCAGACAGGCACCGCAAAATCAACGGGCTTTATAATCTTCACATGCACGTACAAAACCGCGGGCAGTGGGTATAGTTTTATATAAGTTTATGTAAGCTAATAACAAACTTGTCACCTATATTTTATTCAATGTAACACTTATTACGTATGTAAATAGCAAATTGGATGAATAAAATTATAATACTTAAAACCTATGTTGCATAAAATCTTGCTTGCTTCGAAAATTCGCTTTAGGGTTCCTCTTACATGATATTAAAACGCCATTCGTCTTTGACATTCGATTAAATTGTAAAGTATAAGAAGCGAGAAATTATGTAACTAAAAAAAATACCTAATTGTTTATAGTCAATAATTATTGGAAAGAAAGAAAGATACATTTATTCAAGACATCACGCAACATTAGTATAAATAATTTTAATTATTGTCTGCGTGTGTCAACTAATTAGTACCTACCTAGTTTAGTATTTATTTTAGACCTCAAAAAGGTATACTTATGAATAATTTTAGTGGGTTATCGCATAAAAAAAGTTTATTGGCCATTAAAATATAACATGGCAGTTTAATAAATAAAAAAGGGGTAGAGAATATTATGTAAATTTTAATAGCGTTTTTATTTAAAATAAATATAAAGAAAGATAATGGTATTTAAAGCAATGCCAGTTTTACGTGTTCTTAATTAATTAAATTTTAATTGCATTTTAGTTAATCATAAATAAACATGTTTTGAAATATATCAGGTACTGATCTAGTTCAAAATTTTATGTAAAATATTACTTTTCAATCTTGTGTTTTGTGGTATTCTGTTTTGTGTGGCGGAAAAAAAACAAAATATATATAAATATTAGCGCGATGACTATTATATCATCGGTATATTTTTCCATCGATTACCTAACGTCAGATTATCGCTCCTAACGCAATATTCGTTCTATACGGAACCTCATTCAAAACCTGCTCACGCACTTGACATTAGTACAGTAGGTTGCGGCATAGAGGCCGGTCAATAGCCCAATTTGCTATAAAAAATTGAGTAACACCTCTTTCTATTTAATTTAAGAAATACGCATAAATTACTGGCCGTAAACAAAAATAACTTGAGTCCATTTCCGAGAGACGGGCTTTGCTTTCACAACCAGCTGTTTGTAAAACCCAGAAAAATTATTACGAAATGGCATAAATTAATAACAAATAACATAATAAGAACAACATAAAAATTTCGTTCTTACCTAAATTAGTTCCTGATGAGGTTCCTTTTTCGAAAAACCGTAGAGCACGTTTAATTTTTTTAATCACTGCACTCGAAAAACACTGGCCACTCGCGGCGAATTTAAAAAAAACCACTCGGCTGTCAAATGGAAAGCGCGCGAACCGCTACAGCCATGGCAATGCACAGACGCAACGACCCAAAATATGAGGCCAAAGATATTATGTAATTTTATTACAGTGTGTTACATAAAAATCGCCGTTGGCAGTTCGCGGCCTTATATTATGCAAAGAGTCAGTTTTTTGGTTGTGCGATGCGTCCTTACGTATTTCTTTTTTTTTACAGCGTGTAGCGAGGAGTGTCGAATGAATGAGGTATTTTGTTGACTACGTCTTCGAGCGCGATCGTCCCCCCTTCTTATGATGAGAGTGGGGTGTATTGTCTCATATTTATGTCAATGGTCAGTACGCCACAGATTACTAAATAGTTACAAAGGCCTGTGCTGGGCGTGACGTAAAAAATATGCATCGGCATTTGCAAGACGTGCGAGGCGCTGTTTTTTTAATGATTTATTATAAGTAAGTACTTATCTAATTAAGTGTCGCCATCATCCCAATACGCTCCCACAGCTGGGATACGGGCATTTTTTTTTCACTGCGTATTTATTTCAGAATTTAATACTTATTTATTAGTCAAATAATTGTTGAAGCGGTTATAATTTTTTTTATCTTAATGATGTTGATAGGGTTAGCTGATGGAGATCTTGCCCAAATTCCCCAAAATTCCATGTGCTTTTAGTGCGAGATCCCACAGTAGGAATACCTACGTCATCGAGTACCTCAATATGCTATCTGTAGATCGTGAACTGACACATACACATGTAAAAAAATCAGGTCTGCCAATTCCGATCCTGCCGGGTCATAGAAGTCCGAGATTGTTTTTGATATTATTTTTATTTTATAAATTACGTCATAAGGTACCCGAATAAAAATTCTAGTTACAGTTAACTATTAATTACGTAAAAAAAATTGGTCTGCCATCGCACACCCTGCCGGAAGTACCTGGCAGAGCCTTCCGAAGTGCTCTTCACACCATTTACCTACCTTACTCAACGAGTACCCCGATGAAACTTATGCCCATTAATAGCCAATGTGCCCCAGATAATAAATTAAAAGGTCTGCCAGGTCTAAACTTGCCGGAACTTAGTGTTCAAAGCACTTGATTTTTTTACATGTTTAAGTGTCAGCCAGATAGCCTATGATAGCCTAGCGATGACGTAGGTATTTCAATATTCTATCTGAAATGATCTGCCGGCTTATCCCCTGACGTGAAACGAAAAGATCTAGTGCGGTAATTAATGCGGGAGTGGATAATTCGATTACGACTCCTAGATGCACTTTATCCAATAGAGATCTGGCAAATGATTTCAAGATTATAGAAACACGCATTTTCGCTTTTGCTTCAACGGCCGTTTTTAGCCTTCAGTAGAATATCCACCATTTTACTGTTGGCGTTTTGACTGACAAAATATTACTTAGACTTGACATAACCGTATAAATTTTACTCACTTGCCATTGGCAGAATTATTGCAAAAAAGCGATAGAAAGCCATTAAAGAAGAAGAACTATGAGATCAACCCCCCTATTACGAAGGAGTTAGCAGCGCTGCTGACGCGAGTCTGCCGCTCAACTGCTGTCAAAATTGTATGAAAACTGAAAGTAGTTGAGCGGCAGACGCGCGTCAGCAGCGCTGCTAGCTCGTCCGTAATAGGGGGGCAGGTCATAAAGTCTCATTTTCTCAGTAATTTCACTACCTACAACGCTCTTCAACCCGGAACACAGTAGCGCTTGCATATTACTGCTTGGCGGCAGAATAACTGGCAAAGCGGTGGTACTTACCTATACGAACTTTACAGAAAACTCCTACCACGTAGTGAAAATAGTCACTTCTTTGAATAACAATGCATATGTGTACGATATCGGGTCGATGGGAGTTAGAGAGTTAAAGGAAAAAATGTCACCACGAACGTGATATTTACTTAACAAACAATGAATCTGTAGATTACGCAAGCGATACTGCTGTAAAAATCATAAACATTCACAGATTAAATAATATAAAATAAATTCACTTTATAAACGATGGAGATTATGGTAACAAACATAATTATAGAATTAAAAAACCCTAAATTCACCTCCTCAATTTTTGAAGTCAGATTAAAAATTTCGGTGTGTTTGTATATAATTATTACTTTAAAAAATAATATTCAGATTTCTTTACGTACCTTGACAACTATTGACCGGTGGAATGTCAGCGCGGATAATAAATAATATATAATAAACAAAAATAATCACGATATTTACCAGCAAACCTTCTCAATTAACTCTCTATTTATATTTAAAAGCCATGCAACTGTCACGTCTTGTTAAATAGGTAAGGTAGTATAAATAAAAGAAAAAACGCATACTCTGCAGTTGTATATTAAAAAAATTAATGATACCTATTAAATGAAGTCAACTGCATTTCGGGCGTCTAGATTTATCTCAAAAATTCTAAATATAAAATAATTTATCTAATTTGTTTCAGCGACCATACCCACCTGTAATAATATTTCGATGATTATACAGCAGACAACCATTAGCATTTATTAACCTTTCAAAAGAAATATCATTATAATAAAGTCAATTGAATAAAAAGAAAACACTGGTCTGAAACTAAAACCAATTAGATACTTGACCTAAGTATATTTATATGACATCTGTCTAGTAGTTTTTAGGGTTCCTTACCCAAATGGTAAAGATTCTGAAACATATTCTTGTGTGGGGTTAAGTAATTTAATGCAGGGCTGCCCCCCTATTACGAAGGAGCTAGCAGCGCTGCTGACGCGCGTCTGCCACTGAACTTCTGTCAAAATTGTATGAAAAGTGACAGCAGTTGAGCGACAGACGCGTTTCAGCAGCGCCGCTAGCTCCTTCGTAATAGGGGGGCTGAGGTTACTTGATTTAGGCTCCTTTGAAAAATGAGGTAGATTTTATTGGATAGTATAAAGTAAGGCTTCTGCGATTTCATGTATAAATCCAGTACAGATTATAAATAAGCAATTACTTGATAACGGCTTATGTATGTGCTGAAGCCGCGTAAGAGGTTTCATACAGTTTCCCCGCACTTATTATTTTTAATGTATTTTTTAAGGATGCAAGGCGTTTTGTAAGCCGTCTATTTTTTTGATGCAAAGATTTTATTTGTTGGCAGTATTTTTTACATAACATTTCTTTACGATGCAATTGAATTCTAAGTTTTTGTTTAGCTGGTGTATCAAATATGGAGTCGGAGTCAGATATGTCGACGTCACCAATCTCCGAGTCAGATCTTGCAGGCGATTCTGGCTGTTTATCCTGAAGAGGTTTATCCTGAAATAAAACAAAAATGGCTGATGTCATTAATTTTCATTTATACTCCGTCTCACAAAAGAAGTCCCGCGGCAATAAGGGGAACTAATTTTGAAAGAAGCATTGGCAATGGGTTTTTCTTTGTTTAGGTTTAGCCGGTCTGGATTCAAAGTCCTTTTGGCTGAATATTGAATATTTTTATTCTCATATTTTGGCTCTTACAGAATATTTCACGTAGTCAAGACCCAGTCATAGTCACAGTCCAGTTTAGGTCAGGTAGTCACAGTCCAGTCTCATTCATGCTCCAGTAGAGGGGTGGCGACTTAAATAGAAGCTACTATGGAATTTTGAAAGTTTTACCACATTTTATCACTTGCCCACACTCATGCTCGTAATTCAGCACTTAATGCGTAAAACGCCACCAATTTTAAACATTAATACTGGAGAAAGTACAAGTTTTGAGGAATAATACAATGTAACCGACGCGCGCGACGTGAACTTTTCCGCGTTCCCGCCAAGACTCCCGCAATGGGTTTGGCATTGGAGTGTTACCATTTGTAGCAAACTTTTGCAATATTTAGGGAGACGATATGGTATAAACGTTTTAAATAAAAATATTTTTTATTATTTTCCATCTCCCATTCCCATTCCCATTTCCATTGTGTTGTGGTAATTTCAGCTACCCCCTAGTTTCTAGTACGTTTGTAATAATTAAAGTCATGTCAACTAAAAAATATTGGGGTTTTGGCGGGAACGCGGAAAAGTTCACGTCGTTGCATTGTTTTATTTCTCAACACCAGTGCTTTCTCCAGTGTGTAAATGTTTAAAATTGGTGGCGTTTTACGCATTAAGTGCTGAATTGAGAGCATGAGTATGGGCAATTTACTTACACATTTGTTCATTGCTAAATCTACTTGCATGCAGTCTTCGCCAATCATTGTAATGACACTTAGCCTTTATAAAAATGTTTGTATATTATATTGTAATAGTGTACATTATGCTGGTGTTCAATAAATAAATGAGGTGAAACGTGGTTTTTCGTGTTGCTTCCAAAATTCCATAGAAGTTTCTAGTAAAGTTGCCACCACTTCACTAGACCTTGACTTAGACTGGACTTTGACTACCTGACTTAGACTGGACTTTGACTACCTGACTTAGACTGGACTTTGACTACCTGACTTAGACTGGACTATGACTATGCGTAGCGATGCGTCATTTTCTTTAGTGCTTTGTGGGTATATCGTCATCAAATATTTATCCAATCCTTCCTATCCTACGTTTGTGTGTGTACGTATCATGTATGTGGGAATGTTTGTTACCATTAATCTCGGAAACTACTGAACCAATTTTGATGAAATTTGAAATGCAGATAGCTTATACGCTAGATTAACACATAGGATATTTTAACCGCGTGGGAAAAAAAGGAAATTGATAAATACGTACGTTTTTGGGTTGTGAAGATACTGAAGATTCCCCGGATGACTCGGACTCTTCTTTTATTAATACCACATGCTGAAAATGCAATTGCAATGCAATTAATTATTCGTGATTATATTGATTAGTTAACAACTACAAGTTAATTATTGTGAGACACCACTTGGGTCAGCACTTTGACGAGGGAAGTAAGAGGACGTGGCATAAAGCTAACTACACAGAATATGTTAAAGTTATGAAGTCAACTTCGTTAAAGAATGAACAAAAATAGTCGCATTTCATTTTAGCAAATACCATTTTGAACGTGCTAAAAAGAGGCAAGTATACCGTTTCAACTTTCATTTTTGATAATAATTTGTTGCTAAAGTCACTTGAGACTGCCCTGCGGCAAAATATCCGCCATGTTCTGGTGGTATTTTGTGCTAGTTAGTACGTCAGCCGTCAACTAGCATCAACTGTCAAACGCAGTAAATAATGGGGCGGAGTGGTGCGGAGTCAGCAACATTTTGTGGTGAAAAAATGCCGCACATCACGTGACCATGTATCCGATCCTCTTACATCCCTCATCAAAGGGTCAGCATGATATGAATTACTGGCAACATTATACATAGCATTAGCATTGGCTTAGCATTTTATAAGGAGGTACTATTAAAAACGTTAGCATTTTCTATCGCTGTCCTTAGAGCATTTAGAAAAGGAGGTGGCAAGGCAGGGTTTACCCCTCTGCTGGTCATATGCGCTACTTGGTCGTACCAGTTATACACGGTGTTTTGCACATGGACCGACATGATTTTTTGGGGGGTGGGGGGGGGGGGTCATGTGCTATTTTCCCCCGTGAGACCCATTATCCTAAGTCTCACGGTAGTCTAGATAAGTTTTTTTTTAATTTTTTTGAAATCTACCCGAAATCTTGCCTTTAAATCGTCCTAATTTTTTTGTTTGTGGTTTTGATACCACAAAACAAAGTATGATTGTATTCTACAATGTTTTCTTATTTTAAATAAATCATTACTTGTTACAATTGATATCCACAAAAAAACTTCTGAGCTTTCAAAGTGGTAAATTGGTGTAAATGTTATGAAAAGTGACAACTTATCAATTCATTTAAAAAAAAACTAAAGTTCATTTTGAATTTAACTTTTTTTTAAATAGTTTGTTTACTTATTACCCTTTCTAACGATATGCTACATGACAGAAATAATACATCAGGGGTCGACCTAAGAGATACTTTGTTGCTAGGGTCAAGATAATGAAAATACGTTTTTTATGTTAAGTTGTTTTTATTAAATTAAAATTACAAAGTTTGCTCGAATTGGCCGCCTCCACACCTTATGCATGCACGACACCTTTTTCTTATTTCCGAGGTTGTAGTTAAAAGCCGCATTTCCTCTTGCATTTTTACGAATGCTGTGTTTATTCGTTCCACTAAAATTTCTTTTGTGGGCACCTCTGTTGCATACACAAACTCTTTTGCACGTCCCCATACGTAGAAATCCAGGGGTGTCAAATCTGGGGACCATGCTGGCCATGGAATGGGGCCAGCTCTACCAATCCACGAGTTTGGAAATGCTCTCGTACCGTTCGTTGGTAATGTGCCGGACAGCCATCATTTTGAAAAACAATTGGCACATCTTCTTCTAAAACTGGTAGTACCAGTTCTGGTAAATCATTTTGAAGAAACTCTAAATAATTGTTTCCATTGAGTCGTTCTGGCAAAAAATATGGGCCGACAAGATTTCGCCCAATAACACCAGCCCAAACATTTACGCTGAATTTTCGCTGAAAGGAAGTCTGCCTTTTTTTGTGCGGATTTTGGCCCCTTTTCTCCCAGTGGCATCACTGGGAGAAAAGGGGCCAAATTGTGCAGATTTGCTATGCCTTCATGGCTAAAATTTGACTCGTCAGTCCATAAAATTCTTTTCAAAAAGTCGCCATCTTCAACATCTGTGTGCAATAAAAATCGGCAGAACTCTAACCGTCTTGCATTGTCACCCTCTTCGAAACCTGGAACAATGAATGAAATCCGTGAGTTTGTGGTAATAACTGCATAAACGCGATATTTCTTTCTTTTAATTGAGCTCACGCAAAGAAATTTTTCAGTTGTCCGAGAAACATAGCAAGAAAGGAATTCAACGAAACAATTACAACAATAAAAAATAAAAAATAATAAGAGAGTAAAAGTGAACACATTAAGATTTGAAATCAAGTAAAATGTTTTAATGTCACATTTTAAATAAGTAGTAAGTACTGTAAGTTGTTACCTTGAACAGGAGTGTAATGAAATGCGTGCCTTCCATCTGCCCGAAGAACGGACCAGACTTTCCAAACTGATACGTTAAGTCCGTCAGCAACAACTCGTATGCTTGTTGTAGGATCGTCACCAAAAGCTTGAAGGATTCTCTCATCAACTTCAACATTATGTTGCCTCACATTCACTCGGGGCTCCCGAAAGTTTAAGTTTCCGGTCTCCCTCAGACGTCGATAGGTAGTTGAGAAGGTCTCGTGGTGAGGTAACTGTCGATCAGGGTATCGTTCTTGATAAATTCTTCGCGCTTCATGCGAATTGCAATCAGCTTTACCATACGCCAACATCATGTCAGCATACTCCTCGTTACTTAAGTTCGCCATTTTAACGAATACGCAAAGATAAACACAACAAAAACGTAACAGTTCAACAACAGATTTAACAAAAAAACAATAACAAGACTTTAATTTGACTACGATAGAACAACGGGAAACGTACGGGCACTTCGAATAGCAGAGTAATCTCGACTGATTCCCGGCAAGTGACCTTTACTCACTTTCAACTCGATAGACAAAGACAACAATAACTGTACTACTAGTAAGAAAGGGACTAACTTTTTACCTGCTGCTTGTTAATCCGCGTTGACTGGTTACATTGTTCAAACCAGTTACATTGTTAGAGTGCATGTTCAGGCAAACGAATCTTAATTTGACCACTTTAAGAACGGTTTCTTATGTCATGTAGCATATCGTTAGAAAGGGTAATAAGTAAAGAACTTTTTTAAAAAAAGCTAAATTCAAAATGAACTTTAGTTTTTTTTTAAATGAATCGATAAGTTGTCACTTTTCATAACATTTACACCGATTTACCACTTTGAAAGCTCAGAAGTTTTTTTGTGGATATCAATTGTAACAAGTAATGATTTATTTAGAATAAGAAAACATTGTAGAATACAAGCATACTTTGTTTTTTGGTATTATAACCACAAACAAAAAAGTTAGGACGATTTAAAGGCAAGATTTCGGGTAGAATTAAAAAAAAAATAAAAAAAACATATCTAGACTACCGTGAGACTTAGGATATTGGGTCTCACGGGGAAAAATAGCACATGACCCCCCCCACCCCCCAAAAAATCATGTCGGTCCATGTGCAAAACACCCTGTATAAAACTGTTTCTCTCACATCCGCGGCCATTGTGAGTCGTGTCGTGTCGCGAAGTAGTGTTCCGTAAAAGTCGTGAATTGTGCGGATTTTGTAAGTAAAATGCGATCAGAGACATCAAACATTAAACTACAGTTATTGTAATAAGCTTGCTATAAACAGTTATAATATTTGACATTGTGCATTTTGTTAATTTTATCTGTTCAGTAATTATAATAATTTAAGTACCTAACGACATTTGACTTGTAAAAGTGCTATGAATAGCCTATTTGCATTATAACACTTTGATTTTGATTTTTGATTTTTTAGAAGTAGAAATTTAAATCTACAATTCTTAATCTATGAAAGGCACAGATGGTTGGTTATTCAAGGCAAGGACTACCTTGAAACTATCCTTATAATTATATTTAAGTATTAACCTATTTATTACACGCTTTCATAAGTACATGCCATTATACTGGGTGTAATTGAATTCATTAGCACCCTTTGAAACTAGGTACCTACTCCAGATACCGGTCACGTGTGGACCAACATTTTTGAATTCTAACACGTTGGTTTGGTAATAATAATAACTCCAAAAATGGAATATGTTACTTAATCAAATGCTACAATACAAAATTTAATTAAAATAATGAAGTAGGTACTGTTTTTAACTACATACAAGGTTTAAAAACTTTTAAATATATCAAAATCACCCGTGCCAACTGCGTTAGGCGCCGCGGCAATCTTCATAATTTTCAATAAAAATATTTTCATTTACACTCTTTACTCTTTAATAATCATCTATAAATTATGTACTATCATGGGCTCAATTTATGCTAATGAATTAAATTACAACCTGTATATAGTGTAGGTAAGTCCTAAATGCTTTATGTTATAGGAGCCCTGGCCCCGAAGTCTGCTACTTTAATTGTCAGAATGGGTTATGAATGGTACCTTATAATGAGATTTTGACACTATGGTAGTCTACTTATAGTTGGTAAACTACCATTACTGTCAAAATTGTCGCCGTGACAGATTTTGCCACCAATGGTAATCTAGATCTTTGAAGAAACTCCGACAATGGCGGTTGCGAATTTTGAATTTATTTTTCAAAACCTATGTATTCTGAATTTTAATGTGTAATAAGGGTGGATTATTATTAAACGTTAAGTGTTCGAGAACGTGCACGAGTGTTGGCAAATGGTTTCAAGATTAGAAAAACGTGCATTTTCGGTTTTGCTTCAACGGCCTTTTTTAAAGCCTTCAGTAAAATATCTACCATTTTACTGTTGGCGTTTTGACTGACAAAAAATGACTTTGACTTGGCATAACCGTGCAAATTTTACTCACTTGACATTGGCAGAATTATTGCAAAAAAGCGATAGAAAGCCATTAAAGCTGTGGAGTTTTGGCGGGAACGCGGAAAAGTTCACGTCGTTGCATTGTATTATTTTTCAAAACTTTTGCTTTTTCCAGTGTTAATGTTTAAAATTGGTGGCGTTTTACGCATTAAGTGCTGAATTACGAGCATGAGTGAGGGCAAGTGATATAATGTGGTGAAACATGATTTTTCGTGCTGCTTCCAAAACTCCATAGAAGCTTCTAGTAAAGTTGCCACCACTTTGCTGGAGCATGACTTAGACTGGACTATGACTACCTGACTTATACTGGACTATGACTAGGACATGACTTTGCGTGAAATATTTTATAACACGATGAAAATATAATACTTGACACTGGCTAAATACACTATGTGTGGAGTCAAAATATAAGAAAAAAAAACATTAAAGAAGAAGAAGAAGAAGAATGGTAATCTGCTTATGGTTTGTAGACCACCATTAGTGTCAAAATCTGGCATTATGAAACCAACAACCAGGAACCATTATGACACAAATGAAACTTTGACTTCAGACTTTGGGCCCTGTAAGGGTGTTGCGCTTTAGCGTGGAGCTGACTGAAATAGATTAGGTATTATGGAACTTTCTATTAGTTATTATGTGTGATGACACTTAGCAACGTTTCCTTGTGAATGTGTTATAAAACCATGTGCGGTGTACATTATGTTGGTATTCATATTAAATAAATAAATAAATAAATACGCACCTGCTTTTTCTCAGAAGGTTTAAACTTCTTACGTGGCTTGGTCTCCGTCACAGAAATAGCTAAATTCTGAAAATTTAAATAAAATTATTTTTAGCAACCCAAAGTTTTCGGCTAGTCAGGTTATTAGGCGAATTTACGGATTATTCCCAATTCTACAGATTTTCAATACAGGTTCCCAATTCAACAGATCCCAATTCTACAGTCTTCCAGTTTTACAGTTTCCTCTTTCTACGTATTCTTAATTTTACTGATCCATAAATGAACGGATTCTCAATTCTACAGATTCCTATTTGTACGTATTCCCAATTTTACAGAAACTCAATTGTACGGCTATCTATTATATATAGTCACCCAATTCAAAGTTTACAACAACCATAATTACAATTTTGACAGATGTCATATTTGACAGATGTCATTTTTGACAGATGTCTAATTCAATTAGAAAAGTTGGCTTCGTAGCATTAAAATTCAGTAAACAAAAGATTTTGTTAGAATGAAAATCTGTAGATATGGGACTCAAGAAATGGGAATCTGTAGACATGGGAATCTGTAAAAATGGGAGTCTGTAGATATGGGAATCTGCAGACATGGGAATCTGTAGAATTGGGAACCTGTAGAAAAGGGAGTCTGTAGGCATGGGAATCTGTAGACACGGGAATCTGTAGAATTGGGAATAATCCGAATTTACAAGGGCAAGAAAAGGTACAAGCTCGCTCATACTACAGAATGTATAATAGTATAAATATCAATGTGCATAGGATATGCTATCTCGTGTACCACTACTACTGCAGTACGAAAACCGTCGATCGTTTATAAACGCCCAACAAATTGTGTTCATTTTTTTTCTTTTTTTTTTATTGTTAATGGGTTTGCGTTGTGCAACATCTCACCTGATGGTAAGTATAGATGAAGCCTAAGGTGGGACACGCTTACCCAGAAGATACCTATTCACTCTGCTCTTGAATACGCCTAGATTATATGTGGAAGGAAACACCGTTATAGGAAGCAAGTTCCATTCCTTAGAAGTGCAGATTATAAAAGAATTTCCGAAACGATTAGTATGAACATGGGGCACGTCAACGACATAAGGATGGAAGGCCTCACCGCGTCTAGTTGTTCTATGACGGAAAGGAGCACCTAATTTAAGGGGACTGCGTGCCCCTGAAGGACCCAGTACCTCATCTTTCTTCTTCTGTTTACATCAATGATAGAACCTCTAGAATCCTAATAACCTTATTTGGAAAAGCTTCTTTTCTTATTTTCTTCAGTCCACATTTTGTGTCATAAAAATATTTCTCCTCGAAATGTGCTGAGCAAATCAAGCTGCTTGCTCCTGGTTTCCATGATTCATTCAGTCGCGTTTTTCTTATTATTTGCGTCCATTTTGCTTTTCTTATTGGGTCAGATGGAAATCTGTAAATTACGAAACTAGAATAGGTAAGTGCAATATTAATAAAGCCAATCTATTACTTAATATTTTATTTGATAATATTTATTTTATAATTTTATTTTGTTTTAACAGTTCACTATATATATGTCACCGTCTTTTCGTAAGAACCGTTTGTTTATAAAAAAACGCGGTTATTTATAAATTGACGATTTATTGCAAACGGGAAATGCGTTTTACATTAAAATGGTCGTTATTTCGGTTATTTATAATTAATTGGCATCACTTTGTTTTTTCGTAATTGTGTATCTACCTATTTCTAGTGAGTCAAAACTAAATTAACACTTCTCCTCGCTTCGCTCGTCGTCGTAACCTACTGGTTAGCCACTAGTGACTCTAAAAAGCAACAAATTACAGCAGAAATTGGTGCAGTGTTCACAATTAAACGCTACTAAAACCCGTTTTTTATAAACTCACCGCTGGGCACCGACTGTTTATAAATAATCGAAAAATCATCCGTTTCATTGTAAGATGAAATGTCAGTTTGCAATAAATCGACAGTTTATAAATAACCGGTTTTATTTTCGTGTTTTTATAAACACGGATATTAAAAGACGGTGACATATACATATTTTATACAATAGGTACGTATTTTTTTCTATATTATTATGATGTAGATCCCGGGTTCATATGTAGTTACATTTTCTTCGGATTATTAAAGTATGGCGGACCTCTTCCTTTAAAGGAGGAAAGAAAAAGTCGGAGATAATATGTATTAAACAAAATTATGCTTTGTTAAAATCAGGGTAAAAGTTTTAGTATGTTGTGGCAACACCAATTAAACAAAATTGAATCAAAATAAAAACCAGCTGTGTGAGCAGAGTAGGTTGGTAGGGAATAATACGCCAGATTATTCGTCAAATAGATACTTACAGGTGAAATGTGATGCCATCCTGCTTCTTTTTAATCCCAACAGTATTTTTGCAAGTGGGGACAGCACAAGACGGCATTGTTAATAAATTCACAGGGCCGGCCCGGAACCACTCGTCTATTAGGAAGTCCACAGATTAACTAAAAAAATAACTCTACATAATACCTCTATGGACACTACCTACAAACACTATTTATGTGCAATACGCACCATGAGGTATCGGGTTTAGGATCAAGGCACGCACAGATTAAAGTACAATACTTACCTACCTACAGTGTACGACGTGAAGGTGACAGAGTTTATGCCCCACGTTTAGCTCTTCTGGTTCCTCAGTCTTCTCGATTGAAGGTTAAAACTGTAACTGAACCATGTAAATTCCTTACTTTCACATTAAACGAGATGTCATTTTGCTTTTTCACGCACCGTGATTCATTTTTGCAGGTTAGGTTAACACAAGAATTTATATTCGGCTGACGGCATCACTAAAAAATTGACTCTACTGTGCGAAAGTATCTGAGAAACTAAATGATGGAATGTCAAATCACACAATTTGGGAGTGGTTTTTGTAGCTTCAGTCAGTCCACCCAGCTTTTCTTTTTCCTCTTGTCGATGTCTTTCTGTCATTCACTGCCACTGCCACTGTCACTGACACTGTCAGTGTCAGTACGTGCATTGGTTTTTTACGTTTGGTTTAATACGCTTTGTATATTTAGCCAGTGACAAGGTTAATCACCAAATTAATAATAATAAATAAATAAATAAATACCTAACATAAAGAATAGCAATGTTCATAGTAAGTATAGGGACGTCTTGTTAAGGAAAGGATAGGCCAAACAAGGTATTTTTTAGCACGTTCCCTGACGAAATTAGGCAACGGAGCTTTGAGTTTAATATTATGATGTAGTCCGTTTCTTAACTTGTCTGTGATGACCACAAATACAAAATAAATAAATTCAGCTCTATAGAAATTAATCTACAACGTATCTCAAAAATTTGGTTGTTTTTATATCTTTACATAAAAAAATATTTTAGGGTATGCCCATCAAACAATCACGTAATGTAGTATTTTTCAAAATTATGAAGTCGTAGAAGAAAATACTCACAAACACAGATATTAATTAAAAACCTCACACAAAAAATATGCTTTCTGGCCCTACCCTTCGCCATAAATACCTACCTATAGTAATAGTACATAATTATAATAGCTTATTAAGTATACGTTCCTGAGGCATCGACTGGGGCATGAGAATTTTCTCTCTCGAATCTTTCTGACGAAATGCTAATACGGTACATTGGTGTGTGTGGGGCTGTAGACGGCCGGTCAATTTAGTACTTATACGTGGTACCATCACTTACTTAATGGGATTCAAACGACGTGTAGGTAGTTCTCTAAGTTCTCCTCGTTCCAAAACACCACTATACGTTTATGAAAAATTAATCCATGAAACTTGGATAATGCCAAGAATATAAATCTGGCCAAGACGTGCGAAGCCAAGAAAGAAGAAACATAATAAATTGTTTGACTGTCACCTGTCAGTGTTTCAACCAGTGTCACTGTCAACTGTCGAGATATTTATTGACGGCCCTGTGCTGTTTAGTGTGACCATCTGTGGCAGTTTTTTTGCCATTTTGGCAGATTTGATACTCAAATTTACTTCGGCAATAGTGTAAGCAATTTAAGAAATGTGGTGATTTGAAGGTTTTTAATGTTTTGAAGTAAAAATCGGAAAAATTGTTATGAAATTGAACTCGTTGACTTGGTATTTGGTTGTTACTAAACTGACAACTCCTGTCTTAAGTCAGTTGAGTACCTACCTATAGCCTGTGCGATGTGCATCCAGTGAACAATTAATATTTTAGTAATCTTTGATTGTCTGTGCATGAACGGCCCAAATGGTATTGTACTCGCCTTAGTCCCTAATCTGGGATTCGTTGAACGTTGAAGTCGATGAATAAAAGTTACGGTGCATATAATTATTGTATCACAAGTTGGCCTCACGCAAAGATAGTAAAGACATGATTAGAAGAAAAATGTAATTAATATATTAATATAATTATTATGAACGTAAAATCTATGTACAGTCTATGAATTTACTGTTGATACATAAAATTTACATTTTCTTTGTTTTTTTACATTATTTCTGTATGGTTTTATGGTTCCTATTTAGTAATTCCTTGATATTTTTAAATAAGTAATGGGGCTAAATATGGCCTTAGTTGGCGTTAAAAAGGCTTAAGTTGACAGATCTAAAACTACTAAAACTGTTGCTGCTCTTGTCAAACAGATAGTAATGTAAGAGACGGATATATTTTTAGTATTTTAAATACTGTCATCTAAAGCCTTCAAAATTAGGCCCAATAACAAGAAAAATATTTTTAATTATTTCCTATCTCACATTACAAAAGACTAGAGGCATAGTGAAGGCAGATTCCTTCATAGAATATGGGCACATTGAGGCAGGCCCTAAGCGAGCTAAAATCCTCAGACCAAGGAAGGTCTGAGGATTTTAGCCCGCTTAGGGCAGAATCTGCAATTTACAGACGTCGTTCTATTGATGTTTTTTTTAATTGTTAATTTTTTTTTTGTGGAAGGAACTCGGATTTGGAAAAGTTGGAAATTCTTCTTGTTTTTGTTGATTTGTTATTAATAAGTTATAAATAAAGTAGAGGTGGGTTGTACTAGGTAAATCAAGATACTAGGTGACTCTGTGCCTGTGACTCAGCCATACCTGTGACAAATACCTGTGAATAAATACTAGCGAGTATTTTTTACGCCCAGCACAAGTCACGTTTACAGGCCGTAGATATATAATAGGTGTGTCTTTCTCTGACGCCTATGTAGAAAAAGGATGCACCTATTACTTTGGAATTGACGGCTGGCAAAACATGTCGCTGTCATAGCTCCTGTGAATAAAATACTAGGTTTGTCCCTCTCTGGCACACTACAGACGCCTTCCTGAGAAAAGGATGCACCTATTACTTTAGCACGCTCTCATAGACTCGCGCACAAGTCACAGTGTCGCTGCTCCCGGAGGTATTTTGTCGCTGTGACTGACTGTGACTTTCTTTTATCAGCGACTTTTACCTGTGACGATAAATACGCCTCACGCCTAAAATAAAGTCCTCTGGGATTACTTTAACATATTGTTGTAAGTTACCTGACAATAAATGTTCCACAACAACAGCTGCGACCACCTACGACTGTCTGTTTACATTCAATGCACGAGTTTCAGTCCTTGTTTTCACTACAATCGTGTTGCATGCTTGTCTTACTGCAACTTTTGTTTATTTCAGTCTTCAAACCTCAATAATGCTTCCCCGGCCGTACTACAACGAGCCAGACTCAAGAAAACGACAAATTGATACGTTAAAAATATTTAACGATAATGTTGTTGAAGTGCAAGAAAATTCCGACTACCGCGTTGAATTTGTGGCAAATGGCATGAATATGTCGTTAAACGTGGTTTTAGGGCCCGAGTTTCCTAGTGAGATGCCTTCTATATATGTAAATCCCCCCATAGTGCATGCTTGGGTTGGCGAGAATTCAAATCAGGTCATAGGAGCGCCTGGTTTGATGAACTATACGCCACACTCAGACTTAGGGCGCGTAGTTCAAGCTATCATTCGAGAATTTCAGAAATATGTGCCTAGTTGTGACGAAGTGAAGTCAAATGATGCAAGCCCTCAATCTAACTATAGTGTGCAGTCTTTGATGTTTCCGGAACTGAATGAATTGACAATTGAGGAGCTACAAGAGATTTTGGAAAACCCTGATATACAGGTATGAACATTATTTACTTGAACTGTTCCTATATACTGCATCCTAGCTGTAGGACCCATAGCCAAGCACAACTAGACATTTCTAACCAATTGCTAAAGTTAAGCAACATATGCTGTGGTTACTACTTTGATGGGTAACCGCTACAGCAAAAAGTGGTATTTAAAACTGAGTGCTACCATGCGTCGGAGGGCATGTTAAGCCATTGGTCTCAGCTGTTTTCTTAAGGTCTTAGACAATAGTTGTTGAGTCAAGTCAAGCCTTTGAGCAGCCTAAAACTTCTGACATCAGACCCCTAGCATACCCACTGCGAGAAAACTTGTTGTTAAGAGTGAAACACAGTTGCTGCCATAGTCTTGTCAAGATCTCTTACAGAAAAAGTGACAAGAAAATTTGGATGTGGTGCGCGTGCTAGGCGGGCAGGGCTCACTAATTGCCTGCAGAGAACGATAAGCTGTTATTACTGCAAAAAGCAATTTAATATCAATCTACTAATGAGACCGATTGATTATGGCCAACACTCCATGCAAGAGAAGGCCCATATTCTAGCAACGTTAATGCATCATACCTGGCGAGGTAGCATGTGCACCGTGATATTTTCTCAACACTTCTTGTGAGTGACCGTGACAAACCTGTGGTAGCGCCTAATTGTGTCTCACTAACAGCAACAAGCTTTCTCATACTGCGCATGCGACTTTGTCGTTTTACATTAAAATTGGCCGAGCCATGTACATTTCAATGACCTTAAAACATTCCCTTAGAGCATTTAAAAAAGGAGGTGGCAAAGCAAGGCGTTCCCCTTGTAATGCTACATGTATAAATTGTATATTGGGTACCAAACCACCTACAAAAAACCTGCTCATAGTCCGAAGACTGATCGCAGATATTAATAGTAAAAAAAAAAAAAAGTATTGGGTACCTGGTTTCGGTTATTCTTTCACTATTTTCTCATCACAGCACTTGATAGTCCTTTTACATTACATCTGTTCCTTTTGTGAAAAGTTAGGATGGAACGCTACACCCTCTGCCTGTCATATGGCGCTACTTGGTCATCTACATGTGTCTTAAGATGGTGTGCCTCGTCCCCCGTAGAAAATAGCAGAAAAATGGTGCTTGCGGATTATAACGTTAACATCTCCATTTATACATGCTCTAAGTTTTTTCCTGATTATGACTAAATAATAATAACTTAATTACAGGACAAACTCCTTGAAACCAGCCCACAACTGATTGAGTTAGACATGGAAACCGAAGAACTAATGACCAGCATCGAACAAATAGCCAACGAAAACATCGCCAAACAACAAACGTTGGACGACTTAAAGACTGATGTCATTGATCGGATCTCAACTATTGTACAAATGAAGATGAACTATGAGGAATTGAATCGTCGGCATCAGAAGTTGGCGGAGATGTATGATCCTCATCGGATTAGGGACTGCTTGAAGCAAGCCGCGTTGAAGGCTGATGAAGAGTCTGAGGTTATCGCTGAGCAGTTTCTACTTGGTAAGTCTAGGTAACATTTTTAATAGTACTTAAAGGTAAAGTCTCAGAAAAGAGGGTAGTGTTTGCACCTAATATTTTTAACGTTTCCCACATCTTCACCAACTTGCCGCTATATCTAATTCTAATTTGGAATGGTTGCGGCATAGGGTCTCATCAGGTACAAACAAAAAATAGCCTGAACTTGAAAAAAATGTAGTAGTTGTGTCTAGAGAGTTAATAGTTAGTGTCCAGTGTTTTCATTTGGCCCAATACTTCGCCAACACGCAATAAATGTCGCGTGATAATCTTGCGTTATGCTGAAATAAAATAATTCGTAAAATAGCCCGCGTTATTCCGTTGTATGGGATGAGGCATCTGTACTGTAGGTAAAAAGAACTATTGAGTTTTGATCGACATCGAACTGAAGTACAAAATGGCGGACATATTATTACATATGTGTGTCAGATGAAAGAAGGGTGACAGGCTGCATATGATATGAGTGTGTGCGTGCCCCACTCGTATGTACGAAGCGTTCTGGCTTCGGGTTAGTATTAGAATGGCTAGATCGCAAAATGACTTCATCTCACTTAGGCCATATCTCAAAATACACAAGTCGCAATTTGACTTGATCTCATATGGTCAACATCTCAAAATACCTAATTAGGAAAATGACTACATTGCTTCTAGTCATCATCACAAAAAGTCCAAGTATCAGAATGGCTAAGTCGTAAAATGACTACGCAGCAAAAAGTCTGGACAGTCGCAAACATAATTATTGTTATTTAAATATCTTTTTATCATTGCATGTAGGTACTATTATAGAGAAGAAGAAAACAAGCCCCGCCCGCACCGCAGCGTTCACAGAAAAGTCGAAAAAGAAAAAAGTTCAATTTAGGGCAAAACTAGAGAATAACTGCTCGATTGTGCAGTTTTCTAATGTAATTTTAGCATTATTTATCTCTCGCTTGACGTCATTGGCGACCACAAATTAGAGAAAAATAATTTGGCGACCGTTTTGGAATCGGTAGTGTGGCCAAGGAGGGTTTATTTTTTAACTATTTACGTTGGCTGGACGAAGTTCTCCACTTCCAAAAGAACCTACAAAATTAAAGGGGAATGAACACGAGTGCCATTTCTTGATGATGAGAGAACTAAACTTATAATACCCAAAAGAAAACTACTCAGTGGCCAGAAATAAGCCCATAATTTTGTATTTTTGCTCTTTCGGTAAAAAAATTGTGGGATGGCAACACCACAGAGGCCATTAACAAGAGTTGTAGATAATGAAGTTATAAAATATTATTCAGAAATGCATATATTATAATCTAATCTGACCATGACTGTACGGAGTAGGTGGACTTTTTGCGACTCAGGCATTTTTCTATCTACACTTTCTGCGTTAAGTGTATTTTACGATGAAGTCATTATATGTATCTAGGCGTTTTAGTGATGTGGTAATTTTAAAACCTAGTCATATTAAGATGTAGTCATTTTGAGATTTCGTCTCTTTGTGATGAAGTACACCTACGTTGTAGTCGCTACGCGATGTAGCCATTTTGCGATCTAGTCAGTCTAATACTAACCCCTGGCTTCCTAAGGGGGCTTCAGCTCGGGATCATACGGGATTCCCTTCTTTTTTCATTAGCTCCATGGGGCTTACATACAACAAATATGATAGTGAATGGTACGGAATCCTTCGTGCGCGAGTCCAACTCGCACTTGGCTGGTTTTTATCATCATCATTAAATTCATTATCATCATCAACAACCTGAAGACGTCCACTGCTGAACATAGGCCTCCCCGAGAGAGCGCCATTTTGAGCGGCTGCTCTCCTGCATCTATCGGGTTCCCATTGCTTTCACCAGATCGCCGGTCCACCTAGTGTGAGGCCGGCCTACGCTGCTTCTTCCTGTTCGTGGTCGCCACTCGAGAACCTTTCTGCCGAAACTACTATGTGTAGTTAATTTATTTATTTTATTTTCAGGTAACATGCCGGTTGAGACGTTCGTAGCAAAATTCGCCGAAAAGCGAGCTTTGGGGCAAGCGAGGCGAGCGAGGGAAGAACGACTGGCTCACCAACTCACACAACTCGATAAGGCCACAACCTAAATTAAAAAAAAAAAACAATCAAAACAAACATTCCTATGACAGTGACAACTGATAGCTGTCACTTGACGGGCCCGATAGCTGTTGGTAGTAGCGCTGCCTTCTGAACTGAGAGCTGTGGGTTCGATTCCTACCCAGGACAAACATTTGTGTGATGAACATGGATGTTTGTTCTGAGTCTGGGTGTTATATTGTATTCTATGTATGTATTTACGAACAAAAAAGTATCTAAGTATTGTATCAGTTATCTGGTTCCCATAGTACAAGCTATGCTTAGTTCGGGACTAGATGCGCTGTGCGGAAGTCCACACATATTTATTTATTTTATTTACTTTGAAACTAGGTAACCTGAGTAAAGAGATTCTGCTCGAGGTATTTATCGGACACAAACAATCCTATCATAGTAGTTTATTGTGTTCCATCGTACAACTGGCTTGATAGCTCAGTTGGTAGTAGCTCTGCCTTCTGAACTGGAGGCTGTGGCTTCGATTCCCACACGGGATAAACATTTTTGTGATGAACATGGTTGTTTGTTGTGTGTCTGGGTTATATTGTATTGTAATGTATGCATTTAACTATTTACAACCAAAAGTATCTTAGTTTTCTCTTAACTCCGTTATAGAAAACATCTGTGGTGTAGTAATTGAGCAGGTCGGCTCATAGACCGGAGCGGGTTCGATTCCCGCGACATGACAAGTATTAGTTGCGCAGATAAAATATCGTAATACTTGTCTATTGCGTTGTGGGAGCATGGTCCTCGTAGTTACTGGGTCCCTAGATACAGGGAATCCTAGTTAGGGTCCAGGATCTATGTATGTGATCGTTGGATATCACCATTAAATTTATATGTTTATTTTTCTCAAGAATTACTCAATAGATGGCGCTACCAACGCCGTAAGTTGGTTGTAAGGGTGAAGGAACAATTCGGACATGAGACCACTTGTCACGGTAGCTTAAGTAAACCATATCCTGGCTTGAGGGATGGATGGATGCGGGTTCAAGTCCCGTTCGCAATTAAAATTTTTCCTTTACAAATTCAAAATTATTATCGTATTATACTCACTATTATAATAGTAATTAATAATGTTTCGTCGCTTTCTTATTATATTTAAAACGTGTGTCTATGTCACCGTCGGCTTATTGTAAAGGGACATTTGGTCTTGCAATGAAACGGATGATTTTTTGATTATTTATAACTAGTTAGTGCCCAGCGGTGAGATTATAAATATACGATATTTAGTAGCGTTTAACTGTGAATAAACCCGCATGAATGCACCAATTTTTGCTGTAATTTATTGTTTTTTCAGAGTCACTAGTGGCTAACCAGTAGGTTACGACGATGACCGAAGCGAGGACAAGTGTTAGGTTAGTTTTGACCACACTAGAAGTATAATAAAACGAAGTGATGCCGATTAAGTAAAAATAACCGAAAAATCGACCGTCATATTGTGAGACACATTGCCCGTTTGCAATAAATCGATAGTTTATAAATAACCGCGTTTTTTTTTATAAACTAACGGTACTTACAACAAGACGGTGACATATACCTACATCTGTACATACACATAAATTATAAATAAGTATTTACTTAAATAGTGGTTTAAATACCTACCCAGTTATAAATAAACTTGTTATATTCATAGTATTGTGTTATCAATTTAATTATAATTGTGTTAATAATTAAACAGTAATTTTTGTTATCTTATCAGAGAAGACACTACTTATCGGTCTTATTAACAAACGCGTATATGAATGAGTTGTTATGTCTCTTTTTGCCATTTAGAATACTGTACTCGGTCGAAAAAGACAAAAGATATTACTAAAGTTTGACCGGACTAGATAAATTATATGAACTTGGGGGCAGACTCAACCAGGGCGGTTATTCTCTATGGAAACACAGATTCCACACGATACGAAACCACGTCGTTATCGTGTCTTGTCCAAATCGTGTCACAGAGTCAGATATACCTTTACATTAAAGTTATCTTTATTTTGAATAAAATATATTGACATAAGTGGTCAAATCTTTTGATGTGTTTATGTTTCGGAACGCGTCTCGGTAAAACATACGATTTTTGACAGTTCAAATCGCGCCAATTCCAAATTCATTTCGCGCGGTTTAGTTTTCGTTTCATAGAGAATAGAGTTTTGCAGATTTCTTTTGTAAGACAAGGAACTCGCTTGGTTTCGAAGTAAGGAATCGATACAGGATAATGGCCCTGTAGGATAGAACTGTTGAATCACAGCCCCGAACGATTCTAGACCGCGAAAGGGATTTCTGGATTAAGATTGCAAAAATCCCCTTCGCAGGGGATGGTAAAATTATATTGAAATGGTTAAAGGGGTTTCTGGACTTTGACCAATAATCCCCATCATCAAAGTAGGTGCAAAGGGGATTTCTGGATAAAAAAAAGTCCTGAAATCCCCTTCGCAACGAATGTCAAAGAGGATTTATGGAATAAGCCACATTTTCTATGCCACGGTGTGTTTTGTGTTTTTGAAACTGTTACATGTGCTCGCTAATTTATTTCAAAATTAACTATTATTTTCTTTCCGGCATGTTATCTACATAACTTGACTACCTATAATGCAAATAGGCATGATGACTAACATTTTTTTTAGATAAAATAATAATATTCTTCAAAAGACAAACATTTGTGAAAACAAAAATTAAATATCTCAAAAAATGACCAAGTTACAAGCATTTTAAAAAACGGAATAGAAAGAGATAGCTCAAACGGCCAGTGACGTCAGAGGAAGGTCGTTCATAGTACCTCATTACTAAGCTGTGGTAGCTTTTCATATAATCTCTTTGGCATGTGACGTCACGAGTAGATTTTTCATAGTACCTGTGGGGGCGCTCTGTTTTGCGAGAAAGGGACAGGAGATGGCTCCTGTAGAAACTTTGAAAGCTTATTACTCCGTGATTTATTTACCGATTTTTGCTTATTTTTTCAATTATTGCATTCATTTTTCATCTTCTTTATTAAAGTAATATTTACTTGTTCATTTTTAATATTAGTCATCATGCCCATTCGACTAGTTTATTGCAAATAAGTTATTATAAGCACGTGTCGGGTGCAAAAAGGTAATAATTCTGCCAAATATACAAATTTGGAAAATAAAGCCGCCAAAGAAGGTAGTCGCGTAGCCGCAGTAAATTTCTCCCATTTTGGAAGAAATAAAAAATCGCCAATGGCAAAAAACTCTGAAACGGTAAAACCCGCGAGTACAACTAAGTACAAACATACCTACTGACGCCGTCTCACGTAAGATGTCCCGCGGCCGCGTCGCGACATTCGCGCTACGGAATGTTGCTGACCTCTATATTTTAGACTCCCCAAAATTTCAATATAAAGTAATTTGTGAATATCGATTTTATTAATAAATAAAGCACTGTATAAGTAGGTACATATATGTATTATGTAGTGTCTCAAGTTGAAACATTACTACAATAAAAGAAACGGAAAAATTAATGACAAAAACCACAGATTAGAGAAAAAGATACTTTGTGATTACTTATTGCAAAATGCAAAGGCAACAGCTATAGGAGCACCTACCTACTTCAGCACTTACCTACGCCAATAAGAAAGTACTCAAGGCGAAGTCTGAATCAACGAAAAGCACTATTTTTGCGACGTGACAAACCAAAATAATAAGAACGAACTAAAGATGAACTTCTGCGAGGTAACGCCTGATTCAATCAATTATCAAAATAATCAGTAGATAAAAATTGTGTCAGTAAATAAAAAATATAAAACGAAGAAATTAGATGTGCGCGGGAAGAGGTACAACCGCTTTTGTGTTTGGCGCGGACTCTACCTAGACCTAGTGCTCCAATTTTCAATGTTTTACGAAAGAAATAGCCAAGTTTAATATTAAGTAAGTAAGTTAATATTAAGCGCCTTAATATCAAGTTTCGATTTAACTATTCCAAACTACATTTGCATTCCGTTTTGCAATTGAACCCATTATCGCCACCTACGCCGTCTCAATTCCGTTATAACTTAACCTACATCACATAAATATAAATACCTAGGTAGGTCTAGGTACCTACCCACATGGCTTATGTCTTGATCAATATCCCGCTCTTAAACCGGTTTTCAACCCGGATATTCTTACAGTAAACCTAAAACATATGTTACTAAAACATATCTTACTTGTTTCCATTGTCATTGTTTTCGCTAAGCGATTTTTTAAGGTCAGTGACGTTTTGATGATGAAACGTTTATCGATAAAAATCATTGCCTATTTGCGAGTCAGTATAGCGCCGGGTTTTGCTCGTGGCGGTATTGCACGGAGCGTGCGTAACTTGCAATAAATTATAAACGATCGCGGATAAGAAACCACAGAAACAACTTGTGCCAAAAAAGTTGAGTGTCAAATAATGGCGGGAATTTTATTTTTTCTATTGTTGGTAACATGCGGTAACGTATTTAGCCTACAGTTGAAGCAAGTTTTAGTACTAGGTCGGCATAATTTAAGGACTCCTTTGACTGCGACGTTGGCAAGGATGACTCCTAAGGAGTGGCCAAAATGGAACGACGAAGTAGGATATCTGACTGCAAAAGGCGCGCTGCTTGAAAGTCATATGGGTGATTATTTCGCGATGTGGCTGAAGAAAGAACGTCTATTGCCTGACCGGTGCCCTGAAGAAAAATCTGTGCATATATACGCGAACACCAAGCAAAGAACTAAAGCGACAGCGGTAGCATTCACTGAAGCTGCGTTCAAAAATTGTAATGTTATTGTGAATTTTAAAAATATAACAGAAATGGATCCAACTTTTAATCCAGTTCTACACGATGCAACTGATACGGTAATCTTGGAAGCAAAATTGGAAATACAAGACAAATTAGACAAAAGCGACCTAAATGATGTGTACTTAGAGCTGAATTCCATAACCGATATCAAGAATTCTGAGATCTGCATAGAAGATGGGTACTGCGACCTGGGTAAAGACAATGACGAAATTATTTTAGAAATTGGAATGGAACCGAATGTGAATGGACCTTTTTTCATTGGAAACTCTATGGTGGATTCATTCTTGATGAGCTATTACGAAGGGTTGCAATTAGAGGACATTGGTTGGGGGAAAATTAAACACGAAGAGCAATGGGAGTTGCTAACAAAAATCGTTAAGGAAAACCAAAACGTAAGGTTTAACTTGACATCTGTTGCAAAAGATCTAACTCTTCCCCTTGTGAAATATATGAAAGAAAAGATAGAAAGCGATACCAAATTCACACTTCTCGTAGGACACGATTCAAATTTGAGTCCCATTTTGACGTGTATGGGTTTTAAATCCTTTGTGCTGCCAGAGCAGTACGAATTGACGCCAATTGGCGGTAAATTAGTATTCCAAAAATGGACGAACGGTACCAATGACTTTTTAAAAGTTGAGTTTGTATACCAATCGCGGCAGCAGCTAAGGCACGCTGAGCCGCTATCTTTGGGGAATCCACCTAAAAAAGTTACTATGTATTTAAATGACTGTATAGCAGATAAACATGGGTTTTGCCCTTGGGGCGACTTTGCAAAGATATTAAACGATTTGGTTCAGTAGGATTTTGTTTTTGTTACTGTTTACGATAAGGTCAAGTATTGAAGATGTTTAATAGGAACGTCCTGGTATTTAAAAATGTTTTTGCTGTCGCTCTGTTCTTACGTATAGAGGCAATAGAGCCAGTGCGTGAATTTAGATTTACCTACGTACATTTCAGCGTTTTGAGCGCCAACTGTTTTTAACTTTTCACCCTCTAAAACTTCATTTTGGCGTCAAACGCGTTGACAGATAATCTAGGCTTGTACGTTTTGACTTTTTAATTGTGTTCTATCACAACTAAGTACTTTTTCGTCATAATGTTGTTGCTAAAATTTTATAACTTTATGTAGCTCTAAATACGAAGATATTGTAAAAATTCAAAAAAGGAAGACGTAATTTAGAGTATAGTTTTTTTACTGGGTAACTTATAAAAACATCGTCAAAATCGTATACCATTTACCCCCGGTTTCTGGTACGTTTGTTAAAGCTAAACTCTTGTCAATTTTGAAATACTGTACGCTCATTGGTTGAAAAAAGCCGATGACATACCGGCAACCAGTGAGTGTTTAGTATTTCAAAGTTGAAAAGAGTTTAGTTTTAACAAACGTACCAGAAACTTAGGCTAGAGGTGGAAAAGCGATAGCACTTTTTGTATGGACAAGAGGGTAAACCATAGACATATATATTAAGGACAGGCCTAATGACTGGTTAAAACGTCGCTTCAAAGTGGGAGCCAATTTTACAGATTGGCATCCACTAGCGCTTAGTCTGTGATGGAAGTTAGAAGGCATCAGTCGAATGTCACAAACAAAATATGCCAAGTTGTATTGTGAAGGGTTGCACAATCTATACTCAAAAGTGCAGTAAAAAGAAAGACCAAGTTTCTTACCTCAAGTAATTCAATATTTTCAATATTACACTCTGTTTTGTAACAAAATAATCGAATTTATATTTGGAATAATCATTGTAAACATAAACATTGACGGACATAATGGCAGCGATAGGCACCTAATTTTCTCAACTTGACGTAGTTCACGCGAAATCTAATAGATGGCGCTGACTTCCTATTTTGACAAAATAAAATGTTCCTTCGGGCATATCCTGATATATAAATCTATGAGGTAAACTCTTCTCAGTTAGCAGTTATCTCTCTATGACTTACCTAGGATCTGGTCTACCTATCTACGCTTTTAGCCTTAGGTACGTCCTAGAGGGCTGAGAGATAAATGAGGTAGCCTGTAGTTCCATTGAGGTAGACTGGTGGGGTCTGAGACCATGGTAAGAAAAAAGTATTGTGGTTGACCTAGTACCTACCTACCACGGTTCTGAAACGGACAATTCGGTTCCAACTGTACTATCAATGGTACCTATAAGATTTTAAACCATGGTCACTAACATTACAAAAAGAAAAACCCCCTGAAATAATTTCAGGGGGTTTTATGGATATTATATCCCGTTAATAAACAATATTAGGCGGGCCTGATAGCTCAGTTGGTAGTAGCCCTGCCTTCTGAACTGAGGGCTGTAGGTTCGATTCCTACCCAGGACAAACATTTGTGTGATGAACATAGATGTTTGTTCTGTTTCTGGGTGTTATATTGTATGTATATCAAAAAAGTATCTAAGTATTATTTCAGTTATCTGGTTCTCATATCATATCAGTTATCATATCTCATACAAGCTTTGCTTAGTTTGGGGCTAGATGGCGCTGTGTGAAATGTCCAGACATATTTATTATTTATTTATTAATATTTTAGTAATGGTGGTACTTCGCAATGATAGGTACTTCTGGGACAACGGGCTCTGATATCACACCTTCCATAACAAAAGAACAATACAAGATTGATTTCAGTGCTTCATTACGCAGGCAGCCGTATAGTCATGTTTTATAAACACCAAGTCAGCCGTCCCTTTTTGTTTTGGTTCATCATTAACAGCCTGAAGACGTCCACTGCTGAACATAGGCCTCCCCCAGGGAGCGCCACTTAGAGCGGCAGCTCGCCTCCTGCATCCATCGGCTCCCCGCGGCTTTAACCAGGTCGTCGGTCCACCTAGTGGGGGGCCGGCCTACGCTGCGTCTTCCAGTTCGTGGTCGCCACTCGAGAACCTTTCTTCCCCATCGGTTGTCAGTTCTACGAGCGATGTGGCCTGCCCATTGCCATTTCAACTTGTTTTGGTTATCACGTTTTAATAGAAAATGACGTGGCTTCTTTTAGGTACCTACTTACTACTTCCAACGACTCTGTTTTAGTTGGGTAAAAGTGATACTTACTTAGGTACTTACTTACTAATGTCTGTGCAGTGGATGTCTGGTTGTTATCTACGCTCTTTGGGTAAAATAGACGATCGGGACCAACCACCGACCAAGGTCATATTTGTCTCATCTTGGTCGGGTTGGTGTAAAATCCGACCGTGTGGATGGTGGTAGGTGTCTTTATTCGGTCGACCATCCAGCACTCGACCTTGGTCGTATGCGCATCCACACGGACGATTTTTACACCAACCCGACCAAGGTGAGACCAATGTAACCTTGGTATTTTATTGGTCTTCTTTGGTCTTTTGGTTGGTATGGTATATATATACCATAATGTGAGATCATTGGGCGTTATAAAATACCGTTTTAGTAAGGCAACTCATTTATTTTTATGTTAAATTTTATTACCCAACCACGATGCTGAATGAATACAATGTTAAATTAACATGAACGTTGTTTTACCTACTTTCTGATTATTTATTTCTACATAATATTATTGGTCGCTATTATTGGAAGTAGGTGCACCTGTATTGTACTATAAAATAACCTGTAGTACCTATAAATACCTAGATACTTATAGACGCCACAAATAGTAAAACAATTTATCAATAAATACTTAAATAGTAATTTATTATGCCGTGTAATTAGGATAATTGTACTGTTATGTGTCACCTAACTACTATAAAGCATTATAAGTAGGTACATCGTTATGAAACCTAAAATCCAGATACAAAACATTTGTTTTCCACCAACCCGCGCTTGGCCAGCGTGGTGGGTTAAGGTCTACTCTCTCCATTTGAAAGGAGGTACGTGTTGGGATTATGCTCATTATTTTCATTTTAAACCTAAACTAACGAATGAACTAGCTTGTTTAAAATCAATACATTTTAATAATATGACAATTATTATTTCAATTTAAAGCCAGATAATCAATATCAAGTAACCATAGCTTAGCATAGAAGTAGAAAGAGATAATTGACTGTCTAAGGGCTATCTTCCTCTTTTTTCGTACAGCGTTGTCTCGCGTCGTGTGACAGAGACATACGGAGCGAGACGCTTTACGAAGCCGACGTCAACCGATCACAAAGAAATATTCGCTCGCGCCCTAATGCATAGTTTCAAACAATTTTAAAAAAACCCTAGACTTCTAGCTCAATTTATGTAATAAAAACTCGACCTATGAAATAGAGCGAATTCTGTGTAAAACCCAAAAACACCTTCACAGGTAAGAGCCGGCTGAGGGAATATCCAGGGAATGGGCCGCAGCATTCTCCTGGGTACATTATAATCTGCGATCACCAAGCCGCCTGCCAAGCGTGGGGATTATGGGAACGCCCCTAGGTATGATAAGCGTCCAAAGTGGCGCTGAATGGGGGAGGCCTATGTTTAGCAGTAAACGCCTTCCAGTTGATGATGTGACAGGTGAAATATGTACTATCTGTACATTAGTAGTCTAAGCGCTTGGTGCCTATAATCTTCGGCATGAAGGAATTCAGATTCAGAATTTTATTGCTTCCATAGTGTACAATAGGTGGAATATAAAATTAAGTCTAGTTTCATATGGACCCCGTCGGGCGCAGCAAATTTGGAGAGAATTTGAATTTTAAAACACTTTTAAACTTTCACGGTTGTTTACCACG
Source organism: Ennomos erosarius (assembly GCA_963580505.1). Lineage (NCBI taxonomy): Eukaryota > Metazoa > Arthropoda > Insecta > Lepidoptera > Geometridae > Ennomos > Ennomos erosarius. Next base: position 2,823,148 of record OY757007.1, on the reverse strand, counting down.
TTTTTAATAGTACTTACGGGATATTTACCGTGATTAGAATCATTTTTGAGTTCCCGATATTTTTTGCCATACCTGTAGGGAGTCACAGACAAAATAGGTCGAATTCTCAACAAACTGTCAATAAAGACCATATTTACTCCTCATAAGAAGATTGCGCAAAGTCTACGTTCTCCTAAAGACAAGATTCCCTTTGAACATCCGGGGTATATATAAAATCAGCAGGTGCGGAAGTTCGTATATAGGTCAGACTAAGCGAACTGTCACATGCCGCATTAAGGAACACATAAAAGCAGTAAAAAATAACGAAAGACAAATCTGCCATAGCGGAACATCTGCTGGACTCGGGGTCTAATCACTGGATTGAACTTCACAAGCCACAAATTTTATCTACGGAGCGCCACTATATACCTAGGCTGGTAAAGGAAGCCATTGAGATCTCGAAATATAAAAATTTCAATCGAGGTGATGGTTTCCAACTGGCTAGTGCGTGGAGTCCAGAAAAAAAATGATAAAATGTGATAAGATCATATGCAGTGATACAGTGAGTGTTTATTGTCGCGAGTTACGATAGAGTACGAATGCCAATGGTACCCGCAGTAAAAGACTAAGAAAAAGGGTAGACCGTTATGTCTGCTCCTAACATTTCGAACTTTTTATCATCCACCCGCATCTTCAGTCTACCCGTGAAAATGGTGCATGTAACTGTGCCGAAATATCGGGAACTCAAAAATAATTCTAATCACGGTAAATATCCCGTAAGTACTATTAAAAATTTGAATTTTGAATTTAGTTTCTGTTGGGCGCGAACGTAATTTTTTCTGTTCTTGTAGATAATGGCTCCAAAGGTCCATTAGTATTCTCTTATCGCTAGTGTCTATCTTGTTTCAATCTAAGGGTCCTGTATAACAGAATACTTTGTCGCTCGCGCATTTCAATATTTTTGAAGATATTAAAATTACGTAATGTACTTACGAATAATGTGCCTAAATTATGCTCATGATTGACATAAATTACGAAAAATCTGGCTAAACTTTTTTTGTACAAAAAAACGCGAACGCGGACGCAAATAGCTACAAAATATCACATTTTTTTCTTTGTATCCTCTTTTTCACAGCCTCTGTGGTGTGGAGCTGGTGGGTTCGATTCCCGTGACAGGACAAGTATTTGTGTCCGAAAAAGCGCAAATACTTGTTCTGAGTCTGGGTGTTGTGGGAGCATGGTCCTCGTAGTTCCTGGCTCCCTAGATACAGGGAATCCTAGTTTGGGTCCAGGATCTATGTATGTGATCGTTGGGCGTTATTTATTTATTTATTTTTACGTAGGTAGGTAAGTGTGAAAACTTGTTTGGTAGTACTTAACACTTATGAAATTTTTGTTGAACATTTGTTATGTTGCATAGATTAGCCGATTTTTTCTAAGTAAATTCAGTTTTATTTCAAAAATATCGCAATGCGTGAGCGAGTTAAAAGAGCCGCGAATATAGCCTTACCCCGGGTTTTTCATACGTTTATCAAACTCACTTGATACTTAACATACAAAATACATATACACTTCAGTCTCATTGCCTGGCCTGATTGCTCAGTTGGTAGTAACTCTGCCTTTGAACTGTAGACTATGGGTTTGATTCCCACCCGGGACAAACATTTGACTTGTGTGATTAACCTTGATGTTTGTTCTGTGTCTGAATGTTATTTGCATTCTAAAAAGTATCTAAGTTGTATCAGTTATCTGGTTCCCATAGTACAAGCTATGCTTAGTTTGGGGCTAGATGGCGCTGTGTGAAATGTCCACACATACATATTATTATTGTATTATTTGGTTGAGGATAGCCGTTGATCAACAGATTCTTTTTTTTCAAAATTCTTTTTAAGTTGGCAAACGTAAGAACCCGGGGTTTAGCCAGTGTTAATGCCAAGTAAACACACAATGGCATATCAGCAGGTACACAGATGACACAACCAATTGTCCTATCATTAGAGGGAATCCTATCACGAAGAATCGCGTGAAGGTGAATTTATATCCGTGCTGCTCTGCCACTCCTGCGCAGACCACGTTTGCACTGGCTCCGATCAGGTTGCCGTTACCTTGAAAAAAGTTATGTAAATAACACTTACTAATATAAATATAATTTCCAAAGAGTGCCACTTTGAGCGGCTGCTTGCCTTTTGCATCCATTGTTACACCGTGTTTGTGACCAGATCGTCGTTCCACTTAGTGGGGGGCCTACGTTGGCCTTTCCGGTTCGTGGTCGCCACTCGAGAACCTTTCTTCCTCATCGGTTGTCAGTTCTACGAGAGATGTGGCCTGCCCATTGCCATTTCAACTTGCTAATCCTAAGAGCTATATCAGTCACTTTAGTTCTCCTGCGGATCTCCTCATTCCGGCTGTGTATCTGGCAGGGAAACACCGAGCATAGGTCTCTCTCTCCATAACTCTCCGCGGTTTAGACCTGGTTGTCGGTCAAAGATTATGCCCGTTGATTAGCTCGTGAACATAATATCTCCTACAAACACGACTCACTTGCGCGGACAGGGGGCGAGGTAACAAAACGAGACAAACTCATACGTAATTACAAACAGAGCAGAACGGAACAAAAGACACATTGGGTGTCCCGTTTCCTCTCATAGGATTAGCGGTTGAAATACACCACTAATTTTCTTATGAGGGGAAGTTGTATCATTGGTTAACTGGATTTAGTACGTTCACTAAACCTACCTCCTAAACAAGCACCGAAGAGTAATGCCCACACAAGCGGCTGCAGTGGCAAGTGGAGAGAAGGATTGGTCCCGATGGCGACCACTACACGAACCATCATGGTCGTCAGCGGTATGTTGTCAAGGAATGCTGATATTACACCCGTTACCTTGGGAAGCAAAAACTTGAGTGAATTAACCTGTCGAATGCTTTATGCATACCGGTAAAGTCGTGTAGTCTGCCCCGAAGTTAATGGTGGCGTCGGCGAAACGCAGCGCACTGCCGCCATTCGGTTTGCCGCAGACTAATACATATAAAATATGTTTCATTCTGACAAAGATTAAATATTATAATTCTGCGATATATGTATGACATGTTTTACTGTACTGTAACTAATTGTTCTGGATATAAACTGACAGCCTCTGTGGCGTGGTGGTTGAGCAGGTCGGCTCTGGTCGGCTCATAACTCGGAGGCGGCGGGTTCGACTTCCACGAGTCGACAAGTATTGGTAGAAAAGAGCGCAAATAAGTAGGTAGGTAAAAGGCGCATAGAAAATTACGCTTTTAATGCGTCCGTAAGAAGGCTGGGTAGAACTCATTACCAGAGTCTGTGTTACTGAATAGCCATAATCTGAACGTTTTCAACAGGAATGTCAACAGGTTTCTTTTATACGAGGGTTCTATTTAAACGCAAGTAAAATATACCCCCAAGGGTAAAAGCGGAACCCTAATATTATACAGGATGTAATTTAATTCATTAGCATTTATGAGCCCATGATAGTACATAATTTATAGATGATTATTAAAGAGTAAAGAGTGTAAATGAAAATGTTTTTATTGAAAATTATGAAGATCGCCGCGGCGCCTAACGCAGTTGGACCATTCATGAACCATTATGACACAATTGAAATAGCAGACTTCGGGCCCTGAATACGTCCACTACGGAATATAGGCCAGAGAGTGCCAGTTTAAGCGGCTGCTCGCTTCCTGCATCTATCGGCTTCCAGATCGTCGGTCCACCTAGTTGGTGCCTACGCTGCGACTTCCGGCGTAAGAACTATTTGGTAAGTTTGGTTATGGGCAGCCGTGTCGCTTAACATCAAGAAAACGACTAGCTCGTCGCGTCTTCATTGCCAAAAAGTATAGGTAGATATCACATGCAGTTCCTTACCCATAGTGTAAGTATTATAGCAGCGGCAAGCCGAGCGGGTTCATCGACCTTCAGAATGAGCTGTTCCATCAGATCTCCGATGTACAGGATTAAACCAAGTTTGGAAAGAGCCTGAAACAAGCAAGACTCATCATCATCATCACCAGCTTTAAGGCTGATTAAATTTAAAATTCATTTTAGAGTCATTATGTTTCTTTTATGCGAGTCGGAATGAGAGTCGGACTCACGCACGAAGGGTTCCGTATCCGTACCATACCCTATCTATAAAAACGCGCAAAAAACACGCTTTTTGTATGGGTACCCCCCTTAAATATTTTTTTATTCTGTTTTTTAGTGTTGTTATAGCGGCAACAGGAATACATCGTTTGTGAAAATTTTAACTGTCTAACTATCACGGTTCATGAAATACAGCCTAGTGACAGACAGATGGACAGCGGAGCCTTAGTAATGCTTTACTCTTTGGGTACGGGACTCTAAAAAAACTTAATGACGGCTGTGAAGTGCGCTGCAAGCCCCATTTAATTTTCGCTACTGCGCAGCGTTTCGCGCCGACTTCACAGCCGCCATTGAGTTTGAATCTCACTCTATTTACCTCCATCAACACAAATAGAGCTCCAAAGAAGAGTAGAGTGGACCACTCGACTCTGTGTAGTATAGGCTCCAAGTCAGATCTATCGGCTAAGGTTAGCAATAAAATGGCGCCGAGCAGGGCTGTCCATGCCAGGGATATGCGATCTAGAAGACAAATACAAACTTATTAATAAAACTTGTATGTAGGTCTGCACTAAAATCAATATAGCTTAAAGTTTGCACTTATCTCTCTATGATGTACCAAAATCTAAGATTTAAAAATAAAAAAATAACCCGCAACGATCACATACGTAGATCCTGGACCCTAACTAGGATTCCCTGTATCTAGGGACCCAGGAACTACGAGGACCATGGTCCCCACAACACCCAGACACAGAACAAGTATTTGCGCATTTTTTTCCTGTGCACAAATACTTATTTGTTTATATTCCGAATGCATTGCAGTACCTACCTATGTATGTCATTCCTTTATTTATTTACTTTAATCACGGGGTCCCATCAGGTACAAACGAAAAATAGCCCGAACTTGAAAAAGATGTAGTAATCGTGTCTAGAGAGTTACTAGTTAGTGTCCAGTGTATTCATTTGGCCCAATACTTCACCAACACGCAATAAATGTCGCTTGATAATCTTGCGTTATCAGAAATAAAATAATTCGTAAAATAGCCCGCGTTATTCCGTTGTATGGGATGAGGCATCTGTACTGTAGGTATTATATTATCTGGGCTTTAATTAACCCGGCATAAACAATTAAGTACATTAATCAACGATAGGTCAAATAATTATATGTATTATCAATCAAATTAAAAAACAACAATTGGGATTAGTGCAAACTTAGGACCTGTCAAACTTTAGTGCAAACAGGCATTAGTAGTTTTGAATCAGATATTACCGCCCGTTGTTCTACCATTCTTTTATAAATTTGTATCTGTGTGCATTCTTGTTTATTGGTGTTCAATAAAGTATTATTGTATTGTATTGTATTGTATTGTATTAATTAGATACCTACACCATACAGGGGAACCAGGAAACAAAAAGTTGGTATTATCCCAGATAATAATTATAATACCTACAGTACAGATGCCTCATCCCATACAACGGAATAACGCGGGCTATTTTACGAATTATTTTATTTCTGCACTAGCTTTTGCCCGCGGCTTCGCACGCTTGTGTTATGTTATTTTTACGTTATAGTCTAATAATAGATCATGCATTTCGTACCAAACAACAAAATCCACTAAATCTTTTCGAAGCTGAGCACAGTAACCTGTATTAGCATAGGTATAGGTATAACGCAAGCATAGCCGTGAGTGGAAGCTATTTAAGCCATTACCTAAAACTAAATGTTTTGAGTCTAATATAGATATAACAGCAAAAGAAGTTTCAAACAAAAAACTACAATTTTATAAGTACCTCTTCATTATTAAAACAAAAAGAAATCATCATCACTTCACTCAGGTATTTAACAGAAGTTTCAGTAAGTTTTGTTTAGGTAGTAGTTATCTAAGCAGGCAGGTACAGTTTAGAAAATATGGAAGAATCACACACGATGATGCTGTTTTGCTCAGTTTTACATATTATCCTCGCGCTTTTTGTTCCATTTACCACATTTTTTTTACCTTCTTAAGTTTGGCTCCATACGAATGAGTAGCTACACTTAGCCAGTGTCAATAATAAGTTTATAAATTGCTGGAGATATGCATTTACCTGTACGATGCGTACATAATTAATTTTCTTAATACTAATTAGGAATTACAAATACCAAACCACAACTCCTTAAAGAATCGTCTGTTATAATTATTATTATGTCCATTAATTACCACGCTGTCTCATTCCCACTGCACTTTCAACATACCTGCCTAGTGATGAAAGTGAGGAAGTAGGTTAAATCGTCATTACATAATTATTACTTACACCCAAAGATAGTTAATTACCTATACTATAACTATAACGTTCTTGAAGTAACCGAGTAATCAAACATTTTTTGCTCCCGTGTTTTATTTAAAAGCCCACAGATCTAAAATATTTTAACTATTAAAAACTTATATCAACATGCAAGAAGAAGAAGAAGAAGAACAAATCAAAAACAGTCAAAAACGAACTTTACGCGCCATGTTGTTGTTAATTCGAGGATACAGTTGTCATAATGAATACCTACATATTATTATATCTAAACATACCCTTTTTAAACATTTTTCATAAAATATTTCGTATCATTCATTGGCTTACAAATAATAGCAAGCACTCCGTCTTACTTTAATGCCAAAATAAAAAAGGTTTTAAAATGCGTAGCAATGGTAAGGATCTATAACGTAAGTAGCTATAAGTACTACAGGGGGTCTAGCAAAGATACCAACCACTAACGCTAACGCCAAACGCTAACTCCAAAACTGTATTGAAATGACAATGTGGAAAAGTAAGCGATTTCCAAAATGTCATCCTAGTACATTTTTGAGTTAGCGTTAGTGGTTGGTATCACTATACAATACCTACCACTAACGCTAACGCCAAACGCTAACTCCAAAATGTACTGAAATGACATTTCTGAAATCGCTTACTTTTCCGCAGCGAATGTCATTTCAATACATTTTTGGAGTTAGCGTGAGGCGTTAGCGTTAGTGGTTAGTATCTTTGCTAGACCCCAAGGTACCTTAAAACTTCCTTGGGGTTGATCAAGAATTTAGCAGTGGCGCAAAAATATTTTTATCTACCTAATTATAATGGTAACGTGTAGTAAGTTTATGTAAATAATACCAGATCCCCAATAAAAATTTCTCCCGACAAAACTCTATAAATCAAACACTTGAATAAAAATGTTTATTCAGTAAGCTTCAATATTGGCTAAGTATGATAATCGCGTGAAGCCTTATGAATGATTATAAAAAGTCTAAGAACCTACCCTTTTAAACAGTTTTCATAAAATACTTTGGCTAAATAAAAAAATTGTCTAATGCCAAAATAAAAAAGGTTATACAATGCGTAGCAAAAGCAAGGGTCAATAAATTAAGTACCTATAGGCACAGATTACTGAATAAGTTACTACTATAGGTTAAGCTATAGGTACTATAAATACAATTCAAATACTTATTTCGAATGGTAACGCGTAGTAGATTTTTGAAAACTAATACATAATACCAGATAGCCAATAAAGAATTTTGCCCTCGCCAGAACCCAATAAATCGAAAACATGAATAATAATTTTAGTTATGTTTCAATATTGGCTAAATATGATATCGCGTGAAGCCTTAAAACTTATAATAAAAAGTCTAAGAAGTTCTTACACGAGTTCTTAGTTTTCGAAATTCCTTGTTCTCTTTGTCGTGCTCATATTCAAGGTTCTCATACCTATCCTCTTTTTTAGTTTGGACCACAGATTAACGAAAAAACTTATCTTTAGTAATACCACAGATTAGAGAAAAAAAATACATATGACTTCCTTGATTGTTTTTCTCTAATCTGCACTGCATCGAGTAATCGCGCGATGTATTTCGTCGTAGCCCGAAAAGTGTGATACGCTGCCGGTAATGCAGGCGCGCCAATTGTTATTTACTGTTTTTTGTCTTTTAAGTTATAAATAAAAACATGCATTAAATTACTTCCTTATTGCTTAGTGCAGTGGGGATTGTTCAGAATGAAATAAAAATGATTGGGGTTCCGTACTCAAAGGGTGAATCCTTGTTACTAAACCTCCGCTCTCCGTCTGTCTGTTTGTCTGTCCATCAGACACCAGGATGTACTCATGAATCGTGATAGTTAGACAGTTGAATTTTTCACAGATGATATATTTCTGTTGCCACTATAACAACCGTGATCCGTATTCAAAGGGACAGATAAACAGACAAATAAAAAAAATTGGTTTTACTTCATTCAATTCCTTATCAATGATAAGAAATTATAAATTAAAACTCTTAAAATTTATTTTTGTAATCGCAAATAATATTCTCACAGTTTGTAAAACATATTTATTCGCCGACATGCAATATAACGCTACCATCCTCCATTTTATTTAGCCCACGTCGGTCGCGCAGCAGGCAAACTATGTGTATTTACTATGTGTCCGGGTTGGGGCGCTACAAAAACATCGAGGATAGTCAACAGAGATGTTTTTGCGTGCCAACTCAACAGCGAAGGTTCGGGCGTATATGAAGCCGCGCCATAATAGTAACAGAGTTTTTTTTTCTTTAATCTGTGCATCCGGATAAACCCGAGATAATATTACCGTCAGTAGCACAGAGCACATTTTTTTTCTCTCATTTATGATTAGTAGCCAAAACAAAACTTACTTTTTGACACTGGCTAAATACCTACACTATGTGTGACCAAAATATAAGAAAAAACTTACCTTGAAGCCTTGAAGCGGCCATCTTGTGAAAATCCCGTTCCGTTTCATAATGAATTCTTAATCATTTTCACCAAAAAAAATTTACAATATTGAAAATTTAATATATCCTATGTTGTGCGCCGGGTTTTTCTAAGCTTATTAGTGAAAACCGCATGAAAATCCGTTCAGTATTTTCGGAGTTGTGCCGTAACAAACAAACAAACAAACAAACAAACAAACAAACAAACAAACAGACAAAATGTCTAAAATGTAGCTTAACGTGATCAGCAAAACATTTCAAGCTAACCTGTGTCATTTTTTTTTTCGTAATATTGCATTTACAGATTTTTTATCTCTACAGTTTTATTATATGTATAGATAACGCAAGATTATCAAGCGACATTTATTGCGTGTTGGCGAAGTATTGGGCCAAATGAATACACTGGACACTAACTAGTAACTCTCTAGACACGATTACTACATTTTTTTCAATTTCGGGCTATTTTTCGTTTGTACCTGATGGGACCCATGGTATTGTTGTAGTTGTTTGTAGAAAATACTGGGAAGGACTTATGATAACAACACTAAATACAAAGAAATTAATAAATCGGCAACAAGTAAAACACATGCCTAAAGTAGGTACCTACTTACTCAATTCAGGTAATGCGTGCAAAAAGAATACTGTTACGGCGAAAGTAATGGCCACAACACTTTTTATTAGTAGTGGCTTATCACGGATTTTGTACTGAAATAAAAAAAAAATTATAATAGGTAGGTAAAAAAAACTCAAAATACGCAAATGGTAGTGTAGTTATGACAGTAGGTAGGTATACTTAGCTGGGCCCTTATTCCGTAGGACCATTCACGCACGTAACCCGGCGTGTTACGATATCTTCGTGGAATGGTTTTGGTTTTGGGTTTAAAATGCTATTCTGTATGCCGTTGTCAAATTTGACAAACACGACAACACGCGTTACACGCACGTCAAAAAACAGAAAACACTGGGCACAAACAATCTAACGCGTGGCATACAGAATACAATTTTTTGATTCCATGTTAATTCCTTTTCGTGACGCGTTAAAGCCCGCATTTACGTTTGGAGCATGTTACACGTCACGCGTTATTGGCAAGGAATCTCATGTGTCATAGCGAATAACCCCCTGAAAAGACCTACCTACCTATACCTAAACCTAGAAGACTAAAAAAACCATTCTAGGTATGTATTATAGTGTAGTCTTACACGACTACCTCGATATTTCATTTAAAAAATTACCTTGTTTTTCATCTCCAAAAGTGTGCTCTGGAATGTGTCTTTAGGGCAGGCTCTATTATGTGCACTCTTCTCTAGCGCATGCAGCTGCGCAGTCAGCTTCTTAATCTGTCTCTCTAACCGTTCTCGGACAATATGCACGTCCTGACTTAGGTGAGGTAAGGAATCTACTGCGCGCCGCCATATTGTAATTTGACGGGTTAAATCTGAAAGATGTTGAACATTTTTATGGTTTTGTAATTTTAGGTTATGTAGGTACACTTATGCACTAAACGCAAATATGCACTTCGCAAAAGGTGCGCTTCGGCAAAAGGTGCACATCTTGAAACAGAACTTCTCATGAGAGCAAGTCCCCAAAAATAACACGAAAGTCATGAGATGACTGTTTTCCGTCTGTCTATCCTGTCTAACTGTTCTTGGCCGGTATCGTCCTCATCTGTCTCTCTAACCATCTCGAACATTTAGGTGGAGAATCTACTAGTGATGGATTAATTAGCATTCCCATTAATTTATAGCATGTTAAAACTCAATTAGCATTTCGAAAATGAAATTTGGTTGCGAAATTATGTGAAATATGAACTTTCATTTCTCCGTGTTCAGCCTCCGTGGTGTGGTGGTTGAGCAGGTCGGCTCATAACCCGGAGGTGGCGGGTTCGATTCCCGCGATAGGACACGTATTTGTGCCCGAAAAAAAGAAAGCGCAAAAAATACATGTTCTATGTCTGGGTGTTGTGGGACCATGGTCCTCGTAGTTCCTGGCTCCCTAGATACAGGGAATCCTAGTTAGGGTCCAGGATCTATGTATGTGATCGTTGGGCGTTATTTATTTATTTAATTATTAGTACATTTTGAATTTAATTTAAAAATAAAGTTTTATTTCATGTTACATTTCATTTGTCATATAGTTTTTCATTTCATTTTTTCATTTCCATTTTCATTTTAATTTCATTTTTCATTTCCATTTCATTTCAGCAAAGAGCATAGCAATAGCAATTAGCATGCTAAGGCCTTCGTTCTCTATATCCGAGTAAAGTTCCGCGTTGGCTGGCCAGTGAGTAATACTGATCGGGACGTAAAGGCGTCGAGTAGTACTTCCCAGTTTCACGAACGAAAACAGAGTTTCGATCAGCTACTCAGTGGGTAAAAATTTAGGGTGATCTGTAGCAACGTCAACTGTTCATTTCGTTCGTTTAATAGTCACTCTGACTGCTGTGAAAGACGCCATTTTGGGTTCGTTTTTTATTTTTTTTGGCATTTTTATGTGCCAGCTATATGCTGCGGTGCGGTAGATGCCCTTCAAAGAGTATTTATTCCCTACCTAAAAACAGTAAGTAGGTAAGGATTTACCTTTACAAAAAGGGGTATCAACTAATTAAATTAATGTAATGAGGAATGTAATACGAATTTCGATTACATTGTTTAGTTCAACATAAAATGTAATAAGTAATACCTATAGGTACCTGAAATATGGTTTTATCTTGACGCAATAATCAAAATTAAAACAACACAGATCAAAAATATCATAATATTATCTAAGTATTTAACATATCATAATTGAACAAAAACTTTTTTAGTCGTCATCATCATCATTATCATCAGCCTGATGATGTCCACTGCTGAACATAAGCTTCCTCCAAAGAGCACCGCTTTGAGCGGCTGCTAGCCTCCAGTATCCATCGGCTCCCCACGGTTCTGAGCGGACTGTTTTAATTAAATACAATGATTTCTATATTTATAAGTATCTGATCGCGAAATAGAAACAGGAATAGTCGATGTTTTTATAGCAGTAGCGTAATCAACAGGATTGGTAGTTTTCAGTTCCGTAGATCTTAATATTTGTGGCATGCAAACTATAATAATAAATTACAAACACATGCGAGCTTGCAACAAGTTTTGCTGTAGCCGTCGGTTAACCGTACTAATCGGCAGCTGATGTGTCCTGTAAGTAGCAGCCTGGTTTACGGGTCGGCTAGCGCTACTCGGACATTCTGAAATTCGTTACTGCAGTTACAAGTGACATTACGTGGTGGCTAGCCAACTCGGAACTTTACTCGGATATAGAGAACGAAGGCCTTAGACTCGTGAATTAGCATGTTTATGAAATTTACGCAAAATAGCATTAATTGCCATCGTTAGAATCTACTGCACGACGCTATATTATTGTTATTTGACGGGTTAATTCTGAAAGATGTCGAACGTTTTTAGGCATTGTAATTTTAGGTTATGTACAATAATTATGCACTAAACGCAAAATGTGCACTTCGCAAAAGGCGCACTTCGCAAAACGGGCACTTCCCAAAAGCAAGTCGAGACATGAGATGACTCTTTTCCGTCTGGCCTGCTCATCCAACAAAACACTGAGTCTAACTTGTGTAATCCATCGTAGTTAATAACAATAACGCATACTCTGTGAAAATTTCATCCAGCTAAGTACCTATATACATATAGGTACCGTTCAAGATAATAGGTAGGTAAGGTACCTAGAGCATTACGAAAACGTTGCTTGACGACGCGGCGACGTAACTTTGTCCCACCGTCCTACCCTGCCTGGGCCTGAAGTCTGCTATTTCAATTGTGTCATTATGGTTGATGAATGGTGCCATAATGACAGATTTTTGACACTAATTGTAGTCTACTTATGGTTGGTAGACTAACATTAGTGTCAAAGTCTGTCATCATGGTACCATTCATGAACCATTATGACACAATTGAAATAGCAGACTTCGGGCCCTGTACCTACTTGTCCACTCTCCTACTGAAAAGTAATCTTAAATAACTTCAGATAACGTAAAACAAGCTACGACTACAAACTTGCATTCTAATTAAAAAATATTTACCAACTAAATACACACACCCAATATAATTCACAAAAAGGTCTTTCAAACATAGCTTGCGTAATACAAATATAATTGAAACTTCCAAGAACTTCGTATGGTAAAAGATGTATTATGTATGAGGGTGCACAATTATTTAACGATCTACCTAACTAACGACCTTAAAGATTGTACAACAATGCCTGCGTTCAAATCTAAGCTAAAAAATATATTTATGCAAATGTTTTTTAAACGTATAATATACGTACCGCCAGATCACCTGGACAATAATTTTAGATTAATTGTAACTAAGATTATTTAGTTATAATTTATACATATACCTACTTAAGCTCATAATAAGTTAACTATGTTATTTATGAGTGAAATAAAAATTCGTTAAACCTAAACCTAAAGGCCAAGATTATAATAGCTATTAGGAAATACAGACGTTGTAACGATTTTCACACAGCCGAGCTAAAAGCGCATTTTTCGATGCGCCTAAGAACCTCAGTAAGTAAGTACACTCAACTACAAAATCAAACATTACCTTGTATATCTTTAGGTATACCCAGCCTCAGGTTATTGGTGTCCCGAAACAAGTATCTGACTTGGAGAGTCGTTTGTATGAACACCAGAATAATACCAAGCCCCATGTGCGCCGTGAAATTCATGAAGTGAATGCCCTGGAAAACACATTTTCTATATAATCTATTCAGAATTTCAGATACATACTTAACGTCTTACGAGGAAATCCGCAGAATAACCAAGCTTCTAAAGAGATCGATATAGCCCTTAAAATTATACTAACCAAGGTCACGTCATTCATTCTCATAAAAAAATTACAATGGGCAGACCACATCGCTCGTAGAACTAACAACCGATGGGGAAGAAAGGTTCTCGAGTGGCGACCATGAACCGGAAGACGCAGCGTAGGCAGATGCCCCACTAGGTGGACTGACGATCTGGTGAAAACCGCGGGTGAAAGCCTATGGATGCAGGAGGCGAGCAGGCGCTCAAAATGGGGGAGGTCTATATTCAGCAATGGACGTCTTCAGGCTCTTGATGATGATGATGATAATGATGATGATGACTCGATACTTACAGACTGCGCCACGGCCTTGTTAGACACCACTATGACATTCGGTGGGTCTCCCACAGGGGTTGCCGTTCCCCCCACGTTACTATATATCGCCATCAGCATCAATATTGGCACTGGATCTAACTCCATCACTTCGCATAGCCTGGAACGATGTGGTTATAGTAAGATGAGTTTCTTGGAGTTTTAAGGCTATAAGTAGGTATGCATAGATTAGTAAGTTGAAGTGGCAATGGGCAGGCCACATCGCTTGTAGAACTGACAACCGATGGGGAAGAAAGGTTCTCGAGTGGCGACCACGAACGGCATAGGCCGGCCCCTCACTAGGTGGACCGACGATCTGGTGAAAACAGTGGGGAGCCGATGGATGCAGGAGGCGAGCAGCCGCTCAAGGTTGCGCTCCATGCGAAGGGGAGGTTGGTTTTCAGGCTGTTGATGATGAAGCATCCATAGATGAAGTCTGTACGGCAGGCATAGCAGATATAACCTTTCGGGTCTCTGGAGCCAGTGGGTGGATAACTTATTATCTTAATAATGGTCTTTGCTATTACCTACCTTATAGTGACAGGCGACATTAGTAAAACAGTGGTAACATTGTCCAAGAAAGTCGACACCACTGCTGTTATACCGCATAGGAGGAAGATTAGAGGCCATAGCTTGCCTTTGGTCACCTGAAATGGACAAACAAAATGGTTAAACTTCAGAATTGGAAAAATGATAGACGGAGCGCGTTTTGTAGTACCTATAAAAGTGAAGTTGAGCCAAAGAACTCACAATATTTTGTGGTCAATCTCAGCATATTATCCGTTTTTACAAAGTAGGTGGTAGGGTTACCACCACCACGACGCGACGGCTTAGTCGAAGAAACTGATAGCCCTTAAGATTTTCGCATCTAGCAGTCAGGTGACCATAGCTCAATAATTGGCAGAGTGTCCAATCCGGTGAGTTGGCGGCGCGGTTTTATATCCCGCTGGTTGCTAAAATTTTAAGAACTATAATATCTTTAAGAAAGTTGTTCAAAAGTAAAAACTGTAAATAACACACAAGTAAACTCACCTCAAAAGTGAAAACAGCGAGGTAATCAAATATCCCGGTCTCAGCCATGATAGCAACTAGCAGCATCATGCTGAACAGCAGCAGCAGAGTCTCCTCATCCAGCCAGGAGATGACTTCAGGGAGCGAAGGTCGCTGGCCGGTCAACGCTAATGTGGCCAGAGACATGGTTGACACAATAATGGCTGCCATAGTTCTGTTGATTATCTGGGAAAGTAGGTAAACTTGCTCAGAAAAAGCACGTCAAATGATAAGAAATAGGGACAAACGCAAGAACAAAGGAAGGGCAAAAGCAAAGGCCAAAGGGTAAGTACAAAGGTGAGGGCAAAGTTAAGGACCAAGAGCAACGACAAAGGCAAGGGCAAAAGGAAGGGCAAAAACTAGGACAAGTTCCTACATTAATGAAAAAATACCCAGGTAAAATATAATTTCATCATAAGGCAAAGACTAGACAAAAAACTCGATACTTACTTCAAAAATAATCAAGATGTACAGTCCGCAAAGCAAAACGCACGCATAAACTGCACCAGTAGCGCCATCTATTAGCAAAGGCGAATAACTAACGTGGAACGCAACTGTGTGCGTAGCATCGGAACGCATACGTAAATAGACAGGGCTGTCCATGTTTTGGTTATCATTTTCTAATGTTAGCTTTGTGGAAATCCGTTCGAGGTTCGACGTGTTTTGGAGTAGAAGGACAAATGGTTTGGATTTCTGAAAGAAATATTTGTTGGTTAATATTGTCATCATCCCAACACGTTCCCACAGCTGGGACACGTGCCTCCCACAGTGCGACAAGTGCGGGCGGATGTCACGTGTTGGGGAATGTTGTGGTTCCTGAACATGCCGGCTCCCTCACCATGGCTTCCTTCACTGTTGTAAGAGGGAGTGCAAACTCGAAAAAGTCCCACCAAATGTTTGTCCTGAGTGGGAATCGAGCACACGACCTTATAGTTCAGAAGGTAGAGCTATTACCAAATGGCAAACCATTATGATACTTATCGAACTGGGTCCGAAGTTTGTTATTTCAATTGTGTCATAATGGTTCATGAATGGTATCATATTGACGATTTTACACTAATAGTAGTCTACTTATGGTTTGTAGATTACTATAAATAACGGCCAACGATCACATACATAGATCCTGGACCCTAACTAGGATTCTCTGTATCTAGGGACCCAGGAACTACGAGGACCATGGTTCCACAACACCCAAACACAGAACAAGTATTTGCGCTTTTTTTCGGGCACAAATACTTGTCCTGTCGCGGGAATCGAACCCGCCACCTCCGGGTTATGAGCCGACCTGCTCAACCACCACACCACGGAGGACCATGGGAGGGGGTCTATGAACCGATTTATTGATTATAATGACAGATTTTGACACTAAGGCCTTCGTTCTCTATATCCGAGTAAAGTTCCGAGTTGGCTGGCCAGTGAGTAATACTGATCGGGACGTAAAGGCGTCGAGTAGTTCTTCCCAGTTTCACGAACGAAAACTGAGTTTCGATCAGCTACTCAGTGGGTAAAAATTTAGGGTGATCTGTAGCAACGTCAACTGTTCATTTCGTTCGTTTAATAGTCACTCTGACTGCTGTGAAAGACGCCATTTTGGGTTCGTTTTTTATTTTTTTTGGCATTTTTATGTGCCAGCTATATGCTGCGGTGCGGTAGATGCCCTTCAAAGAGTATTTATTCCCTACCTAAAAACAGTAAGTAGGTAAGGATTTACCTTTACAAAAAGGGGTATCAACTAATTAAATTAATGTAATGAGGAATGTAATACGAATTTCGATTACATTGTTTAGTTCAACATAAAATGTAATAAGTAATACCTATAGGTACCTGAAATGTGGTTTTATCTTGACGCAATAATAATAATTAAAACAACACAAAACAAAAATATCATAATATTATATAAGTATTTAACATATTATAATTTAACAAAAACTTTTTAGTAGTCATCATCATTATAATCATCAGCCTGAAGACGTCCACTGCTGAACATAGGCCTCCTCCAAAGAGCACCACTTTGAGCGGCTGCTACCCTCCAGTATCCATCGGCTTTCCACGGTTCTGAGCGGACTGTTTTACTAATTAAATACAATGATTTCTATATTCATAACTATCTGATCTCGAAATAGAAACAGGAATAGTCGATGTTTTTATAGCAGTAGCGTAATCAACAGGGTTGGTAGTTTTCAGTTCCGTAGATCTCAGTATTTTTGGCATGCAAACTATAATAATAAATTACAAACACATGCGAGGTTGCAACAAGTTTTAGCCGTCCGTTAACCGTACTAATCGGCAGCTGATGTGTCCTGTAAGTAGCAGCCTGGTTTACGGGTCGGCTAGCGCTACTCGGACATTCTGAAATTCGTTACTGCAGTTACAAGTGACATTACGTGGTGGCTAGCCAACTCGGAACTTTACTCGGATATAGAGAACGAAGCGCTTATAGTATAAAAAAAAAAAAAAAAAACAAAAAAAAAAAACATAAATTACAGTAGGTAAGTGTCATACAGTATATTAGTCTAATTATGGTTTGTAGACTACCATTAGTGTCAAAAAATGTAATTATGGTACCATTGAACCATTATGACACAATTGAAATTGCAGACTTCGGGTCCTGTAGGTACTTATGAATTTATTATGTTATTTTGATAGAATTATTGTCAATACCTCAACAAAATGACTCATATTGCGGGCATTCCCCGTTTCGAGCCACACTTCCAATTTCGCCGCTGCGTCGTACTCACTAGAGTTTAGTTTCATTTGAGCATGTTTCGATAGAAATGGCCCTGTTAGCTGCACTGCGAGCGACGGAGAATTACTCGTGAGTTTGTAATCTGAAATAATATCAAAATTATATAGGTATACTTAAGTATAGTAAACAGTTTCAGAAAAAATCTAAGTAATTAATTATAACTTCTGTTTTATTCATTACTACTTTTTACCCACATTATTTATTTAGTTATATTGGTGTTTCAGGCATGCTTGAAAATAGTTCTAATTTTCAAAAAATAAGTAAAAAGAAAAATAAAAAACATTAAGTAATAAAAACCCGTTTTAAAAATTTACGTAAGTACGTCCAAGAGAGATGAGTGATAACAAGAGTTAAACCTTAGTGCAAAAGGGCGTACTTACTGTTCTCTTCTCCCACTTGTAAAGATGACATGAACTCATCTTCGTGCATGTCGTCATACATCATAAATACAGTCGTAAAGTAAACCCAACAGCCGAGGAGAACTGCCATCTTGACGTAGTATTTTGCTTGTGATAGCTGAAAACATAGAATAACTACTGCTGTAAAAGATATATTTATTAACTAAATCAAAAAACCACGTCTCATGGTAGGGTTCTCATGCAAGAGTTTGCTTAGATAGGCAAACATTCTGCCACCAAGAAGTAGTGTGTAAGTACTGGTACCTACCACCACTTTGTCAGACATTTTGCCGCTAAGAAGTAGTGTGTAAGCACCGGTACCACCACTTTGTTAGACAATCTGCCAGCAAGAAGTAGCGTGTAAGCTCCGGCACTACCGTTTTGTCAGACATTCAGCCACCAAGAAGTAGTGTGTAAGCTCCAGCACTACCGCTTTGTCAGACATTCTGCCGCCAAGAAGTAGGTAACCTGGTGACACCACCTACGGCTAAGAAGTGTAACTCTTTATCAGCGCCTATGTCCAGCTTATCAGTGTGAAAGAAAACTATTGTGTTCCACACAAATCCTATATTTATTGGATCTGTGGTGTTACAGCTTTGGCTCCGATAAGAGCATTGTAGTTGGTGAAATTAATATAGTTAGGCACTGGCTACAAAAAGCAAATGAGATGATAGAAAAGGATAAAGTACGTGATACTATGATATTGACAGGAGTAGCTCACCTTTTCATTTTTCTTGTTTTTGATCGGTGGAGTTGGGGTCTGGTTTCTGAAAAGACATCGGCCATTAGCAACCAGAAAAATTGCTTAGTTACTTCAACAAGGCAATGCTGCCGGTATGTTGGGTAGGTACGCTACCCACCCGAAATGCTTCGGTCCACTACCATGCAGCATTTTGGACTACCCACGTACGAAACTAGAATATTTTCATTACCTACGTAATAATATTTGCTAATACGTACGTACCTTCCCAATATTTATTTTATTTATTTATTTATTTATTTATTTATAGGTACACAAAACAAATTACAATCAATAACTTATATTATCATCATAATATATATTATTATTATCATCATCAACAGCCTGAAGACGTCCACTGCTGAACATAGGCCTACCCAGGGACACTTCATCCATCGCCATCGGCTCCCGCGGCTTTCACCAGATCGTCGGTCCACCTAGTGGGGGCCTACGCTGCGTCTTCCGGATCGTGATCGCTGCTCGAGAACATTTCTTCCCCATCGGTTGTCAGTTCTATGAGCGATGTGGCTTTTCCAATGCCCATTGCCATTAAAATTTCAACTTGCTAAAAATTCTAAGAGCTAAGTCACTTTAGTTCTCCTGCGGATCTTATCTTTTCTGATAAACTATTTATATATATATACTTATCAGAACTTAATGTCATGTCATAATATGCAGGATATCCTTAGAAAATTCTTCTGACATAATAATAGATACGACTCAGCCCCATATTCTAAGACGTTACCTCGAGATTACTCCACTCGACTCAACCTCATTTTCGTGTTTTGGTATTTTTAGTTGACAATAAATAATCAACTTGACATTTCTGCGTCAATTTTTCTCAAACGAGAGAAGCGAAGCAACTGTCAACTCAAGGTACGTCGCGATGTATTTTGAGTTTCCCTCAAAGTTAAGTAGGAGTCAAATGAAGGATTTTTGGAAAAATGTTTTGGAATACGAGGGTAAGACTAATAAGAGATTCATGTCAAATTAAACGCGCTCAAATATTTCCCATATAAAAGTAGGTATAAGTAACCAGTTCGAAGTGTTAATGCAATAAACTACTATATTAACAAGCGGTTGGACTGTTCTGCAAAGTTCGTCTAAAATAGGTAGGTACCACCGCTTTGCCAGTTATTGATATTTATATGCTCTAAGGCTGCCAAGCACTACTGTGTTCCGGTCTGAAGGTATTCTATGTCTGCTCGATCTGTCGCAGAATGAAGAGCGCATTGCAGTGTCACGCGAAACTTTTATTTTAAAGTTCCGAGTGACACTGCAACTGTTATGAGGAGCTGTATCGCTTAACGCCAAGTGAACGACTAGTTCGTTATTATTTAATCTCATAAATATTACACAAACACGTATCACACAGTAACAGCTCTTGCGTAATACCTTTTCACTTATCTAAACTAATAAAATAATTTAGTTACCATTTGTAGTGTGATGACATGGTATCATGGTAAATCATTTCGTAATTCGCTATTCGTTGGGTTAGGACTTTTCTCCAAGAGCTCGTATTAATTGGCCAACCTAAATAAGAGCGGTAGGACTTTTCTGCAAAGTTTGTCTAGGTAGGCACCACCGCTTTGCCAGTTATTCTGCCGGCAAAACTTTGATAGAATTAATTTAAATTATGCCTGTATTAATTCTGAAATTATGTAAAAACAGTAAAAATCCCGACACAACGTAAGTATAACTTTTAGAATTAGCAAGTTGAAACGGCAATGGGCAGGCCACATCGCTCGTAGAACTGACAACCTATGGGGATGGAAAGGTTCTCGATTGGCGACCACGAACCGGTAGATGCAGCGTAGGTTTCCACTAGTGGACCGACGATCTGGGGCCGTACTGTGAGCTCTTAGCGCGATTCAAAATTGAGCCAGTATTGGATCGCTTGTCAAAATCTTCATACAAAAAAAACCGAAGTGATCCAATACAGGCTCTGGTTTGAATCGCACTAAAGCTCACAGTACGGCCCCTGTGCCCAAAGTCTGCTATTTCAATTGTGTCATAATGGTTCATGAATGGTGAACCATAATGACAGACTTTAACCATAATGGTAGTCTACTTATGGTTTGTAGACTACCATTAGTGTCAAAATCTGTCATTATGGTACCATTCATGAACCATTATGACACAATTGAAATAGCAGACTTTGGGCCCAATATGAGCGCCCTTCATATTGCCTCCTGCATCCTTCGTCATTGAGGGGAATAAGATTCTATGATTATTAGTGTCTTACGTGCTTTCTTTCTCCTCGCTCTGCTCTTCAATGTTGTCGAAATTGTGTTTCTCTCCGTTTAAGAATTCCACTTCTTTGAATACTGAGTTGTGGGCTAATACTGGTGCAGAGTTGACTGGGTGAAGCCGCTTTTGGTCTGAGGTCTTTGGCTTTTTCGCTGTTTGTGTGGTTCCTGAAATTAAAGAAATAAAGATTATTTTTGTAGAAAAAGGTACATTTGAAATTATAAGCTAATTAATTTTAATTTCGGTAATGAGACTACTGCGGCCAAGTGCGAGTCGGACTAGCACACGAAGGGTTCCGTACCATTATCTAAACTTGGTACATACGAGCAAAAAAATTGGTTTCTTGAATGGGAGCCCCGTTAAATATTTGTTTTATTCTTGTTTTTAGTACTTATTTGTTGTTATAGTGGCAACAGAAATAAGTATACATCATCTGTAAAAATTTCAACTGTGTAACTATCACGCATGATATACAGCCTGGTGACAGACAGACGGACAGCGGAGCCTAGTAATAAAGTACGTATATAATCCTTTGAATCCAAAAAATAAAGAAGTTTGTGCAGTAAAACTAAATATAAAATGTACATAGACATATATATTAAGGACAGGCCTAATGACGGGTAAAAACGTCGCTTCAAAGTGGGAGCCAATTTCACAGATTGGCATCCACTAGCGCTCAGTCTGTGATGGAAGTAAGAAGGCATCGGTCGAATGTCACAAACAAAATATGCCAAGTTGTATTGTGAAGGGTTGCACAATCTATACTCAAAAGTGCAGTAAAAAGAAAGACCAAGTTTCTTACCTCAAGTAATTCAATATTTTCAATATTACACTCTGTTTTGTAACAAAATAATCGAATTTATATTTGGAATAATCATTGTAAACATAAACATTGACGGACATAATGGCAGCGATAGGCACCTAATTTTCTCATCTTGTCGTAGTTCACGCAAAATCTAATAGATGGCGCTGACTTTTTCCACGCCATTTTGACAAAATAAAATGTTCCTTCGGGCATATCCTGATATATAAATCTATGAAAATGTAACATCCTAGCAAAGTTAAATACACTGTAAAGTCCCAAGTTTGCTAATAAAATTAGTGGTAAAATTCCACACGATAGTGTCTTTCAAATTAGTACTTTTTGCCCTTGAGAATCGAGACCATATTTGCTAATTCGCGTAAATCTATTTACTGTATTGTAAAGGACAAATAAACGACATACTGATGATTTACTATTCTATATTTGGTCACACTAATACTTTAGTCAAACTTGAGTACATATGCTTGAGTACCTACCTATTGTTAGAAGAGGCGGTTAATATGTGGATACAAAATAACATGTGTAACAACTTGCGAAACTAAATAGCAGAGTACTAGCACAAAAGAAATAATAGGTTACTTACCTACAAGTCTCAAATATGTAATAATCTTTTAAAAACACGCCTATTTCATACTGAGAATAATAAAAAACAATACTTGGATTATTTATTATAAGTAGGTAGTAATGGGTATTATTTTAGGCAAGTATTAAGCTCACGGAAACGGATGATTTTCGAAAATAGTCGGTGCCCAGCATAGCGGTTCAGGCAGAGGTGAGTTTATAAAAAACGGTTTTTAGTAGCGTTTACTTATTATGAACCTACCCATATCCATTTACCAATTATTGCAGTAATTTATTGTTTTTAAAGTCACTAGTGGCTAACCAAGGGGTCTAGCAAAGATCACAATCGCTAACGCTAACGCCTCACGCTAACTCCAAAAATGTATCGAAATGACATTCCGGAAATCGCTAACTTTTCCGTAGCGAATGTCATTTCAATACATTTTAGAGTTAGCGTGAGGCGTTAGCGTTAGTGGTTGGTAGTAGTAGTAAACGGTAACGACGTCGAGCGAAGCGAGGAGTGTTAAGTTAGTGTTGACCACACTAGAAGTACAAAATTACAATAAAATGAAGTGATGCCGATTAATTATAAATAATCGAAAATCCGACCGTTTTGTTGTGAGACATTTCCGATTTGCAATAAATCGACAGTTTATATATAAGGAAGGTGAAAGGAGGCAAGTGCGCCAGCACAGTCGCCGGTTCATCCATTTATCCTTTTCGCTTATCTTTTCCCTACTTCATTCTCTCTTCCTTAAGCCTGCGATAAGGCGTAAAACTAATAAATAATAGACGGGAAAACATTTGACTGATGTCACTTGTCGAAATAATTCTGCCAGGTTCTAAATCGTAGTGATGGATCTGGATCAACTCTTTATAGTTCAAAGGATC
The DNA here is from genome assembly GCA_963580505.1 of Ennomos erosarius. Taxonomy (NCBI): domain Eukaryota; kingdom Metazoa; phylum Arthropoda; class Insecta; order Lepidoptera; family Geometridae; genus Ennomos; species Ennomos erosarius. The sequence goes on along the minus strand of OY757007.1, from coordinate 2,799,710 downwards.
GGATCTATATTAAATAAATAAAAACAGCTAGAAAACGTTAATAGAAATGTAAATTGATTTACTAAGAGGACCATCCCGGTATTGGAAGATGTTATCGCCATCGCTTTGACAACACACACGTATGTTAGAGACAATATACTGTTACTCTCGCTAATTTTAATTTTAATGTATTATTTTTACAGGCAAACAATTAATTTTAATCACAAATGACGTAGTAATTACCATTTTAAGAAGTGGTTGGAAAAACACAAAATCATAAAATAGATCTTTAAACTGAATGGTTCAGTGAACTAATCACTCTTACCACATTACTATTTATTTTACATGAGAAAGTGGTAACATTAGTAATGTCAGTTTACTCCGTCTAATTAGAAAATAGGGTTTAGTTTCTAATATTTATTTAAGTGTTTTATATTTTATATTAACTTACCATGCTCCTTTTCGTATTTCTGCCTAAAAGAGGCCAGGGCCGGATCATTCTTCACCTCTTCTGGCAAGTCCAGCCAAAGATTGAGGGTATCTGCAGTCAACTCGCCACATGACACCAAAGAATAATTGCTCCTGATTGAAAAACAATACCAGACAATTAAATCATCATCATCATCATTATAATCAGCTTGAAGAAGTCCACTGCCAGATAGGCCTTCTCCAAGGAGCACCACTTTGAGCGGCTGCTTGCGTTTTGCATCCATCAGCTCCCCGCGGTTCTGACCAGGTCGTTGGTTCACCCGGGGGCCTACGGCTTTCAGTTCGTGGTCGCCACTAGACCTTTCTTCCCCATCGGTTGTCAGTTCTACGAGCAATATGGCGCCTGCCCACTTCAACTTGCTAATTCTGAAAGCTATATCTGTTGCTTTAGTTCTCTTGCTTGGGAATTTGCAGATAATTAAATAATGCTTGTATAATAAGTTACTTGACTATGTAAAGACCACCCCATCTCTTGTGTACCGTAAGAGTGGCTAAGGGAATATCCAGAGGACAGCAGCATTCTCCTCGGTACATTAAAATCTGTGATCACCAAGCCGCCTGTCAAGCGTTCTGATCACAGAGCTATGAAACAAATGGCGCTTCGCCTGGGAAGCGTTTTTTTTATCTGTGGTTCTGATTATGGCAAATCTCCCCTATGACAAGCGCCCAAAGTGGTGTTCTGAGGGGGAGGCCTATGTTCAGCAGCGGACGACTTTCAGGTGTTGATGTTGAATCAGAACTGAGTGAAAGGGTTGTTTTTTATATTGAACATAATTACTTGGTTATTTCCGGGTGGATGCTGGATGGGCACTTTCGTTCGTGTATTTTTCCTTTACATTAAAATTAACCAGAGGATTATATTTCCTAGACTCATCGAAATTATTTCGATGCCTAGACTAGAGATTGAATTAAGGATCTTCGTGCTTCCTCTATTTCCGTCGCGCCTTGCGTCATTTTAAGGTATTAAATGGTAGTGTTCAACAAAAAATCACATTAAACCAAACAAGATTTCATAGGTAAGTACTTACATTAAAACTCGTACTCCAGATGATGTACGCTTTTCCTGTTTTATTACTTATGAAAACTTGTTTGGATTAATGTGATTTTTTTGTTGAACATTTGTGACGTTATTTTGCAGGTTTTTCAACGGCTGGAGTTTTCGTAAGCACAGAGAACACAGTAGGTGTGTGATAATTTATTTTAAATTAGGCAATATCCAAAAGGCCATTAACCCCGTTTATCGTCAGTGAGGATTTAAAAATGTACGATTCGTCACACGATATGAAAATTCGAGCTCTCGATAATTTGGCAACTTGTGATAATTTTCGTAGTCTCTAATTTTGGCACTCCGGCTTGGTTGTGTTGCGACACGCGTGGCATAAAATAATGATTGATTTATGTAGAATTGTCGGTCTTTGAAGAAATTCCGACAATCATCATCATCATCATCATCATTAACAGCCTGAAGACGTCCACTGCTGAACATAGGCCTCCCCCAGGGAGCGCCACTTAGAGCTTCTGAATTCCGACAATGGCGGTTGTGAATTTTGAATTTATCTTTCAAAACTAGTGTATCTTGAACTTTAATGTGTAATAAGGGTGGATTGTTATCCGTTAAGTGTTCGTGAATGTGCACGAGTGTTGGCAAATGGTTTGATTATAAAACCATAAAACCATGCATTTTCGTTTTTGCTTCAACGGCCTTTTTAGAGCCTTCAGTAAAATATCCTCCATTTTATTGTTGGCGTTTTGACTGCCAAAATATGACTTTGACTTGACATAACCGTACAAATTTTACTCACTTGACATTGGCAGAATTATTGCAAAAATGCGATAGAAAGCCATTAAAAAAGAAGAAAAATGTAGAATTGTCGAATTTTGAGTTGATGAATTTTGATCATTCTATCTCTTTCTCTCTAACTCCCTAGCTTCATGTTGATGTTGAACCAGACGCGAATAAATGAGTTTTTTTTTACTATCAACAGCTCAAAGTTCAGTTCAAGAACAGCTCCGGTTCGTGGTCGCCACTCTAGAACCTTTCTTCCCCATCAGTTGTCTGTTTTACTTACGTGCAATGTGGGCCACCCATTGCCATTTCTACTTGTTAATTCTAAGAGCTAGGTGGACTGTGGATCTGGCGAAAGCTTTTTTTTTATGAGAATAAATGTCGTGACGAGCTGGTCGTTCACCTGATGTTAAGCAATACGGCCGCCCATAACAGTTGCAGTGTCACTCTGAACTTTAAAAAAATAAAGTTTCGCGTGACACTGCACCGCGCACGTCACCCTGAGACATCCTGAGGTAGGTAATCAGATTACTATACTGTGTGATCAGGTCATAAAGTCACATTTGCCCAGTAATTTCACTAGCTACAATGCCCTTTAAACCGGAACACAGTAGTGCTTGCACACTACTGCTTGGCGGTAGAATAACTGGCAAAGCGGTGGTACCTACCTAAACGAACTTTACAGAAAAATACTACCACCTAGTAAGATGTGGGGAGCCGGTGGAAGCAGGAGGCGAGTAGGCGCTCAAGGTGGCGCTCTGTGGGGAAGCCTGTTCATGTTCAGTGGACGTCTTCAAGATAATGATTATAATGAATGCTTGTCCAATCTGTTACCTGCTCAACTCTCGTTCTGGCTTCTTTTTGGATAATCTCGTCCATTCCTTTATGTTTTTCCACAGACTCATGCTGGCTGCTATGTATATTTACATGTTGAATCTGAAAAGCTAAAAAAAATACATAACATTGTTGAACAGTACTTGTTATAAAGGTTTGAATATTTAGGGGGGAGGGGGTTAAGCAGACTCCTACCAATTTAAATAAATAAATATAAATATGTGTGAACATTTCACACAGTGCCATCTAGCCCCAAACTAAGCAAAACTTGTACTGTGGGAACCAGATAACTGATACAATACTTATATACTTTTTGTTTGTAAATACATACATAGAATACAATATAACACCCAGCCACAGAACAAACATCTATGTTCATCACACAAATGTTTGTCCTGGGTAGGAATCGAACCCACAGCCCTCAGTTCAGAAGGCAGGGCTACTACCAACTGAGCTATCGGGCCCGTCATTTAAGAAGAGGGATTACAAACTCATGACACAAATACCAAAACTAACATGACGGTATCGTGATTAGAGTTCCGGGCGTCACTTAACATCAGGTAAACGACTAGCTCTTCACGCTATTAATTACCATAAAAAAATTATGAAAAGCGTCTAAAGCAAAGTCTAAAGTGGAGTTTAATTGAGGCTTATTGTGAGCGACACGGAGGTCCGTTAGTAGCCTCATTTAAAGATTTATTTTTTTGTCCAAAAGAAAGAAATGGACTTTCAATTTTTTAGTTGACATTAGAGGAAAAAGATGTCGCCCTAATTTTTTTATGTAAATATTATTTTTTGTTTTCTTTGGATTTTGCACAATATAACCGCTTCCCTTTTATATCGCATTTATTTTGTTACTAGTTACTGCCCGCGGCGTTGCCACGCGTGGACTACATTACTTTTCAGGTTTCGGTTTGGCAATGGCTTTATTTTTAAAAACTGATATTCCATCAGCCACACTGAGTTTTCTGCTCGTATAATCACTTCCACGAAGTAAAAATGACATGTCTTAATCATGGATGAAATAATTAATTATAATATTTTCCAAAACAGCATAGGTACGCTAATTATTATCCTTGATATTCCTGGACCAATTTTGATGAAATCTCCACTCATGGCTACTTAACTATAGAAAAATTTTCGATGATATTTCGATAAGTATCATCGAACTCATGATTAATTAAAACCTATATTATATTAAAATCTAGGCTTTCAAAACATTTTTACAATAGGGCAAAGTCTGGGGGTCTAGCAAAGATACCAACCGCTAACGCTAACACCAAACGCTAACTCCAAAATGTACTGAAATGACGTTTCGGAAATCGCTAACTTTTCCGTAGCGAATGTCATTTCGATACATTTTTGGAGTTAGCGTGAGGCGTTAGCGTTAGTGATTGTGATCTTTGCTAGACCCCCAGGGCATTTTACATAATATGTTTCGTACACAGATTAGAGAAAAAAAATCTACTTCGTATCATTCCAAAGAGTATTATTATACTTCTGTATCATTCAAAGAGTATATAATTTATTACGTAACGTAAGAGTATCATTGGTCCACTGCATTAGCCTATGGTAGTATGCATTGGCCCTCAGACCTGTTAGCCAAACATAAACGTCATGTAATGCCAAAAATTGGTTTAGCAATGCGTAGCAAGGGTCAAGATTATACTCCCAAGGGTAAAGCTCTAACTATCACGGTTCATGAAATACAGCCTGGTGACAGACGGACAGAAGGACAGACAGCCTGACAGACGTCGTCAGTCCGTTTTGGGTACGGAACCCTATTACTAAGGCTCCGCTGTCCGTCTGTCCGTCTGTCACCATCAGGCTGTATCTCATGAACCGTGATAGAAAGACAGCTGAAATCTTCACAGATGATAAATAAATTTTTGTTGCCGCTATTACAAAAAATACAGAATAAAATAAGTATTTAACCCCTTAAATACTCATTTTATTCTGTATTTTAGTATTTTTTCTTTCTCATACAACAAACGTTTTTTTTCTAGTTTTTATAGATAATGATATGGAACCCTTCGTGCGCGAGCCCAACTCGCACTTGGCCGTTTATTTCTCTAATCTGCGGGCACTTAAGTATAAGTAACATGTTTATATCTTGAATGCAATCGATTCATACTACTTACATATTATTTGATGGTATATCTATTTTACTCCAAAAACCTCAAACAACCTGCAAGGGCTTAAATAGAAAAACTAATAATTGTTAAAGAATTCTAATAAATTGTAAAATTTCATTCCACTATTTAATGCATATTTACTACCGAAATTAACTCCTATTACTCTTTGTTCATGGCCTTACACACGTTTTTTTTCTTTAATCTGTGCCTCCAGATGGACTTTACGTGAAACATGTGAAATATTCAATAACAACACGACGAAAAATTACTATACTTAACACTGGCTAAATACACTATGTGTGGAGCCATAATACAACATAAAAAAATTACTGTGACATAAACTAACCGTCAGTAGCCAAAAAAATTCACCATGAAGCGGCCATGTTGTATAAAATTCCGTCCGGTTTCGTAATGATATTTTAATAATTTTGACCAAATTTTTTTAATGATATTTGTATTTTGATATATCCTATGTTGTGCGCCGGTTATTTCTAAGCATATTAGTACAACCCGCATGAAAATCAGTTCAGTATCTAGGGTTTTGTTCAATAACAAACAAACAAACAAACAAACAGCTACAAATTATTGTCCCTAGATGGCGTTAGATATGATAAATTAGAAAATGTATGGAGAAGGGCTAAAAGTCTTGTAGTCCTGCATCGCGGTTACGATATTTTTTGAACAATAGAACCTATGGGATAAATTAGATTTGACATCATTATGTGTGTGTTCCGTAGCGCGCCAGAATTACACATTTATTATATGTATATGGATATGGATATGTATGGATCTTTTCTTCTACGGAAACACCACATCGGCAACACTTATGTTTTACCCTTGGACTTTTGGCTTTCCATCATCTACCTACAGTCTCTACACCTAAAGACAGCCCAATGTCAAATAAGTACATTATGGGGTTCAGGGCGATGTTTCGCCATCTCTTTCTATTAGTACAGATACTCGCATCCATAAAAAGAGACGGAGTATTCAACTTCACCGGTAAGTTGGTGGAACTATGATTAATTACACGGCGTTGTTTTAGGGCCGTGACTTATCGACTCAATTTTATCGATAACAGTGACGGTAATAGTGACGATAAAATGATGTAATAGTGACGATAATAGTGACGAATGTGTATGAATATACAGGATGTAATTTAATTCATCATAAATTGAGCCCATGATAGTACACCATTTAAAGATGATTATTAAAGAGTAAAGAGTGTAAAACAAAATATTTTTATTGAAAATTATGAAGATTGCTGCGGCGCCTAAAGCAGTTGGCACGGATGATTTTGATACATTTTTAAACGTTTTTATACATTGTATGTACTAATTAAAAACAGTACTTCATTATTTTAATTAAACTTTGTATTGTAGCATTTGATTAAGTAAGTTATTCCATTTTTTGGAGTTATTATTATTACCAAACCAATGTGTCAGAATTCAAAAATTTTGGTCCACACATGACCGGTATCAGGAGTAGGTACCTAGTTTCAAAGGATGCTAATGAATTCAATTACAGCCAGTATGTATTTCTACGAACAAAATGAATTAGTTCCAGTGCCTTTTGTTACATTGTTGTCGGTTTGTTATTCAATTCGTTGTTTTGTAGAACACCTAGTACTCCTAATAGTGCTCATAGCGTTCGACTAGCATTCATTTTGTATTTCGTAGCTCTTATAGCATTCGATCGTTCATTCTATTCTTATGCATGGCATTCATTGTGTATTTCATAGTGCTCATAGCAAGCATCGACTAGCCATCCGCCACCGAAAGCCAACATGTTATCCAGTACCTAATCTGAGCCGAAACTGCCAATCTAAAGTTGTGAGGCTATACCTAATATGTACGCAACAGCATTTTTAGGCAGCCATATAAGTATTACTTATTAGGTTACGTAGGTGTTTGTAAACAAATTACGTATTTCACATACTGGCTTATTCTGGTTTGAATCTAATGGCCCTGCCAATGATTTCTGACGACGACGCGACGACGCGGACGGCCCGATAGCTCAGTTGGTAGTATCTCTGCCTTCTGAATTGAGGGCTGTGGTTTCGATTCCTACCCAGGACACACATTTGTGTGATGAACATAGATGTTTGTCCTGCGTCTGGGTGTTATATTGTATTCTATGTATGTATTTACAAACAAAAAAGTATATAAGTATTGTATCAGTTATCCGGTTCCCATAGTACAAGCTATGCTTAGTTTGGGGCTAGATGGTGAAATGTCCACACATATTTATTTATTTATTTATTTTTCAAGTTATGTGTGGGATTCGCTCTCGCTCTCTCAAAGGAAAACTTCCTAAGGAAACAGGGGGTCCAGCCAAGATCCCTTTCCATTAGCGTTAACGCCAAATGTTAACGCAAAATGTGTGGGAACGTAATGTAGGTACCTATAAGTAGGCTAATTTTCATACATTAAGGAGTTAGCATTTGGCGTTAACGTTGGTAGAAAGGTATATTTACTAGACCCTCTAGCACGTTCAAGAATAAAAATAGAACAACACAAAAAATTAGTAATAACACACAACGATCACATATCCTGGACTCTAACTAGGATTCTCTGTATCTAGGAACCCAGGAACTACGAAGACCATGCTTTCGCAACACCCACACAGAACAAGTATTTGAGCTTTATTTTTACCTGTGCGTGAAAACAAAAACCTGTCCTACCGAGGAAATCGAACCCCCGCCTCCGGGTTACAAGCAGATCTGCTCAACCACCACACTACGAAGGCTTTCACCACCAACCCGCATTTATCGAGTTTGATGCATCATGGCATAACCTACTCATTTTTTCATCTGAGAGGGCAGCGGTGGGTAAGTGCCTACAATAGTTTTGCTTTGCTGATCGGACGGTGGTGGTCCAAAGCTTTGTTTTTTGTAAATAATAAAGGAACTTTGTCCCTTTACCTACCGCGGTTTACTCTACACACGTTCGACATCATATATTAAAAAAGGCGGGTTACAGAGATATAAATCACTCCTCCATTTTCATTTAAAAATCCATTTACCAGTACCTATATATCAACAACAGTAACCACCTTGAAATTATTATAATAAGTAGTGCTATTTTTATACATTTCATTATGTTCGTAATAATGTCGGTAGGTACACGTAGATACATGTAAGTATTCTATTTCTTAATTCTTTTGCGTTATCTTTTCCGTATTTATGAGATGTAACTAAGGCCACATAGAATACACAATAGTGCCACTACGTACCTACTAATGCCGATTCTGTCTCACATCTTCATATACCACCTCCAATCTCCATTTTTAGAATAGGTACGGAAACCTAAACGGATCCGCGATCCGCAACCTAAAAATGGCGGCTAAAAAGGTAAAACGGACCCTGTACGGCTTCGGCGTGAGTTGCAGTTTAGACTGAGGCATTTTTTAAATCTCCTAAACCATAGATACTTCTACTTTATTCGTAGTAATGTGCAACTAGTTACGATATTTATTATGACTATGAGTGATATTTCTAAAAATTTAATAATCGATGTTTTGCCATCCCTAGTATTGCAATCTGCTGTGAGCCACAACTGTGGCCTCTAAGCACTTTAGGTTTGGCGAAGCGAGCTAAAAATGTGACAGAAGCGCTTGATCTGCAATTTCAAAAATAGGCACTTAACATAGGTACCTACTTACCTAAATAACTTTTACAGGAATACCATCATGCGTTAATAGAATGATATCTAGCAGATACATACCTACTTAATTATTATTTGCTACAGCAAAATAAACTAACAAACGCGTACCATTTAAGCAATTGAATGAAACAAAGCGCGTGAGCGTTACTTATTTTGTATCTACGAGTCACTTTGGAGATAACTACGATAAGTCATAACTTCTATTTGTAAATAAGTAAGTACCTATCTGTTGCAGGTGTTTGTGAAATAAATAACTAAGTCAAGTACGAGTCGGACTAGCGCACGAAGGGTTCCGTATTCTATGTATGTATTTACAAACGCCTTCAGTAAAATATCCACCATTTTACTGTTGGCGTTTTGACTGACAAAATATGACTTTGATTTGACTTAACCGTACAAATTTTACTCACTTGACATTGGCAGAATTATTGCAAAAAAGCGATAGAAAGCCATTAAATAAGAAGAAGAAGAAGTAATGACATGTAATGAGCTAATGAGGTACTATGAAGTAGAAAAAACTGACATCCCTGCACGTGACTTATCAATTTTTAAGATAATTAATTTTTGTTCTCCCGACTGTTCATTTTTCGAGGAATTATTGGTGCTAATTTGTGCAATAAAAAAATAACACGACACTAGCCTACTTATTACAAATAGGTAATCATGTACATAGAAACCTAAAATAAGTACATACTTATATAGATTTAACATACGAAAAAAAACTCTTAAAATAAAACAATTAAATGCATTTAGCATTTAAATTTTTATCAGTTAGGTATGTACATACGTACTAGGTACTAGATTAAATTACCTGTGACAAACAAAAAATATAATTATCTTTAGTTATATTGCACCAATACCTACATTAATTTTTTTTTTCACCTCAGCAGCTCGAACAGGCGTCTTTTGCTGCGAGAAAACAGTGTGCAAAATCGTAATTTGCTCACTGCGTGAGACAAAGTAATTTTTTAATATTATGGACTTTGCGGTAGGTATATTTAGCCAGCTGTAGGGTACATTTATATGGAGTTTTGGAGAGAACATGTTTTTATTCTTTTTTTTTCTTAGTCATACTTTTGGTGGGAACGCGAAAGTGTTTCCTTACTAGGTAAGTAGGTACCTATAATGATGTTCTCACTGCTAAGGTGAAAAGTTGTATCGTAAGTTATTGCATCTCGTGCCTTTGAATCCCTCGCTCAGGATTCTAAGTTAGAATCCTGAGCGAGACTCGCTACGCTCGTGATTTAATTTTCTGCGTAGTGCAAAAGTTTCATCTGTGTCTGGATGTTGTGGGAGCATGGTCCTCGTAGTTCCTGGGTCCAGGTTCTATGTATAGTAGAGTTGCCGCGAATAGTGTTCATAGCGAATAGTCGAATACCGATTAATCGCCATTCACTTTGGCGAATAGTCGAATAACTCGACATTACTATTCGACATAAAAAAAAACATTAAACACATTAAAAATATTTCTAATTTCTTCTAAGGTTGTGAGAAAAGAAAAAAATAAAGTTAAAGTAATCTGTTTCATGTTATACATACCTACATAATATATGTAGTAAATTTAATTGTTGGATTTTAAATATTAATTAAACAGCCTTACTAATTTAATTTTATGAATATGATAGGCACAGGCACATATTACAGATAATAATTGATATTGTGTATTGTTTTATTAAGGAAAATAATTAAAAAAAATATTATTTTTAACTCATTAGTTCTTTTGTTCGTTAAAAGTTTATTTTCGACGACTATTCGCCGAATGCCGAATAATACTAGCTATTATTCGGTATTCGACGAATATAAAAAAAATGACGAGTAATGCCGAATACCGAATAATAGCGAGTATTCGCGGCAACTCTAATGTATAGTATGTATGTGATCGTTGGGTGTTATTTTAATTACCCACTAATTAGTCTTTATCGTGAGCTTAGTGTACCAATTAGTAATTTAATTCAACCCGCGACATTAGTTTAAGCTGTCAACTAGAAAAGAGCAATGACTTCAAAAGTTTAGTATGAATAATTATCTTGAATCATAGCTAAAGTAAGTACTAGATAGAGTCCACGACAAACTTAATAGCGGCTGTGAAGTCGGCGCAAAACACTGCGCAGTAGTAAAAATTAGATGTGCGCGGGAAGAGGTAAGCGGTCTGCAGGCGTGGGGCATTGCAGCGCACTTCACAGCCGCCATTGAGTTTTACACAGACTACTTATAGGTACAACAACAACACTCGATCAAGCCACCTTCGAAAAAAACTTAACATGGCATCGCAATGCCTAATTGACAGATTTGAGATTTTTATAGCAAAGAAAAAAAATCACTAGTGGGCAAAGACTTTTTATCCAGACCACTAATACGAAATTTAAGCAGGGCAAAACCGTACACACCACTTTGGGTGTGATTGATTCTCAGCTGTCAAAATCGAAATCAGTCGTTACTTGGGTGTGCTTTTGAATACATACCAAAAAAATGCCGTCTTGCGTGATAAAACTGTGTCGAAATCACTCGAGGCACGAATCACAGAAGCACACAATCTCATTTCACTTGTAAGTGGCCTTAATCATGTATTTTTATAAGATTATTTTAATTATTTCTATTTGACGAAGAGTATTTCACATTTTACAATAAAAAGTTGACATGTCAAAATCAGTATTGCCACACGACATCTGAATAATTACCCGATTTCTTTTGTATAGATTTCCAACAGATCCACCCATGTCTAGCTGGGCCCTTATTCCGTATCGATTCCTTACTTCGAAACCACGTGAATTCCTTGTCTTACAAAAGAAATCTGCAAAACTCTACTCTCTATGAAACGAAAACAAAACCGCGCGAAATGAATTTGGAATTGGCGCGATTAGAACTGTCAAAAATCATATGTTTTACTGAGGCGCGTTCCGAAACATCAACACATCAAAAGATTATGACCACTAATGTACTTACGTATAATGTACTTTTATTCAAAATAAAGATAACTTTAATGTAAAGCGAAGGTACATCTCTCGTCTCAACGCTGTGACACGATTTGAACAATACACGATAACGACGTGGTTTCATATCGTGTGGAATCTATGTTTCCATAGAGAATAACCGCCCTGATCGTTGGATAAAAGTAGTTCGAAAAACTTGAAATGAAGATTGGTGGAAACCTAATACTCGCTCAATAATATGTTTAGCGCATTTCTATTGTAAAGAACACACAGAACACAGAAGTGCAATTACTGATAATAGTTTTATTGTCAACTATAGGCGTTCCACGCGCCCACTGTTTTCCCATTTTTAAGGTTATTTTTTTTATCCTAAAATATGAAACATTATTTTGGTTGAGGCTCAGGGGGTCTAGCAAAGATCACAATCGCTAACGCTAACGCCACACGCTAACTCCAAAAATGTATCGAAATGACATTCGCTACGGAAAAGTTAGCGATTTCCGAAATGTCATTTCAGTACATTTTGGAGTTAGCGTTAGTGGTTGGTATCTTTGCTAGACCCCCTGTACCTACATAACTGTTGTTCTTTAATCCCTTTAATTTGGTAATATTGAAAAACTCGTGAGTTATTAAAAGAAATGTTGAATAAACTGTTGGTTATACTTAATTTGAATCCATTTTATTAAAAGATTGCATGAGCTATCTATAGACCTTTTTCTTGTCTAAAGATAGTAGTATGATGTTAATTAATTTTATTATTTTATATTTTTTTAATGTAGGCGTTATATAATATTTATTATTTACATTTTACATCTAGCTAGATTTGTATTTAGGTACCCGACTAAATCGGGTAATATTATTTATATGGTATGTTGAAAGAGGAACTGACATTAGAAGAAAAAAAAATGTGCTCTTTGGTTTGATTCATGTTCAAACAAGGTTAAGTATGGAGACTTCGGTTCTGGACCTATGTAATAGGGGGAATTCTGTGCTAGTGGGTTATAATTATTTTATCTAATCAAAAGAAGAGTTCTATGCAAGTAAATAGGGCTGTTTCTGTTTAACATCTCATTACAATTTAAACCTAGGCAATATAATTATAATTATAAATAACCTCCAGATAAAAGCGTATAATTTTATTCTACATTTTTTATAAAGTACCTACCTACCCATGGACAGAAAGTAAGTAGGTAACCTTTCGAACTGCCCTTTTTAAGTCGATCTATATGTACCAACTAATCACGTAGGTAGGTACTTACCTGATTAATTACAGAATAAAACATTAAGACAACGATATAATAAAACGTTAAAGTTTTTATAAACTCTAATAAAACCGAAAAACGCGTTAATCATACTTTATTAATAACCCTAAGCAATACAATGGGAACTATTTGCGTAAACATAATTAAACACAACTAACCTCCATGGACATCCAAAAACGAACCGTTGACACTGGCACACAATAAAAAGAAAACAGTTTTGGCGCGAAATGTTAACTGCTAACTTTTTCGAGCGTTTTTATTCAAAAGGCCACACTCGATACGCGTATAACGCCAAGCGATCAAATAGTGACTGAAGAAAAGTCGTACTACGTAATTATTACGTATCGTTGCTACAAATGGCATTGACTGTGTACATTTTTATCTGTGTTATTTATTTACTTGAGTCGCTACTCGCCACGCTATGGTTTAATCAGTTGGTATTATTATGCGTATGCGCGTGCCATTGCTATTATGAATGAGTGATCATATGAAATAATGTAAAACTCTTAAAATTATTCTAAGGTAAAACTATTGTTTGTTGTGTTCACAGATTAGATAGCTTTTTTTAATGGGAATGAGAGACGTGACGAGCTGGTCGTTCACCTGATGTTAAGCAACACGGCCGCCCATAACAGTTGCAGTGTCACTCGAAACTTTAAAATAATAAAGTTTCGCGTGACACTGCACTGCGCACGCCATCCCAGACATCACCCAGTCTAGGAATCAGATTACTAAACTGTGTAATCAGGTCATAAAATCTCATTTGCCCAGTAATTTCACTAGCTACAATGCCCTTCAAAGCGGAACCTAGTAGTGGTTGCACACTACTGCTTGGCGGCAGAATAACTGGCAAAGCGGTGGTACCAACCTAGACGAACTTTGCAGAAAAGTCCTGCCACCTAGTAACCACCTAGTAAAAAAAAAGGTTCTGTGGTGCGGTGGTTGAGCGGGTCGGTTCATAACCTGGAGGCGGCGGCAGCTTCGGTTCCCGCGACAGGACAAGTACGTATTTGTGTCCATGAAAAAAAGCGCAAATTTGTTCTCTGTATTGGGTGTTGTGGGAGCATGGTCCTCGTAGTTCTTGGGTCCTAGATACAGGGAAACCTAGTTAGGGTCCAGGATCTATGTATATATGTGATCGTTGGACGATATTTATTTATTTATGAGAGGAAAAACAACCATTCATTGATATTATGTTTGCAAGTGGCAAACCGTTTTGGTTTACCTATAGTTTTTTTTTTATGAGAATAAATGACGTGACGAGCACGAGATTCCACACGATACGAAACCACGTCGTTATCGTGTCTTGTTTCAATCGTGTTACAGCGTTAGATATACCTCCACTTTAAATTAAAGTTATCTTTATTTTAAATAAAATATATTGTCATAGGTGGTCATATCTTTTGATGTGTTGATGTTTCGGAACGCGTCTCAGTAAAACATATGATTTTTGACAGTTCAAATCGCGCCATTTCCAAATTTATTTCACGCGGTTTTGTTTTCGTTTCATAGAGAATAGAGTATTGCAGATTTCTTATGTAAGACAAGGAATTCGCGTGGTTTCGAAGTAAGGAATCGATACGGAATAAAGGCCCTGATATTAAGCAATACGGCCACCCATAACAGATGCAATGTAACTCGGAACTTAAGAATAATAAAGTTTCGCGTGACACTGCACTGCGTACGTCATCCTGAGACATCACACAGTCTTTCAGATTACACACTGTGTAATCAGATCATAAAGTCTCATTTGCCCAGTAATTTCACTAGCTACAATGCCCTTCAAACCGGAACACAGTAGTGCTTGCACACTACTTGGCTGTAGGCTTGGCGGCAGAATAACTGGAAAAGCGGTGGTACCTACCTAGACGAACTTTGCAGAAAAGTCCTACCACCTAGTAAAATTGGATTAAGATTGGAAAAATTCCCTTCGCAAGGGATGGTAAAATTATATTTAAATGGTTAAAGGAGTTTCTGGACTTTGACCAATAATACCCATCATCAAAGTAGGTGCAAAGAGGATTTCTGGATACAAAAAAGTCCTGAAATCCCCTACGCAACGAATGTCAAATAGGATTTATGGAATAAGCCACATTTTCTATGCAACGGTGTGTTCTGTGTTTTTGAAACGGTCACATGCGCTCGCTAATTTATTTAAAAATTAACTATTATTTTCTTTCTTGGAAATAGGCATGATGATCTTATCTACATGACTTGTAATTTCACTAGCTACAATGCCCTTCAAACCGGAACACAGTAGTGCTTGCACACTACTGCTTGGCGACAGAATAACTGGCAAAGCGGTGGTACATACTACTTCCACTAAACCACTTCAGTGACTAATAATAAAGAATACTTTTATTCCCATAGTATTCACTTATGGTATACCTATTGACTTGTACCAACCATTGCTGGTACAAGACACGTGATCCAATGTGGGTACTTTCATAATGTCTATGCGGCTGCCATGTTCTTATTTAGGTGCCTATAGTATAAGTAGTAGTTAATTATATACTCTTTGGTGCCTAGTTTTTTTATTATATTTCGGCTCCACATATATTGTAATTAGCCAGTGTCAATTATTGTTTATTTTCATGGAGTTTTAGAATATTTTACGTAGTCAAGTCTTAGTCTTAGTCATAGTCCAGTCTAAGTCATGCTCAAGTAAAGTGGTGGCAACTTTATAAGAAGCTTCTATGGAATTTTGGAAGCAACACGAAAAACCACGTTACACCACATTATATCACTTGCCCACACTCATGCTCGTAATTCAGCACTTAATGCGTAAAACGCCACCAACTTTAAACATTAACACTGGCAAAAGCACAAGTTTTGAGAAATAATACAATGCAACGACCGACGTGAACATTTTCACGTTCCCGCCAAAACTCCCGGTGCCTAGTTCTAGCAACAATGGACAGTGCCCTATAATAATAAAATATTTTTTTAATGTCATTATTAATAACGTGACGAGAGGATCAGTGGGGTGATTACGTAACTTTGACAGCAATGCAACAGGAGAAATTTCATTCCGAATATGAAAATTTTCACAGTAACTATGCACATAAACTGCGTATTGAAACTGTCAAATCCATATATTTTTGTTTCTAATGGTTGCAATCAAGTTACATAATCGCCTAGCTGATATCACTGAGAACTTTGCTTGCCTGATGTTAAGCAACATGTCCGCCCATAACAGTTGCGGTGTCGATGTTGAAGATTTATGCGGTAAGGTAAGAAATAAAATAATAAAATATGTTTATTTCAATAAGTAGATTTTGAAAATATATATTATTTTGTGTTATAATAACATAGATACTTATACCTTTCAGTAATAAAATAAGCCAGCGTTTATAATAGCTCAACTATTATATTGTCGCCCCGACATGGATAAAATATTAAATAAAATACTTACTTATTTAATATCATACTATATTTTTTGTATTATTACAAATATATATAATTATATTATATTTTAAATTACACTATTAAGCATAGGCGGTAAAAATACTATTATTACTGTAGGTATTATATTATCTGGGCTATTATATAACAGTAATTTTGTGCCACGATGGCTGTATATTAATTCTAATACCTACTTTAGAATACAATATTAACATAATATGTGTGGACATTTCACACAGCGCCATCTAGCCCCAAACTAAGCATAGCTTGTACTATGGGAACCAGATAACTGATATAATACTTATATACTTTTTTGTTTGTAAATACATACATAGAATACAATATAACACCCAGACGCAGAACAAGCATCTATGTTCATCACACAAATGTTTGTCCCGGGTAGTAATCGTTATCGAACCCACGGCCCTCAGTTCAGTAGGCAGGGATACTACCAACTGAGCTATCGGGCCCGTCATAAAAAAAATAATATTAAATTGTTTTATATTTGTGATATTTGTACTGTATAGAAAATCATGAACTTAAAATATAATTATTTTATTCGTTTTTCTGGGTAGCAGCTATTTTTAATTATTTCATAATTAAATATTAAAGTTTTTTTGTGTCGAAGTTATTTACTACTAGCTACTGCCCGCGGCGTTGCCACGCGTGGACTACATTACTTTTCAGGTTTCGGTTTGGGTAATGGCTTTATTTTTAAAAACTGATTTTCTATCAGCCACACTGAGTTTTCTGCTCGTATAATCACTTCCACGAAGTAAAAATGACATGTCTTAATCATGGATGAAATAATTAATTATAATAATTCCCAAACCAGCGTAGGTACGCTAATTATTATCCTTGATATTCCTGGACCAATTTTGATGTAATCTCCACTCATGGCTACTTAACTATAGAAAAATTTTCGATGATATTTCGTTAAGTATCATCGAACTCATGATTAATTAAAACCTATATTATATTAAAATCTAGGCTTTCAAAACATTTTTACAATAGGGCAAAGTCTGGGGGTCTAGCAAAGATACCAACTGCTAACGCTAACGCCAAACGCTAACTCCAAAATGTATTGAAATGACGTTTCGGAAATCGCTTACTTTTCCGTAGCGAATGTCATTTCAATACATTTTTGGAGTTAGCGTGAGGCGTTAGCGTTAGTAGATCTTTGCTAGACCCCCAGGGCATTTTAGATAACATGTTTCGTACACAGATTAGAGAAAAAAATCTACTTCCATCATTCCAAAGAGTATTATTATACTTCTGTATCATTCAAAGAGTATATAATTTATACGTAACGTAAGAGTATCATTGGCCCACTGCATTAGCCTATGGTGGTAATAGTATGCATTGGCCCTCAGACCTGTGGGCCAAACATAAACGTCATGTAATGCCAAAAATAGGCGTAGCAAGGGTCAAGATTATACTCCCAAGGGTAAAGCTCTAACTATCACGGTTCATGAGATACAGCCTGGTGACAGACGGACAGAAGGACAGACAGCCTGACAGACGTCGTCAGTCCGTTTTGGGTACGGAACCCTATTACTAAGGCTCCGCTGTCCGTCTGTCCGTCTGTCACCATCAGGCTGTATCTCATGAACCGTGATAGTTAGACAGCTGAAATCTTAACAGATGATAAATATATTTTTGTTGCCGCTATTACAAAAAATACAGAATAAAATAAGTATTTAACCCCTTAAATACTTATTTTATTCTGTATTTTAGTATTTTTTCTCTCTCATACATCAAACGTTTTTTTGCTAGTTTTTATAGATAATGATACGGAACCTTTCGTGCGCGAGCCCAACTCGCACTAGGCCGGTTATTTCTTTAATCTGCGGGCACTAAGTATAATTAACATGTTTGTATCTTGAATGCAATCGATTCATACTACTTACATATTATTTGATGGTATATCTATTTTACTCCAAAAACCCCAAACAACCTGCAAGGGCTTAAATAGAAAACTAATAATGGTTAATCAAATCTAATAAATTGTAAAATTTCATTCCACTGTTTAATGCATATTTACTACCGAAATTAACTCCTATTACTCTTTGTTCATGGCCTTACACACGTTTTTTTTCTTTAATCTGTGCCTCCAGTAGGGCGATTATGTAACTTTTATTTCAATCAGTTTCATTAAGAAATATGTATTTATTATAGTTTTGCGATTATGTACGACATTCTATATCAATCAAAGTCAATAAAAGTTCGATTGCAACAAGTTTGCTACAGAAAAGGATTTGACAGAACAAAAATTTCATCGATATGAACATTTGCGATTACGTACATAGATTTCAGCCGAAATGACGGCAGAAATTACATTCTCCATAGAAACAGGCTAGAGGTTGTTTCTTGCGAACTTTTATTGTTGTTTTTCTTCACATTGAGCATCTTCGAGCAATATAAACGCATAAGTAGTAAATCATAAAATACTTACTTACTATATCCAGTGTGACCATCTAAATTGCAGATTCTGCCCTAAATAGGCTAGAAATCTTCCTCAACAAAGAAATATGCCTCAAGTCTTTTATAATATATTGCTAGTTGACCCAACCCGGCTCGCGCAGGTTAATAATTTTTACGTCTTACCTAACCCTGTTTAAGCGGCTTCAATATTGATCGATTGTTCGTGTTACGTTGGCGCGCAAAAACGTCGTTGGCTGTACGCGATTATCAATAGTTATGTATCCTCCTCTCTTCTAATTTTTGCGTGACCGACAGGGCCCATGACGTTTATGTTTATGTTTCAGCCCTTTGGGGGCTGACCAATGAATAAAAAAGTAATCATATGCAATTTTTATTTAATCTTAAAAGACAAATAACAGTCAATTAGCGCGCCAGTTTACCGGCAGTAGGATATTGATCGGATGAAAACTATCTTAGTTACATGGTTGCTAGTGAGGCACTCCCTCTAGTCCGCACGGCAGGTATGGTATTTAGTTTCTTCTAGTTTCAGTGAGGAAGTCTGATGAATGTGTGGGCTACTCCCACATACACACACATTCACACATATATATAACACTACATATTATTTATTTATCACACTAATACATACACTTATATATCTACAGTATTATTAATATTTATACACATACCGGCCAAACTGGTGACCCCTCATAAGGACACCATGAGTAGCAGTAGCGAATCCGACAAAACTGTCTTGGACAACACAATGCGCAAAGACGATGACAATGTAACAACACGCCGCCGCCCTAAGAAAATGTGCGTTTCCACTGACCAAGTTCCGTCCGACGTACGGCAATTTAATTTGAAGGTTCCGGCATTTTCTCCAGACGACCCCGAGATTTGGTTTGCCTTATTAGAAGGTCAATTTGACAATTTTGGCATAACGGACGACAAAATTAAATTCAACAACGTCATAACAAATCTCGACATAAGTCAGGCGAAAGCGGTTAAGGATGTTATTTGCAACCCTCCGACCAGAAACCGCTATGAGAAAATTAAGAGCGAGCTCATCAGGCGACTCACGGCCTCCCATGAGAAGAAGGTCAGGCAGCTGCTGACTCACGAGGAGCTGGGTGACCGGAAAGCGTCGCAGTTCCTCCGACACCTGCAGGATCTGGCAGGACCGAATGTTCCAGAGGAGTTCCTGCGGACGATCTGGAGCAACCGCCTGCCGCAGAGCATCCAGACGGTGCTGGCTTCACAGCCCACTCACTCCCTGGAACAGCTGGCAGACCTGGCAGACCGCATCCATGAGATATCGGCACCTCCCTCTACATCTACCTCCGCGTCCAGTGCTGCATACGGAGCACCTGCTTCCAGCAGTTCCAGCACTTCTGGCAAAATCGCCGAACTGAGGAAGATGGTGGAGCGGCTCGCTCTGAAGATAGACGAGCACACGTGGCCATCACGGAATAGCGACCGTTCCAGGCCTCAACGTCGGCAATCTTCACGCAGCAGAGCACGATCGGCCTCCAGCTATCGACGGTACCCAGTATGCTGGTACCACGAGAAGTACGGGTCGAAAGCGCAGAAGTGCCAAAAGCCATGCGACTACAAGGCGGGAAACTCCATGGGCAGTCGATAATGGCGACGGACGACTGCCCCACCATACCTGGTTGCCTCTTCGTGACGGATCGTGGAACGAGAACCCAGTTTTTGGTAAACACTGGTAGCGACCTCTGCGTTTTCCCCCGGTCGCAGATACGAGAGCGCCGCACAGCCACGGACTACAAACTCACCGCGGCCAACGGGACAACCATCGATACCTACGGCTACGCACACTTAAATTTAGATTTAGGTCTTAGGCGTACGTACCCTTGGAAATTCGTTGTGGCCGATGTAACCAAGCCCATTATAGGCGTAGACTTTTTGTGCCACTACGATTTAATTGTTGATTGTAAAAACAAACGGCTAGTTGATAATACCACTACTTTGTCTACTCCAGCTTCACTGGCTTGTAACGTTGATGATGTTTATTCTGTGAAGGTTTGCACTGGTGATTCGCGGTACCACCTCTTACTGGCACGCGAGTTTCCAGAGATCACGCGTCCAGCTGGTACGCAACGCACAACACCTCACAACACACAACATCACATACGCACTACACCTGGTCCACCTGTTTCCTGCGCACCTAGACGTCTAGCTCCGGACAAATTGAAAATCGCCAAGGAGGAGTTCGAAGCCATGCTAGCCAATGGCACAGCAAGGCCTTCCGACAGCCCGTGGTCGTCGCCATTGCATCTGGCGCCGAAGAAGGACAACGGCTGGCGTCCCTGCGGCGATTACCGCCAACTCAACGCACGGACCATTCCTGATCGGTATCCGATTAGACACCTTCACGATTTCGCACACAACATCGCTGGCTGTAGGATATACAGCACTATCGATCTCGTGAAGGCTTATAATCAAATACCGACCTGTGCGGAGGACATACCGAAGACGGCGATTACTACACCCTTCGGTATGTTCGAATTCCCCTACATGACGTTTGGCCTGCGTAATGCAGGTCAAACATTCCAAAGATTCGTCGACGAGATGATGCGCGGGCTGGACTTCGTGTTCCCGTACATTGACGATTTCCTGGTGTACAGCAGATCGCAGACGGAGCACGAGGACCACCTGCGCCAAGTGTTCACCAGGCTCCGGGACTATGGCATGGTCATCAACGTGTCAAAGTGTGTTTTCGGTGCTCCCGAGGTAACTTTCTTAGGTTACCATATCTCGGAGAGCGGAACTAAACCACTAGACACGAAGATCCATGCCATACGTGACTTTCCCCCACCCAAGGACGTGAGAAGTCTGAGGCGATTTCTGGGCATGGCCAACTTTTACAGGCGATTTCTGCCTAAAGCCGCCCAAATTCAAGCCCCTCTCAACGCCCTTCTTATGGGATCAGTCAAAGGCTCCACACCTATAAGCCTCACCGATGATGCTCTCAAGGCTTTCTCAGACACCAAAGAAAGCCTGGCCAATGCAAGCTCTTCTGGCACATCCAGATTGCCAAGCCAAGCTCGCATTGGTCACAGACGCATCAGACGTGGCTATCGGAGCTGTGTTACAGCAGCTTCAGAATGACGTGTGGCAGCCTTTGGCATTCTTTTCCCGGAAGCTAAGCCCGTCCCAAACCAAGTACTCGCCATATGATCGCGAGCTACTCGCGATCTACGAGGCAGTGAAGTACTTTCGGCATATGCTCGAGGCGAGGCACTTTACGGTCTACACAGACCATAAACCGATCAGTTATGCTTTTCATGAACGGAAGCATAACTGCTCGCCTAGGCAGTTCAGACATTTGGACTTCATTTCCCAGTTCACGACCGACATAAGGTTCATCTCCGGCAAAGACAACACCGTTGCCGATGCCTTAAGTCGTGTCGAAGAGCTGGAAAGTCCAATTTGTCTTGCCAACCTCACATATGCCCAAGAGGACGATGCTGAACTGGCACAATATCTCGCCGGCGGCTCATCTCTTCGCCTTCGACAGATGAATTTCCCGGGCAGTCGCGCACCTCTGTACTGCGATGTCAGTACACCGACTGCCAGGCCATTCATCACGAAGGGGTTTCGCAAGCAAGTCTTCGACAGTCTCCATTCCCTCAGCCATCCCGGTGCCGCAGCGTCTGCCAAGCTGGTAGCCCAAAGATTCGTGTGGCCCGGGGTTAGGAAGGATTGCCGAGACTGGGCTCGAACTTGCTTGTCTTGTCAACGCGCAAAGGTGAGTCGACACGTGTCCGCACCTTTAGGCACTTTCGACCTACCCAGCGCGCGTTTCAAGACGGTTCACATTGACCTTATCGGTCCATTCCCTGTTTCACAGGGATACAAGTACTGTCTGACCGCTATAGATCGCTTCACTCGATGGCCGGAAGTGATGCCGCTCGCAGACATTACCGCAGAAACGGTTGCTAAGGCGCTGATTTCTGGCTGGATATCCAGATTTGGCGTGCCAACAGATATTGTCACAGACCGTGGACGTCAGTTCGAATCCACGCTGTTTCAATATCTGGCAAAAACCACTGGATTCCAGCACAAGCGCACTACAGCGTACCACCCTGCGTGTAATGGTCTGGTCGAACGCTTTCACAGGCAACTCAAAGCGTCCATCACTTGCCACGCCGATCATAGCTGGTCAGAAGTCTTGCCCCTTGTGCTGCTTGGCATCCGCAGCGCATTCAAGGAAGACTTGCAGTCTTCCACTGCTGAACTGCTGTATGGCGAGCCGTTGAGACTTCCCGGCGAATTTTTCGACCCGAACACACCCTGTACATCTGATGTATCAGATTTTACAGCGCGCCTACGCTCCTTCGCCGAGAAGCTCAAACCAGTCCCAGCTTCTCGCCACAGCAAACACAAAATCTTTGTTTTCAAAGAACTGGCCACCGCAGACCATGTCTTCCTGCGTGAAGACGCTGTGCGTGCCCCTCTCCAAGCCGCCTACACCGGACCACATAAGGTCCTGGACAGGACTGATAAAGTTTTCAAACTTTTAGTCAAGGGAAAACCAGTGACAGTCAGTGTGGATCGCTTGAAACCGGCATTCATACTCGCCGAAGCAGACGAGGATAACTTGTCAGGTAACGTCAGGCAGTCACCTTCACTTGCCCTACCTGACAACACGGCACCTAGCCCGCCTCCTGCCACTACAACTTCATACCACACGACACGTTACGGACGAAAAGTCCGTTTTCCCGATTTTTATCGCCCCTAACCAGGTCTCTGGGGGGGAGTGATGTGGGCTACTCCCATATACACACACATTCACACATATATATAACACTACATATTATTTATTTATCACACTAATACATACACTTATATATCTACAGTATTATTAATATTTATACACATACCGGCCAAAAATGAATTACAAATTAATATTATTAAGTTATTAAAACTAATAAAGAGCTGCAGCTATGAGACCTCCGATTTTTACTTCAAAATATCAATAACCCCCATATCTGCCGAAAGATGCCACGTTTTTAAAATAGTAAACTTGAGAGCTAGTTCTGCCAAATGGCAGAAATCTGCCACAAATGGTCACAATTATTATAACTCTATTTTTTCATTGACAATGACAATGACATTTCCTGTTTCAACAAAAACATAGGCCAAAGAACCGTATAATGCAGCCAAATAAAAATGATTAGTCATTTCAACACGTTTTCTATATAAACCTTGCTTTTTAAATTGGTCGGGTTGGCTGCAACTTCACTTTGGTTGTTATCGATAAAAACCGATTGAAATAGAAATAAAAACCCTTACGTAATCGCAAATTATCGATACACACATGTAGCTATTTCAAATGTGTTTCAATCAACCCAGTGTTTGTAACAGCTTTACATAATCGCTCTACTGATCGACTTTACGTGAAACATGTGAAATATTCAATAACAACACGACGAAAAATTACTATACTTAACACTGGCTAAATACACTATGTGTGGAGCCATAATACAACATAAAAAAAATTACTGTGACACAAACTAACCGTCAGTAGCCAAAAAAATTCACCATGAAGCGGCCATGTTGTATAAAATTCCGTCCGGTTTCGTAATGATATTTAATTATTTTGACCAAATTTTTTTAATGATATTTGTATTTTAATATATCCTATGTTGTGCGCTGGTTATTTCTAAGCATATTAGTGCAACCCGCATAAAAATCAGTTCAGTATCTAGGGATTTGTTCAATAACAAACAAACAAACAAACAAACAGCTACAAATTATTGTCCCTAGATGGCGTTAGATACGATAAATTAGAAAATGTATGGAGAAGGGCAAAAAGCCTTGTAGTCCTGCATCGCGGTGACGATATTTTTTGAACAATAGAACCTATGGGATAAATTAGATTTGACATCATTATGTGTGTGTTCCGTAGCGCATCAGAATTACACATTTATTATATGTAGGGATAGGGATAGGGATAGGGATAGGGATGTAGGGAGGAAGGGATTACGTAAGTACTTTATATCAAACACACTACATAACTAATTAATAATAAAATTCAATTAATACTTAAAATGTCTTTATTTAACACCCAGTAACCATAATTTAAGGTACAAAAGGTACAACAAAGTCTTTAGATTACGAATTTGAACTAAACATTCTAATTAAAATACTGTTTTCTAATAATTATAATAATAAGTAATTGATTGCTTATAGCAACCAAAAAGATTCACTGATACAAAAAACGCGGTCCTAGAAAGAGACTAGCTATTAAAAACCCGTGTCTCTTTCTTACCTGTGAAAGGATATCCCACAGATAAATCAGATTAATTTGTAAAGGAAAAAATTAGAAGGATAACGGAGGATTAATTTAGGATATCTCAGAACCTAGATAGCGTTCGATTCAAACTCAATGGCAGCTGTGAAGTCGGCGCGAAATGATGCGCAGTAGAAAAAAATAGATGTGTGCGGGAAGAGGTAAGCGGTGTGCGCAGCGTGCGGGGGGCTTGCAGCACACTTCACAACCGACATTAAGTTCGATCACACTGTACGACGCGACGCTTTCTTCCATCGACTCATCACACAAAAAAAAATGTGATACAGATCACAGCCCCTTATAAATCACTCGGCTTTTTTTCTGATACATTTAAATTACTTATTAAAGTATTATTCAGTTGTTATAAGGTTGAAAATCCTTTTACATTAAATGTCTAGTGATGTTTTCAGACAAACAGAGTATATAGAAATAAATGATAATGAAAATAATATTCATATAAAACAAGTAGGCATAAAATATACTGGGTGACTAGTTGAATAGTGGAATACTCACTCAGACATAATAATTCATTGGTCAAATGTATCGAATGTAAAAAAAAGTCAAGAAAATATCAATAAAGAAAGAAAGCTTTAATTAAATGAATGTGCGTAAACTCAGAAAATGTGGACACAACGCGTGACAATGACCCGAACATAATGGGCAAAATAGACGATCGGGACCAACCACCGACCAAGGTCACATGTCTCACCTTCGTCGGATTGGTGTAAAATCCGACCGTGTGGATGGTGGTTGGTGCCTTCATTCGGTCGCCAACCACTCGACCTTGTGTTAGCCATATTTTGGGAGACTGTCATATTTTAATTTATTAATTTTTTATTTAATATAGGTGCAATAGAAGGCATATTCTGCATACATTCTTTCATACACGAATACACTCTAAAGTTTAGTCTAAATAAAAAAAAATACAAAACATAATCCTCAAGAAACCTAAGTACATTTTATTATAAGATAATCAAATAAAGAGACACTGTGTCACTTTTTTTTAATGTATATACAAGGTGACCTTGAATTGGTATGTTATCCCGAAATGGGATAAATCTACACCTCAAGGTAGACAATGTTTCTTCTACGACTTTACTAAATTAATAGTTTTTCATTGAAGAAGTGCCATGTAAAGTTTACGTTCGAAAATAGCCTTAGCGCAGCTGGGTGGTTGAACTTCGTCCTTGACCGAGTGCACATAAATGAGTTTAACGACCTGTGTTTAGAAATGAATTTATGGTATCTTGTTGACTCTCGTAGCGATCGCACGTGCAATTTTGCGAGTGGATTTATTTTTTACCATGGCGGTTTTGAAACACCCAGTTTCAAGTAAGACTCTCACAACTTGTAGGGTATCATGGTCCCAGTCCCCCCATTTCGGGAACATACCAATTCAAGGTCCCCTTGTAATTAGGTACATAGATATATTTCCGTTCAGTAAGCCTAGCACGAATCTTTACGCGCATGTAAGCAGCAGTTTAGGTATGGGGCGCTAATCAAATGCCCTACATCTGACATACGTTAACGTTACATTTACGCGCGCGTAATATATTCGTGCTAGGCCTGAACGTGAGTAATGAAGGCATGCGCTAAAATTTTCAAATTAACTCTAAAACATAACACTTTAGTTACTTTACGGGCCTTACCACCATCTCGTAAACTAACCGTTAAGCAATTTGTACTGGTTACTATCCCTATACTAGCTAAAACTTAAGCGTAAAAAATATTAAATCTGTTTATTACCACAGTTTAGAAATAAATAATTACAGGCATAGCTCTTAACTGAGTAGGTCCATGCGGTGTGGAGCGGTGCGGAATAAGTGAGTTTTCGATGGTTGAACTGAGACTTCTGTCAGTCGGGCGACGGCATCGCTGTCCCAGAATAGGTACTTTGTACTTTAATAATAATATACAATATCGCTGTTTAACAAGTTAACACGTGTTATTATATTTGGACAGGCCGCTTTACACAAAACGCACACGATATGTACCATGTAGGTAATAGGCATGATGACAAAAAAAAATTATTGGAGAAATCCTAAAAAGATAAACATTTGTGAAAACAAAAATTAAATAATAATATAATAATAAAATGTTTGTGACGTCACGAGTAAATTTTTTATAGAATCTGTGAGGGCGCTCTGTTTCGCAAGAGAGGGACAAGAGATGCCTCCTGTAGAAACTTTAAAAGCTTATTATTCCGTGATTTATTTACCGATTTTGCTTATTTTTCCAATTATTGCATTCATTTTTAATCTTCTTTATGATAGTAATATTTACTTGTTCATTTTTAATATTAGTCATCATGCCTATTTTTTATAGGTATATCCAATGAGTCCTTCTACTATACAACATGAACTTGAATTGGCGGTTACTTCGCCCCCTGCCCGCGCAAGTGAGTCGTGTTTGTAGGAGAAATTATATTCACGAGCTATCAACGGGCTTTATAATGAAGGACCATAGAGATATATGTGAAGGACGCAATTCAGTTAAGCGGTAGCGCGTTATATTCGTAAGAAAGAGCTTCGAAGAACAATACTTATGACGCTTTTTTGCTTGGAACTGTAATTTATTCTAATGCCAAGTGAACACGCAATGACTGATCATCAGGTATCCGGTGATCACGACGAGATGCCCGATCATGATCGGGAATCCGATCTTGAAGAACTGGACGAATGAAAACTTGTAGCCGTGTTGTTCGGCAACTCCTGCGCAGACGACATTGGCACTGGCGCCTATTAGCGTGCCGTTACCTGAAAAAAAAAACGAGCGGGGTAATGTTTGACTATATTTGATATTTAGATGTTTGTTCTGTGTCTGGGTGTTATATTGTATTCTATGTATGTATTTACAAACAAAAAGTATATAAGTATTGTATCAGTCATCTGGTTCCCATAGTGCAAGCTTTGCTTAGTTTGTGGCTAGATGGCGCGCATATATTTCAGCTTCCCATTAAGTACTCTTTTAAAAATTTCAAGTTTTGCCGCCAAGCAGTAGTGTGCAAGCCCTACTGTGTTCAGGTTTGAAGGGCACTGTGCTACGTCCCGCCCCGCCCCCGTATTACGTAAAAGCAGTGAGCAAATCGACAGCGAACACTTAGCAATTTGTCGCAAGATGTCCGCCGGTTGCTCGACTGTCGCTGAATACACTTTGGCCACTAGCGCCACTAGCAACGGAACGGCAAAGGATGGAAACAAAATAATGCACTTTTTTTTCTTATATTTTTGGTGCACACATAGTGTATTTAGCCAGTGTCAAGTATTGTAATTTTTCATCATGTTAATAGAATATTTCACGTAAAGTCAAGTTAGTCATAGTCCAGTCTAAGTCAGGTAGTCATAGTCCAGTCTAAGTCAAGCTCCAGTAAAGTGGTGGCAACTTTACTAGAAGCTTCTATGGAATTTTGGAAGCAACACGAAAAATCACGTTCCACCACATTATGAAATAGATACTTTCGCTCATTTTCGCTCGCCAAAAAGAAAATATGTTTCAAATACCCCTAACCTAGACGTACCTCCAAGACAAGCCCCGAAGGAAAGCGCCCAAATAAGCGGCGCCATCGGTAAGTTGAGCGTTGGGTTCGAGCCCAGTGACGTTACAACTCTCACCATCATTGTGGTAAGCGGTATGTTATCAACAAACGCTGACGTTACGCCTGACACCTAAAAAATTAAATTATATATAATTTATTTGCAACACTAATAGCCATGGATACTGCTTTATTGCATAAATTAATAATATTCCTCAAAAAATAAACAGTCGTGAAAACAAAAATTTAATATCTCGAAAAATGACGAAGTTACAGGCATTTTAAAAACAGGAATAGAAAGAGGCAGCTCAAACACGCAGTGACGTCAGAGTTGAGTCCTTCATAGTACCTCATTACTAAGCTGTGGTAGCTTTACATACAATCTATAGCATGTGACGTCACAACAGTGTTTTCAGTAACTGTGGAGATGGTCTGTTTCGCGAGAAAGGGACAGGCGATGCCCCCTCCAGAAACTTTAAAAGCTTATTACTCCGTGATTTATTTACCGATTCTACTTATTTTTTCAATTATTGCATTCATTTTGAATCTACTTTATGAAAATAATGTTTACTTGTTCATTTTTAATAGAAGTCATCAGGCACAGCTATAATAACCATAAAAGGTTTTTGGTAAATTAAAAATAACCCTGAATTGTTTGACTTACCCACAGCATGAGTAAAATCGCCACAGCTAATCTAGCGCTCTCATCCACGGATAGAATCAGAGATTCCGTTAAACCACCGATGTATTCTATCAAACCAAGTTTAGATAACGCCTGCAATATAAGGAAAAAAAAACAACTAAATCAAAATCTAACGATACTTATACAGGGTGTAATTGAATTCATTAGCATCCTTTGAAACTAGGTACCTACTCCTGATACCGGTCACGTGTGGACCAAAATTTTTGAATTCTAACACATTGGTTTGGTAATAATAATAACTCCAAAAAATGGAATAACTTACTTAATCAAATGCTACTATACAAAATTTAATTAAAATAATGAATTACTGTTTTTAATAAGTACATACAAGGTGTAAAAACGTTTTAATGTGTCAAAATGTTTAAAATAATTATATTTTTTATCAGTCTTACCTCCATAAGAACAAAAAGCGCAGCAAAGAACAGAAGAGTAGACCATTCTACTCGATGGAGGATAGGCTCCAAGTCTTCCCGGTCTGCTAGAGTCAGCAACAAAATGGCGCCTAGTAGAGCGGTCCAACCGAGAGATACGCGATCTGAGAAATAAATAGATTGGTGAGAAAAAAGCAGAATCAAAAAGAGTAAAGCAAATGAAGAATAAGATAACAAGTGCATAAGGCAAGATAGTGCGAGATCCGACGGCATAAATCCATACAACTACCTACGTCATCGAGTACCTCAATAGGCTATCTTTAGACCGTTAGCTAACACTGAAACATGTAAAAAATATCAGGTCTGCCAATTCCGGTCCTGCTGGGTCATGGCAATCCAACTTCAAATGCTTTGAACACTAAGTAAACACTAAGGCTAGTTTAGACCTGGCAGACCTTTTAATCTATTATCAGGGACACCTTGGCTATTAATGGGCAAAGGTTTCATCGGGGTACTCGTTGAGTGAGGTAGGTAAATGGTGTGAAGGGCACTTCGTAAGGGTCTGCCAGGTACTTCCGGCAGGATGTGCGATGGCAGACCAATTTTATTTTACGTAATTAGTCATGGTTAACGGTTGCCAGGATTTTCATTCCTTATGACTTCAATTTTATAATAAAAAAACGTAAAAAAAATTCTCGGGTTTCTATGACCCGGCAGGATCGGAATTGGCAGCCCTGATTTTTTTTACATGTTTATGTGTCGGTTAACGATCTACAGATAGCCTATTGAGGCACTCGATGACGTAGGTATTCCTACTGTGGGATCTCGCACTAATAGGCAGGGAGTGGGAAGGGAGGAAAACAGACGTGAGAAATAAGGATAAAGAGAAGATAATGGAGGAAGGAAGGAAGAAGAAATGAAGAAAGAGGGCCCGATAGCTCAGTTGGTAGTAAACCTGTCTTCTGAACTGAGGGCTGTGGGTTCGATTCCTACCCAGGAAAAAGATTTGTGTGATGAACATAGATGTTTGTTCTGCGTCTGAGTGTTATATTGTATTCTATGTATGTAGGTATTTACAAAAAGTATCTAAGTATTATATCCGTTATCTGGTTCCCATAGTACAAGCTATGCTTAGCTTGGGGCTAGATGGCGCTGAGTAAAATGCCCACACTTTTTTTTGAAGATAAATGCCGAAGGAGAAAAACTGTTATAATACAGAGTGAATTTTCCAAGTGGGCGTGGTAAATCTGAAACTATGAGAAAAAGTGAAAAGTTTTCAAAGAACTTTCGGACCCATTTTCTGGAAAAGTGAAAGTGCATCATTGATATTTTTTTTAATTTATAGTCCTACCTAGCTAGAACACGAACACGTTGTCGATCAGGCTTCCCAATGATCGACTCCCGAAAAATAATGACATTATGTCAATTTCTACTCACTGAGTTCAGGAATGGAGTGGAGGAAGAAAACGGTCACGACAAATCCAATGGCGATTGTTGATTTGACCAGTAACGGCTTATCTCGGATCTTGTACTGTAAACAGAATAGCACTAATTTTTATCATCGCATCATCAACAGCTTGAAGACGTCCGTCCACTGCTGCACATAGGCCTCAGAGCGTCACTTTGAGCGGCTGCAGTTTGCCTACTTCATCCATTGACTCCCCGCGGCTTTCAACAGGCCCTCGGTCCACCTAGTGAGTGGTCTACGCTGCGTCTTCCGGTTCGTGGTCGCCACTCGAGGACCTTTCTTCCCCATCGGTTGTCAGTTCTACGAGCGATGTGGCCTGCCCATTGCCTAAACAACTTGCTAATTCTAAGAGCTATATCGGTCACTTTAGTTCTCCTGCGGATCTCCTCATTCCGGATCTTATCTCGCAAGGAAACACCGAGCATTGCTCCCTACATAGCTCGTTACGCGACTTTGACCTAAGGTACTAATGAGGCCAATAGTAGGAGAAGAGTTTATATAGGTTGACATTGTCCAATATAACTTCTTATCTGACCTCTCTTAGCAAATAAATGATTTGATTGATTGATACCTTTTCCTTCATTTCAGCGAGGGTACTTTTAAAAGTGTCTTTAGGGCAAGCTCTCTTATTGCTTTCCTTGACGAGGCCATCAAGCTGCGCGGTCAACTTTTTGACTTTCCTCTCCAACCGTTCCCTGACCACGTGTTCGTCACGTGACAGATGCGGCAGTGATTCCGCTGCGCGACGCCAGATGGAAATTTGGTGACGAAGATCTGAAATGGATGTTTAAAATATTGCATGACGAGTTGTTTTGTACGCCTGATTTTAAATTTAAATATAGATAGGGTAAATCCCTGATGACCGCCCGCCTCGAAAACAGCAACTAAGGTGACCGATGTAGCTCTTAGAATTAGCAAGTTGAAAAGGCCATTGGCAGGCCACATCGCTCGTAGAACTGACAACCGATGCGGAAGAAAGGTTCTCGAGCGGCGACCACGAACCGGAAGACGCAGCGTAGGCCCCCCACTGGGTGGACCGACGATCTGATGTCAGGGAGCCGAGCAGCTGCTCAAATTGGCAAGCGGGTGATCACAGTAGTTATTAATGAACCAAGGAGAACGCTGCTGCTCGTTCCCTAGACATTCCCTTAGCCGGCACTGATATTACTATCTTATAATACATATTAGTAGGTAGTAGGTACAGCGTATTGCTATTATAATAACCTTGTGCATGAACCCGCGGTGCGGCACTAGTTTTAAACTAAAACAAAGCACAATAAATAATGTAGGTACTTAGGTACTTACCCTGAATATCTCTAGGTTCAATCAGGCGAAGTTTATTCGCGTCTCTATATATAAACCGGAGCTGTATGTATGTCTGTACGCACACTAGAAGCACGCCCAGCGTCATGTGCAGTGTGAAATTTGTGAAGTTTATTCCCTGAAGAGTAAAAATAATTATAAAATAGCCACGAAAAAAAGTACAGCCAAGTGTTCAAGTGTTTCTCGGCGATCGAAGTCGTGCACCCCATCTCTTCCTGTGGGTGCCGTAACAGCCGGCTGAGGGAATGTCCAGGGAATGCGCAGGAGCATTCTCGGAGGTACATTGTATCTAGGTACCCAGGAACTACGACGATCAAGACCATGCCCCACAACCCACACACAGAACAAGTGTTTGTGATTTTGTGCTTTAGACTGTGAGATCTGAGGCCGTACTGTGAGCTCTTAGCGCGATTCAAGAGCCTATATTAGATCGCTTAGTTTTTTTTGTATGAAGATTTTTACAAGCGATCCAATAGGCTTTGTTTTGAATCGAGCTAACAGCTCACAGTACGTCTCATTTGTCTAGCAATTTCACTAGCCACAGTGCCTTCAAAGCCTGCTTGCACATTACTGCTTAGTGGCCGAATAACTGGCTAAGCGGTGTGGTACCTAGTACTTACAGCTTGTATGACAGCCTTGTTAGACGCGATGATGACATTTGGAGGGTCGCCGACAGGTGTCGCTGTGCCCCCAATATTGCTGAACAGCACCATCGACATCAGAACTGGGATCGGGTCCAAATCCATCACTTCGCATAATCTGGGATAATACGAAAGTCCTCAGTTTACCTAGTCCAAGTTTGTTCTCGAAAAGATTCGATACCCGATCGAGCTAGTCACCGGATGTGTCGTTTGCATCAGTTTTTTGCGAAGAATAATATAAATATATGCTTTGACTCTCAATTAACTCCCTTTTCGTGAAATCATATACCAAACTTCTCGGTGACCGACGATCTGGTGAAAACCGCGGGGAGTCGATGGATACAAGAGGCGAGGAGGCGCTCTCTGAGGGAAGCCTATGTTCAGCTGTGGACGTCTTCAGGCTGTTCATGGTGATGATGATGATACAAAAACATCAGAATATTTATATACTCTGCGAAAAAACTGACACAAATGACGCAGCATCCCGTGAGCCGGCCGTGAGTATCGAGACTTTTCGAGAGCCAACTTAACCCCGGACTAGGCTCTCTAAACAACTTGATACGAGTTTTCGTCCAGTGTGGATTTCTCATGAGGAAGTTCGTAAATCACGAGTGGCACTATCATTCATGATAATAACAGACAGACACTATCTACACTGCAGAGTAGTAAGCACTGTCCACCGTCCAGTCAACATGTTGATAAAATAAAAGCACATGATAACGTTACTATTATTAGCAATGTATGCTCAATAGGAGTTCCACTTGATACCAAGTGAAGGCTTGTCTGTAATCTACCTACTACAAAAATTTCCATTAGACCCAGGTTAAAGCATTTTATATCTATCTAAGTACTACTTTTCAACCAGTGTGTTGTCAGTTATGATTTTTGGCACTGACACCTGATCCGTCTGTTACTGTTGGCCTCATTAGTAAGTTCAACTGTGCTTGGAGTTACCCTGCGAGATAAGCTTCGAAATGAGAAGATTCACAGGAGGAATAAAGTGACCGATATAGCTCTTAGAATTGGCAAGTTGAAATGGCAATGGGCAGGCCACATCGCTCGTAGAACTGACAACCAATGGAAAAATGTTCTCGAGTGGTGACCACGAACCGGAAGACGCAGATCCGACCCCCCCACTAGGTGGACCGACGATCCGGTTGAACGGGGAACCGATGGATGCAGACGGCCAGCAGCCACCCAAAAAGGCGTTCTGTTTTCAGCAGTGGACGGCTTCAGGCTGTTGCTGAAAGTCGCTTGAACAAATCTCTATAGTTTGAAAAGTCATGAAGGTGATCTACCTTATGGTAACAGGAGTCATCAGTAGCACAGTGGTGACGTTGTCCAGGAATGTAGATAAGACGGCTGTGATCGCACACAGAAGGCTGATAAGTGGCCATAGCTTTCCTTTAGTTACCTGGAATAAATTAATTCATATTCATCATCACCAACAGCCTGAAGACGTCTACTGCTGACCATAGGGCTTCCCAGAGAGCCATTTCAAGTGGCTCGTCTCCTGCGTCCATCAGCTCCCCGTGGTTTTCACCAGATCATCGGTCCACCTAGGTCTACTCTGGGTTTTGCAGCTCCTGGTCACCTTTCGAGAATTTCGAATTAAAGACTTAAAAGTTAATGGATTGATACTTGGGTTTAACCTACCTATAAAAAGTTGCTGCCGAAAAACACACATACTTTGTCGTGATATTAACTTTAACCCATATTCTTCCTCATATCAGCTATCTTCTTCTTCTCGTGTAGGCAAGTGGTCAGCCCTGGTGTCAGAATTTTTAGGCCGCCCGAAGGCTTCTGACTTGGCTTAACGGCTATTATCTTACGACAACAGCCGGGACCGACGGCTTAACGTGCCGTTTCATATCAGCTATATGAAATGGCAATGAGTACTTAGGCTATATTGCTCGCAAAGCCGATGGGGAAGATATGTTCTAGAATCGTGACCACGAACCGGAAGACGTAGCGTAGGCCGCTCCCTAGGTGAACCGACTATCTGGTCAGAATTACGGGGACCCGATGGATGCAAGAATCAAGTAGGTGGTCAAAACGGTTCTCTATGAAAGAGCCTCATCTTCAGCAGCAGACGTCTTTCGACTGATAATGTGATGATTACTAAGACGTCACAGTTTAGGATAGTTTTCTAAAGAACTCAACTAACACTACTAAAGAACTCAAATAAAGAACTCACCTCAAAAGTGAAGACAGCCAAGAAGTCAAACATCCCAGTTTCAGCCATAATGGAGACAAGCAGCATCATGCTGAACAGCAGTAATAGAGTCTCCACATCCAGCCAGGAGATGATCTCTGGAAGGGTGGGTCGTTCACCGACCAATGCTAGAGTTGCCAGTGCTGAGGTGGACACTAGGACCGCAGCCATGGTCCTGTTTATCACCTGATCATGGAAAGAACGATCAAGATAATCAACCAAGCGAAAAAATCTGCTGCTACTTGCAAAATTTGCTATCATAATTATGTCCCGGGTGGATGTATGACTGTATGTATATGGGTGACTGTGTGATGGGGCTGTGAAGTGCGCTGTAAGCTTTAGTTTATGGTACTGCGTTTCGCACCATCTTCACAGCTGCCATTAAATTTGATTCACACTCGTATTTTTCAACTAATTTTGACAAAACTTGGTTTAGTACAGGTTCTACAATTTCATAGATTTTTTTATCGTCGGCGATTTTTGATTGGAGGTTACCTGTTTTCTCCAAAAAAGCAGGGAAGTGTGCCGAGGATAATGGCAATAATGATGATCATGGTGTGGTGATAGTGATGTAAGACGAGAAACTTACCTCAAATATAATAAGAATGTACATGCCAACCAGCAAAATGCATGCATAGATAACACCCGTGGTGACATCTAGCGGACTTATCGTGTAACTCATAGTGAACGGCATCGTGGTGTTCGCTGTTGTCCTGAAAACAATGGCAACCTCTTTGATTCGATACTCGACACAGGACAAGTATATGTGCACAGGAAAAATGCAAATACTTGTTCTGTGTGTGTGTTGTGGAAGTATGGTCCCCGTAGTTCCTGGGTCCCTAGATACAGGGAATCCTGGTTAAGGTACAAGATCTATGTATTTGATAGTTGGGTGTTACGAACATTATATTTTTAAGCTTTGGCTACACCAACCCGTCAAGTGGCATCAGTGAAGCATCAAAATTGGCTTGGCACCCATCGCTGTCCATGTTCGTAGACGGCTCAGCAGCGATTGCCGCGAGCAGCAATGGGTGCCAAATAGTTTCACGTCGCTGACGCTCCTATTTCTGGTAAGACCGAAGCTTTAATAGAACCCTTACCTCATTCGCAGCGCAAATGTGGTGACGTTGGAACTTGAGGAGTAAGGCTTCATCAGTCTCAGATTGATGGACCGAGGTTCTCCTGAACTGAAGTCCAGGTCGATATCATCTTGAAGAGTTAGCTTCCAAATGTCAGAGGTCTGGAAACAGAGAGCGTCTTTGGATGAGAGCCGCCGTGTGAACCCAGCGTAAGAATAGAACCGCCCCATCTCTTCCGCGGATGCCGTAATAGAGCTGGCTAAGGGAATATCCAAGGTATGGGCATTCTCTTCAGCACACTAAAATGTTCTGCGATCACCAAGCCACCTGCCAAGCATGGTGGTGATGATGGCAAACCCTCCTATGTTCAACAGTGGACGCACAATGGATGATAAAGTGATGACAATAAATAAATATGTGTGAACATTTCACACAGCGCCATCTAGCCCCAAACTAAGCATAGCTTGTACTATGGGAACCAGATAACTGGTACAATACTTATATACTTTTTAGTTTGTAAATACATACATAGAATAAAATATAACACCCAGACGCAGAAGAAACATCTATGTTCATCACACAAATGTTTGTGACACAATGTTAACCCATTGATGTTGACAAGCTAAGCCAACTAAGCAAATATCCAGGGAATTTCTAGCAGAATTTTCCTCGATACATTAAAGTTGATGACTGGTAATTATGGCAAATCTTTCCTATGATAAAGGTCGAACGTCTTCCGGCTGATTATGATGTGTGTGATATTTTTATTTTTTATTATGAGATGAGTGGCAAAAAAGCAGGCGGCCCACCTGATGGTAATGGGTCACCACCGTCTATGAACATCTGACACCATGGGCATTGCCGATGCATTGCCTACCCTTAGAGGACTCTTGAAGCAGACACAACTTTTGACGTTCACAGCTTTGGTTCTATCAATATTAGTTACCAGAACAACTTCATCCCCTTGCAGTCTTTCCAGCCAGACCTCCATATGCCGAGTATCTGCAGTGGAGTTCAGCTTCTGCTCTGCTGTCTCCGACAGGAACGGGCCTGATAGATGCAGGTGGATGGAGAAGATATCCTGTGGGCTGCTGAGCGAATAGTCTGGAAGACGATACTTTATTTAACGAAGACTATTTGACAGCCTGTGTCGTGGTGGATAAACAGGTTATAACTCAGAGGCGGCGGGTTTGATTCCCGTGACAGGACAAATGTTTTGTGCACAGAAAAGAAGAGCGCAAATACTTGTCCTGTGTTTGGGTGTTGTGGGTGCATGGCCTTTGTAATTTCTGGATCCCTAGGTATAGGGAATCCCCGTTAGGGTCCAGGAATCCTTCGCCTCTTTTCGAATAGATGGGATGAAAATTTTATAATAGCTCGGTTATGTAAACTAGTAACTACCAAACATTTTAACTTACGCTTAACTTCCGAAGGTGCGACTGATGAGTTCCTCGTGACCAATTCCTTCTCATCGCACATGAGGAAAGCCATAGTAAAGAAGATCCAGCAGGCCAGTAGTAACGTCATCTTGACATAATGTCGTGCTTTTTGTATCTGAGAAAATATTGATTATAACGCCATCTGTTGGTCAAATACCGCAAACTAATAATACTTTTGGCACAAGACCGTGCGATTTAAACACAGATTAGAGAAAAGAACATGCTTTTACACATGGTCACAATCACAAGTAGACGTTGGTAAAAACGTGACAGTAACAAAACAGAACAAAAACAAATTAAAATAGATTTTGAACTCTCTGGTTACGTGGCCAGGGCTTAATTTCCTTTACCATAAATATTTACCGTTGATTTTTGTGGTACAGCTGTAGTAGCTTCTTGCTCTTCGAGACTGCAAACAAAACAAAACACTTGTACTTAATTTTTTTTACCAATGACTAGGCCAGCGTTTGACCACAATCTCACCTGATGGGAAGCAACGATGTGGTCGAAGCTGTAGCACGCTATTCTAGTAAATACCTATTCTCTCTTGACTTGAACAACCCCGGGTTGTATTTTTCGAGAAACACCGACCAGAAATGAAATGAAATGAAATAATTTATTTGTAAGAATTTTGAGTTACAGTATTGCAAAGATGGAATAGCACATAATTCTTCCAACAAAATTCTGCCTATAGGTGCAGGCATACATATATTCAAATTGGATTTAACTTAATTAACCAGGGCAAGGCATTCCAAACTTTTGCAGTTCTTACTAAAAAAGTAGAGTCGAAACGATACTACGTATTAGAGTTGGAGATATTTCGACCATAAGAGGGTAATACGACAAACCAACATAATACAGATAATAATAGTTTTAAAAAACAGGAACACAAACAGCAAAGGAGGGAAAACAGGAATGATTATCCATCTAGTGCAGGTTCTATGGATGGCTGCATAGTCAATACAATAACATCATCATCATCATCATCATCATCATCATCATCATCATCATCATCATCATCATCATCATCAGCTTGAAGACGTCCACAGCTGAACATGGATCTCCCCCAAAATCAACATTTCATGGAGGAGGTTTTCCATAATCACCACTCGTGGTGATCGCACTAGATTCCAATAAAGACCCAAGAAGATGCCGCTGCCGATTCCCTGAGTATTCCCGTAGCCGGTCCCAAAGGCATTCATGGGAAGAAGTAACGTGGTCAATGGTCACGGGAATTCTTTGGGCCAAAACATAGATTTATATATCAGGATATGCCCGAAGGAACATTTTATTTTGTCAAAATGGCGTGGGAAAAGTCAGCGCCATCTATTAGATTTCGCGTGAACTACGACAAGTTGAGAAAATTAGGTGCCTATCGCTGCCATTGTGTCCGTCAATGTTTATGTTTACAATGATTATTCCAAATATAAATTCGATTATTTTGTTACAAAACAGAGTGTAATATTGAAAATATTGAATTACTTGAGGTAAGAAACTTGGTCTTTCTTTTTACTGCACTTTTGAGTATAGATTGTGCAACCCTTCACAATACAACTTGGCATATTTTGTTTGTGACATTCGACCGATGCCTTCTAACTTCCATCACAGACTGAGCGCTAGTGGATGCCAATCTGTGAAATTGGCTCCCATTTGGAAGCGACGTTTTTACCTGTCATTAGGCCTGTCCTTAATATATATGTCTACGGGCCAAAATCACAGAGGAAACAATAACATAGTCCTAAAGATTTTACTTACAGCTTCTCCATTTTCGTAGGCTGTTTCTCACTGTTACCCAGAGGTTCATCTCTTATTATATGGTGGTTGTTGTTCAAATGCGGAGCCGAGTTCACAGAGGGCAGCCTCTGTCTCAGGGGCTTGGTACCGCTTCGCTTGTTCTCCAATTTACCTGAACAAAAACAAATAAATAACGCCCAACGATCACACTCATAGATTCTGGGCCTTAAGGCGCTGAATGCTCCCGAATCGACTATTTTGATCGTGATTATCTCAAAACGTATACCATTTACAGAATTGAAAAAAATCTGGTCATATCTTCTTTCCATCTGCCGAAACCGAAACACGTTTACGAAAAGTTTTCTCGATGGAAAAAAATCGTGAAGTGACCTCTAAAAAATCATTCAAACGTCCTAAAATGTTACATTATAATAAGACACCCCATTGAAATAAATCACAGTGATAAGCTTTGTTTCAATGCATCCGTCTATAAGTTTATTTTTTTTTAATAACAATAAGCATTTCTTTTATAACTAATTATTTGTACCGAAAAATGGAAAATTCGAAGTGCAACGGAACGTAATCGGCATATTTTTGCTATGCATAAAGCGACCCTATGGGATACGAAATAGGTTTCAAGTTTGTCTGCTGTAATAAACGTGCTCGCATTGGGTCCTGTCACGGCCTTAACTAGGATTCCCTGTATCTAGGGAGCCAGGAACTACGAAGACCATGCTCCCACAACACCCAGACAGAACAAATGTTTGCTGTTTTCCTGTGCATAAATACTTGTTCTGTGGCGGGAATCGAAGCCGCCGTCTCCGGGTTATGAGAAAATATTAACGCTTTTAACCTTTTATGCTTTATAACCTGGGGTATCGTGAGAGCCAGCTAAGGGAATTTAGAGAATATCCAGTAATGGGCATTGGGCAGTTGCATTTCCTCAGTACATCACAATCTTTTACGATCACACTAAGACGCCTAGGTCCGAAGTCTGCTATTTTAATTGTGTCATAATAGTTCATGAATGGTGCCATAATGACAGATTTTGACACTAATGGTCTACTTATGGTTTGTAGACTACCATTGGTGTCAAAATCTGTCATCACGATAGAGTTTGACACTAATGGTAGTCTGCTTATGGTTTGTAGACTGACATTAGTGTCAAATTAAATTTATTAATTAATTTGTTGTATTATTAATAGGACCGACGACCTGGTGAAAGCCGCGGGGAGCCAATGGATGCAGGAGGCGAGCAGCCGCTCTAAGTGGCGTTCCCTGGGGGAGGCCTATGTTCAACAGTGGACGTCTTCAGGCTGTTGATGATGATGATGATGATGATTATTAATAGGCATATAGGTATCTGGGTATTCAACTGAAGATTTTGTTCCTCTTTTTTCTTCTTGTGGTGTATTTTTCACATGGATTTACTTGAACCATCTTATTATTTATTTGTTACTTTTATTTCTTATTTTTACTGTTTATGACACATTTAATATTGTTTATAATAATATTTGTGTACGCGTCCGTCATGTCATGTTGGTAGGCCCCGACTGAAAACCAGTAACTGAGGCTGTAGTCGTCAGCCTCAGTTGTATGCTGAGTCGGGGCCTATTCCTGACCTCACACAATATCTGTTGCCTTCTATTTTTGTTTAAATTGCATGTAATGTGTTTTATTTTTATGATATTGTGTGTGTCTATGGAAATGTTATTTTCTTTTTTCTTTCTTTCTTTCTTAAAAGGTGTAATTATGGTACAATTCATGAACCATTATGACGCAATTACACATGACACAAAATAGCAAATCTCCCACTATGATAAGCATCAAAGTGACTTTTTATGTGGGAGACCTATATTCAACAGTGGACGCCTTCCAGCTAATGATGTGGTGTGAATGCATACAACGGGTATAAAGTACTGTACTATAAGAGATTCTGAGCCTTTACAGGGCAAAGTGCAAGCACAATATTTTCCCATTTTAGACGGGCCCGATAACTCAGTTGGTAGTATCCCTGCCTTCTGAACTGAAGGCTGTGGGTTCGATTCCTACCCAGGACAATTATTTGTGTGATGAACATAGATGTTTGTTCTGCGTCTGGGTGTTATATTGTATTCTATGTATGTATTTACAAACAAAAAGTATCTAAGTATTGTATCAGTTATCTGGTTCCCATAGTACAAGCTATGCTTAGTTTGGGGCTAGATGGCGCTGTGTGAACTGTCCACACATATTTATTATGGTCAATGGTTTTACCTCTACACGAGGCATCCTCAAGGACATGCTGACTGAAGGGTCATGCATACGCACGTGAGGATGCTCATCTATATGTAGACTAAAGGCGAAACACGAGTCGCAGAATGACACTAGATACCATTATCCTTGTATCATTTTGTATTTAGATGAACTTCCGCGAGGTCGCGCCGAGTAAATTATGCGCCTAATATGTGTGGTGATAATTTTAGCTGTTTTGTAGTTAAGGCCAGGATATTTGTGCATCCTCTATCTCGCACGCGCATTTCGTCATTTTTGAAGGTATTACATAGTAGAACTTACAAAAATTCTAGCCTTGAAACCGCTTAAAAAACCCACAAATTTTCAAAAAAAAGGCTGATTAATCAAACCTAGTTTTCATATATTAAAACTGGACACAACGAAAAAATCCTATTGATTCTGTTTTAATATAATTATGAAAACTTTTTTGATTAATGTGATTTTTTTGTTGAGCATTTGTGACGTAATTTATAAGGTTATATTCTAAGGCCAGAATTTCCATAAGTAAGATCTAGGTACCTTTTAATACCTGCAAAAAACTCATAATGCGCGAGCGAGATAGAGGATTCATGAATATCACGGAATAATGGGAAACTGGTGTTAAGTTAATAAATAAATAAATAAATAAAATATCCTGGCCTTAAATACCTGTCTGTGTCTGTACGTAATACCTAATCATGTCTATTTTTGTTCTCAAGTTAGATCTGTTAGGTTTTTGTTTGATTCTCTCATTATAATATAGTTATGGGTAATGGCTACGTTTATGGCAATTTGGCTCCGAAAAAAACTTTGAATATAAAATGTAGGCATCTCTTTATAGTTGGTATGAGTCTTTCTGATAGTCTGTGCCTATTATGAGTATATTTATAAGTACCTACTTAAGGCGCTGAATGCTCCCAAATCGACTATTTTGAACTTGATTATCTCAAAACGTATACCATTTACAGGATTGAAAAAAATGCACGTTAATACTGGTCATATCTTCTTTCCATCTGCCGAAACCGAAACACGTTTGCGAAAAGTATTCTTGATAGAAAAAAAACGTGAAGTGACCTCTAAAAAATCATTCAAACGTCCTAAAATGTTACATTATAATCAGACACCCCATTGAAATAAATCATAGTGATAAGTTATGTTTCAATGCATCCGTCTATAAGCTTATTTTTTTATAACAATAAGCATTTCTTTTATAACTAATTATTTGTACCGAAAAATGGAAAAGTCGAAGTGCAACGCAACGTAATCGCCATATTTTTGCTATGCATAAAGCGACCCTATTAAGTACAAAATAAGTTTCAAGTTTGTCTGCTGTAATAAACGTGCTCGCATTGGGTCCTGTCAGGGCCTTAAATCAAGACTTACAAGCAAGCTTCTTGTAATAGATCTATTCAAACGATTGACACCAAAAAACGTTGTTGGAGGGTGAAAACCGTTCGCACCTGAAACCCTAAAATGTATGTAAATTCAGTCATGGGCTCTACTGTCTCTATCACACGTGTGGAGAGCAGAGCGACGGCAATAACATTTTAAAATGTCAGGACGGTCCTCTTAGGGCAAAGGGCAAATAGAGCATAGCTACAAGGTGTTATTAAAAAATAAATGATAAAATGATAAATGTTTTTGGCAAGTTTTCTAACGAAATTAGAGCATATGGAGCTTTTAATTTAATATATCATGTAATTCGTTTCATTAACTTGTTTGTGATGAACGCAAATACAAGATAAGTAAATTTAGTTCTATAGAAAAAAAAAACGCAAACATACCTCAAGAAATTTGGTTGTTCCCATTTTATACAGTTTCTATCAGATATATTTTTACAAAAATTTGTGTAGGTATGCCGAACAAAAATTCACATAATGTGATGAATTCATAATTTTGAAAAATACTATACAAACATAGATATTAATTAAAAACCTCCAAAATCAGTCATTTCGTGCGTTGTATTTGTCGTAAGCGCCACGCGGAAGTTTAGACTGAATTGATATTTAAGTCAACGACGTTAAGGTCGATGTTTCTTTGACTTTAGACCTGCATATCTGGCCCTACCCTACGCTTTAAAAGCGCAACGTCTAAAGATAGGATGGTCATGGTCATAATATTCGAAAACGAGAACCACACGGTACAACCCTGTATTAGTTAGGAAGCTTATTTTATGGGTCTAATCCACAATCTAGTTATGATACAGACCACAGATTGACGTCACGCAAACCAGGCTGTTACACCATTATCATTTCCAATAATTATTTACCTTGTTTATCTGCAAAAATTCCACACGCACAAATTCAACCCCAGGTCAACC
The DNA here is from genome assembly GCA_963580505.1 of Ennomos erosarius. Lineage (NCBI taxonomy): Eukaryota > Metazoa > Arthropoda > Insecta > Lepidoptera > Geometridae > Ennomos > Ennomos erosarius. The sequence continues at coordinate 2,755,404 of OY757007.1, read as the reverse complement.
CACAGACAAACAACCGCAAATCAACGACATTGTGTTTTTTATGGTGAGCGCGTTTGGCTCAGTGGTAACCTGTGCGACTTACAAACTGACGAACTCAGGTTCAAATCTAAGTCAGCCCTGCACCAATGACCTTTCAAGTTGAACGGTGAAGGAAACCATGGTGAGGGAGCCGGCATATTCAGGAACCACAACATTCCCCAAGATGTGACATCATGTGATATGCGTCTGGGTGTTATATTGTATTCTATGTATGCATTTACAAACAAAAAAGTATCTAAGTATTATATCAGTTATCTGGGTCCCATAGTACAAGCTATGCTTAGTTTGGGGCTAGATGGCGCTGTGTGAAATGTCCACACATATTTATTTATTTATTTATTTATATCTAGGTGGTAGGACTTTTCTGCAAAGTTCGTCTAGGTAGGTACCACCGCTTTGCTAGTTATTCTGCCGCCAAGCAGTAGTGTGCGAGCACTACTGTGTTCCGGTTTGAAAGGCATTGTAGCTAGTGAAATTACTGGGCAAATGAGACTTTATGACCTGATTGCACAGTGTAGTAATCTGATTGCGAATACAGCACATGCTGAAGTTACCCCTATTGCCCTATAATAAGTGTATTTATTAGGTACTTTTATAATTGGTAGTATTAAGTTCATTTTTTTTGTAGTAGTGGCAATAAATCGATTTTTTATTTTTTTTTTATTGCTAGACTGTGATGACTCATGATGACGTGAGCTGCAGTGTTACGCTAAACTTTATTTAAAGTTCCAAATGGCCGTGTCGCTTAACATCAGGTGAACGGTGAGGGTCCCAGGAACTACGAGAACCATGCCCACAACCCACAACACTCAGACAAAAAACATTGAAAAAAACTTCTCCTACGAACTGAACCTGCCGTCTTCAGGCTATGAGCCGACCTTGTTCAACCACCACACCACAGAATCTGTTTGTTACGAAGAGGACGGGTTGCCTTCGATTATAAATTTCCATGCGCTATACCCTACCCAAGACAGACCGAATAAATACATGCATTAAACCCTTTATCATAATCATCATCAACCCTCTGAAGACGTCCACTGCTGAACATGAGTCTCCCCAAGAGAGCGTAACTTTGAGCGGCTACTCGCCTCCTGGGCGGTTATTCTCTATGGAAACACAGATTCCACACGATACTAAACCACGTCGTTATCGTGTCGTGTTCAAATCGTGTCACAGCGTTAGATATACCTTTATTTTACATTAAAGTTATCTTTATTTTGAACAAAATATATTGACATAAGTGGTCATATCTTTTGATGTGTTGATGTTTAGGAACGCGTCTTGGTAAAACATATGACTTTTGACAGTTCAAATCGCGCCATTTGCAAATTCATTTCGCGTGATTTTGTTTTCGTTTCATAGAGAATAGAGTTTTGCAGATTTCTTATGTAAGACAAGGAATTCGCGTGGTTTCGAAGCAAGGAATCGATACGGAATAAGGGCCCTGGATTTATTCAAGCTCCCCGCGGCTTTCACCAGGGCCTATAGTCTGGTATTTGAATTGGTTATTGGTACCATAATGACAGATTGTGACACTAATGGTCGCCTACTTATGGTCTGTAGGAATTATTCCCAATTCTACAGATTTTCATTACAGATTCCCAATTCAACAGATCCCAATCCTACAGTTTTCCAGTTTTACAGATTGCTCTTTCTACATATTATTTTTTACAGATCCTTAAGTGAACGGATTCCCAATTCTACTCTTAAATATACGGATTCCTAATTTTACAGGAACCCAATCGTACGGATATCTATTACAGTTACCCGTAAATTATATACTGTTTGGTTACCCGTTTCAAAAGGTTTACAAATTAACGTTATATTCATGTCATATTTGACAAAATGTAAAGTTTGACATCTGTCTAATATCTGAATTAGAATAGTTGGCTTCCTCACTCCGACACTGGCAGAAAAACGTCAAACAGCGTTTAAAAGCCACTAATTGAAGAAGAAGAAGATAGTTGGCTTCTGTTAGATTAATCAGTAAACATAACATAAGATTTGTTAAAATGAAAATCTGTAGAAGTGGGAGTCTGTAGACGTGGGAATCTGTAGAAATGGAAGTCTGCAGAAATTGGGATCTGTAGAATTGGGTGTAATCCACCTGTAGACTGTAGATAATATTTATAGATACGTATGAGTCTAGTGACCGACTCAAACCGTTTTAAAATTAGCTTTAGCAACGTCTCGGATTGAAATTATTTACTGGGAATGGCGCCAAAAAATTTCGTATTTAATTTAAGTAGGTACTTAGACTAACAACGGCTGGCCAAATGATAACGAGCAGAGTAAAAACCTTCTTTAGAAGAAAGCAAGAATCGAGAGTGGGTGTCTTCTAGGTGTTACATCCTAGACCGCATCATAACTTACCATCAGGTGAGATTGTGGTAACCGCAAGCCTATCAAACCAATAGAATTTAGAAACAACCATTTTTTATAACGTGTATTTTAGTAACTTTTTGAAAAACAATATTCTGTCTGAAAATTCATAAAAAATAAACGACTAGATAAATTTTTGAAGCCGTTTGCTGTACTTTATTTTTAGAGTTCTAAATAGGTATAACTTAGTGTCATCAAAATCGGTTTATCCGAAAAGGGCTTAGAGCCATTTATAAACATGGGCCATACCACAAAATGACATACGATCGCGAATATGATTGAAATAGGTATAGTCGTCGGGGAGCCGATGGATGCAGGAGAGCAGCTGCTCAAAGTGGCGCTCTCTGGGGGGAGGCCTATGTTCAGCAGTGGACGTCTATAGGCTGTTGATGATGACGAGTTCTAGGAAATTCTACGTAGGTATAGTCAATAACTAAATGTTGTATAGGAAAGGGAGGGTGTAAAGAAAAGAGAGGGTAGGAAAAGCTACGGGGAACACTTAGAGAAAGAGAGAACGAACGTATAGAGTGGGATAGTAGAAGGAGCATTATGTATTTAGTTCGGAGTATAATAACGCCCAACGATCACATACATAGATCCTGGACCCTAACTAACATTCCCTGTATCTAGATACCCAGGAACTACGAGGACCATGCTCCTAGAACACCCAGACCCAGAACAAGTAATTGCGCTTTTTTGTGCACAAATGTGCACAAATACTTGTTCTCGCGGGAATCGAACCCGCCGCCTCCGGGTTATAAGCCAACCTGCTCAACCAGCACACCACGGAGGCAGTTGACATTAGGGAAGAAAAAGGCTTATGGAATAAAATTAGTCAGTCCAAGGACCGGATCAGCTAGATAATAAGTAGGTAGTTAGTATGTACTTATATGTCTACCAGAATCACATGAAACAATTAAAAAAAGAATGTTTTTTTTAATTTTCATACGGCAACATCATTTTGGCACCTCTCAAAGCAAATGGACGATCACGTTGTTTTGATTCTTTCGGTTTTTTGTTCCGTAGACCAAGTAGAGCATACTACTAATTGATACTTTGAATTCTCGCACGTAAATGCGAGTTATTTTTCTTTAAAAAAAATTTTAAAAGGCGTTTAGTACCAACCTAATTACCTATGTTATGGTGACGGCAAGTCAAGGATGGTGTGTTTTTTAGTTTTTTAGCCATGTGAATGGGGAAGAACAAAATAAACTTAGACCGATTAATTAAAAGGTTATAGAAGAGTTTTGAGTTACAAATATCTCTACTTACCATGCTCCTTCTCGTAGAACTGCCTGAATGGCGCCAGCGCAGGATCATACTTGACTTCCTCCGGAAGCCCCATCCATAGCTGGATAGCCCCAGCAGTAAGGTCATTGCAGGATACCAAAGAGTACTGACTCCTGGACAACTCAGCTTCTGGTTTTCTGGAACCACTCCAATGTTTTACTGATGATATCAGCTTCTCCATCGTGTCACGAGTTTGGGGGCATTGGTGCAATTTTTAAAATTTGCACTGGTTAAAATTTGCACTGTGTGTTTTGCACTTAGATTTACTTAGGTTTACACTTATGTCAGGACGGGAGGTTTGCTACTATTTGCTGAATAATTTGCAGTTTTGCACCCATGATAAAAGTTTTGCACTAGGATTAGAAAATGCACACTTAATATTTTAAACTTTGCACTAATACTGATTTTTTCTTCTTATAACAGTTAACTTTACGTACTTTTTATTATGAAGCATAAATACTACCAAAATGAGTATGTTAAATAAAATTTTGAGCGTTTTTGTGTATTTTGACGCGTTAGCACTACATTTTTTAACGTTTGCACTAACTGCGTATAGGGGTTGCACTAAGTAATGTAGCCAATGTTTTTTCACTGCTTATTAATTTAAGTTACATTATGTAGTAGTAATTTTCTAATTTATTTTGAGAAACATAATCCAAAATTGGCAGTAACTTATTTGATTTTCATCATATTAAGCAAGGGCCGCTGTTTCAGGTTGAAATCAATTATTGTAGTAGGTATATTTTAAAATGTTACATTATATTTTAAAATGTAACATTAAAAACACGAGCCAATCCACAGGCTTTAGCTAGTTTAAATGCAACGAGCAACTAGCGACTGCTTGGTGAGGAACACTTTGAAAAACTAAATATTTTACGAGTTATCCACTTCGCTAAGTCACTAATGTTTACTATGACTCAATATGATAACAAGAATGATACATTTTTGTGATGTTTACTAACGAACCCGCTGAATTTTGTATTGTAAACTAATCTAACTAAATAATTGTTGTGATGACGGCATGACATTTGAATTTTGGTTATTTTTAGAGTTCTGCTAAACATGTCACCTTTTGTAAGAACCATTTGTTAATAAAAAAAAGCGGCTATTTATAACCGGTGGTTATTTATACTGTCGATTTATTGTAATCGGGCAATGTGTCTCACAATAAAACGGTTCATGCCATTTTTAGTTCATCAACGTGTCCGCTAGGGGCGCTGCAGAGAAATGTATGGGAGAAAAGGGAGAAAACGTAAACGAATCAAGTTATCGAAACTGTTTATTATGCACTGCAGTTTGTTATATAGGATAGGTATTTTTCTTTTGTTTCTAACAACGGACTTTAGGAACGCCCACGTGGAGGAGGTTTCTTTGCGAAATAAAATCCGAAATATATCTTTGCTTACATATTTTTTCAGTTACTAATTGAGAACCTTCTACCTTTTTTTTAGTTGGTTGAAAGTTAAAAATAACACGCCAAAAATAACCAAACAAACAAGAGTTTTAGAAATAAATGATATCTGAGTAAGATAGTAAGTAAAAATAAAAAACAAAAAATGTAGAATAAGATAGCTTAAGAATGCATAGGATTTGCCATTCTTTTTTAAATCAGGAATTCTAAACTCGCGCTCATGGCTCGTGCTTGACGAATTTCTTGACAGCCTGACAGCCTGCTGACAGTTACATAATACCTACACAGACAGACCAAACCTAAGTTTTTTTTCTTATATTTTGGCTCCACACATAGTGTATTTAGCCAGTGTCAAGTATTATATATTTTCATCGAGTAGAATATTTTACGTAGTCAAGTCTTAGTCATAGTCCAGTCTAAGTCAGGTCATTGTCCAGTCTAAGTCATGCTCTAGTAAATTGGTGGCAACTTTATTAGAAGTTAGGTGCAAGTTTATTTATTTATTATTATTATTTATTATATTATTATTTATTATTTACCATAATGCTCTAAGGACTAGGTAGATATACTTACTAAGCCTTTTGAATTAAATTAACAACCAACCACGCAAAAATAAGCAAAAACCAAGTCCAAAACCAACCAACCAGACCAACCAACCAAACCCAACCAACCAACCAACCAAACAACCAACCAACCAACCAACCAATACCAATACTACCAATTCGATACCAACTATACTATAAGTATTATTGATCATTATTATATTTATATCGGCGCGTCAAAGAATAAAATGTTTGTCCAAAAACATCAGCAAACATCAGCAATCAAAGCAAAAGCTCCTCCCCCCAGTTGACTAATTTATACAACTTCCCCTCATACGAAAATTAGTGGTGTATTTCAACCGCTAATCCTATGAGATAAAACAGGACACACAATGTGTATTTTGTTCCATCCTGCTTTGTTCGCGCAAGTGAGTCGTGATTGTAGGAGAAATTATGTTCACGAGCTATCAGCCAGCTATCCAGTCTTAGCCTCGTCCCCCGTAAAAATCGGCAGAACATAATGTTCGCGGATTATTTAAGTATAACGTTCACTTCTCCATTGGTTAAATGCTCTAAGTATCAAGTCGTGGAAGTCTCAAGTCACATAAGGCTTTCTATGAGCCTTCACTAGCTTTTTTCAGAGCTACGACAAAAGAGTCATTCGTAAAAAGGTATACCTAACTACCTATCATACGACTATCTGGTAAAAGCCGCGGGAAGCCGATGGGTGTAGGAGGCGAGCAGCCACTCAAAGTGGCACTCTCCGGGAGAGGCCTATGTTCAGCTGTGGGCGTCATCAGGCTGTTGATGATGATGACCTATTCATATTAATATCTAATCTCACTGGCTAGGTACATAGGCTATGTACCTAACTACATGAAATCTAATACCTACTTAGGCGATTTTGGTGATAGTGTTAATATTCTCTATTCTCTTGGTAAATTGGGCGTTTTGATTCAAAACAGGTTTTAAAATAACTTACTCTGCAGATATTATAGAAATCACATCAAACTCGATATCTTCTTGCATCTCGAACCGCGTTTATCCCGTTAAAACCAGTTCAATCTGGTGAAACTAAATTTAAGGTGTGGTTTCATTAATGGAAGTTAAAAATTACGTAGATAATTTTTATAAAAAGAAAAGAAAGAAAGAAAAAAATATAATACATAATTATTTTACCAGAAAAGAACAAAAGGTGAAAATGTTGTCACAAATAGGCCCCAACTCAGCACGATAATATTTACTAACGTTATTGCTACAGTACGTTCAATAACACACAAAACACGTGAATAAATCTGTAACAAGACGTATTTTAATATAAATATAAAAACAATAATAATAAATACGAAATAATAAAACGTGTAATCGGTAAATGTTTTCCTATTATTTCTGTATCAACATTAAGCAGTAGTACTGTAGGTATTATTACCACTTTGCTCCAACGAGTTTCCCGGCTTATTCTATGGTTATATCGGAAAGAGACTTATTAGTTCGATTAAAAATAGAGATTTTTTAAGATTACTAAGTCAGCGGGTCCTGATGGTATTCCCCCAATATTTGTCCGATGCTGTGCACCAGCTCTAATTAAACCTTTATAGCTGATCTTTTCAAAGTCCCTAACTGAGGGTACATTTCCATCTTTATGGAAATTAGCCAGAATAACTCCCGTATACAAATCCGGGGATAAAGGGGATGCTGCCAACTATAGACCAATTAGTATACTTAACTGTTTCGCTAAGGTATTTGAAGGTATAGCGCATGATCATATTTATAATCATTTAAAACACCGATTGACTCCTAATCAGCATGGTTTTATCGCGGGCAGATCCACAGCCACAAATCTTCTCGAGTACACTACCTACATCTGTGAGTCCTTTGAGGACGGCACACAGACTGATGCCATTTACACGGATTTTTCTAAAGCTTTTGATCGTGTTGATCACCTCATATTACTAAAAAAGCTAAATCGATTGGGCATTCATGGGAATCTACATAGATGGTTAAGATCTTATCTTGTGAACAGATCTCAGCTAGTGACGTTATATGGGTATGAGTCAGTACCGTTCATGGCTTCGTCGGGTGTGCCTCAGGGTTCAAACCTAGGGCCTTTGCTGTTCTTGGTATTTATTAATGATCTCTTAGATCAATTAGATGGCATATGCGGATGATATCAAGATATTTCGTCGAGTCTCCTCTAGGCTGGACTGTTTACGGCTCCAGGAAGATCTTGATTTAATTAATGACTGGTGTGTAATAAACCACATGTCACTCAACCCGAATAAATGCCAAGTAATAAGTTTTACCAAAAGCAAATCACCCATCTGCTTCAGTTACCACCTTGATGGAATATTATTAGGTCGTGTTGGTGCTATTCGTGATTTGGGAGTAATGTTTGATTCTGCACTTTCCTTTAGGCCTCATTATGATTTTATTACGAACAGGGCAAACAGAATGTTTGGGTTTGTCTTGCGCACAGCGAAACCTTTTAGAAATAGCGCTTCGTGGATATTTTATACAATAGCTTAGTAAGGTCTATTCTTGAATATTGCTCATCAGTTTGGTACCCCATATACGATTTGCACGTTGACAGAGTCGAGGCTATTCAGCGTAAATTTTTGAGGTCACTGTGCACTAGACTCGGTTTGAGGCGTAAGCTTAAAGAATACTCGGATAGACTAGATAAATTCAAGATGAAAACGCTTGAAAGCCGTAGAAATATTACGGACTTGTGCACCCTGTACAAAATTGTCAATGGTACGTTTGGTAGTGAACTTTTAATGAATGTCAATTTCAAAGTACCCTCACGTTCTGTACGTAATTTTCAGCTATTTAACATGCCACCTACCTACAACAACGTTTCACGGAATGATCCTTTACTTAGGATGTGTCGCACATATGACGGATTAACCGATCCCAGAGACATGTTTTCGTGTAGTCTTATATCTTTTAAGTTTGCTGTCAATAGTTTATTTAAGTAATTGATTCTGTTATTTACTCACACACAGTTACTCGCTACTGCATAGTTAATGTAACGCAGTTACATAGTGTCAATATGTCTATACTTATTTAAGCTGTGTACGGTTATTACTGGACTTTAGGTTTATAATGCTGTGTTAACGTTGGTGGTGTATATTGTATCTAATAGCCTATTGTCTGTTACCGAACCAGTTGTAATAAAATAAAATAAAAAAACTAATTATAAAATATTATCTGCGGCATTAAATAGGACCATTGCTAACCAACTACAAAAATGCCTAAATTCGTTTAGCCTAGATAACTCTGTGACGCATTTCAACAGTAAGTACTTCAGTTTTAAGATAATAATTATTCATTAGCGAATCTATATTACACATCGCACGCTGACGATTGGCATAAAAATAAACTAATTATTATCGAATCACGCAGGTACAACATTATCTGGATTAATTATTTTGCCAATAAACTTTCTATTTTTCGAACATTTACATTTTTTAATACTTTTATATTCTTCAGTCTACTTATAATAAAAAATTTGCTTCCATCGACCTGTTCTGCTGTGGTGGGCAGGCTTTTAGAAACTCTGTTTTAGATATATTGAGTAACAAAGGCTAATAGAACACAAGTACCTACACATAACAACACACGCATCACTCCCTATTATATGTATACCCTTTTAAAATGCACATGTCACCTTTAATTTCACGCGCAATTATATGTACAAAAACACAACTAAAGCTATTATTAGTATTTTTTTTATCCATGTAATTTCAATTCTAACACATATAAGATTATTTATTAATATTTGTGTATATGTATAATATAATATTACATTGTTTTACCTTACTGTAACGTCAGGAACTTTGAATATAATTTTCTTTAATTACTTACCTAGGCTTTGCAGGTACTAAGTCACTTGTCGCTGATCAGCGATATTAAGTTATTCTGTTTTAAAAAATGTTATTCCTTTTTTTGGCTGTAAATTTAAGTAATAATTGGTTTATTGTGTTTATTAAGATAAGAGCTGTGGAATAAATAAATAAAGAAAATAAAATATAAATAAATAAATTACGTTGTAAGTAGTAAGTAGGTAAACACATTTTTAAAATTGACTTTGAGCGTCTTTGTTTTATAATCGTAAATACTTGGATGAAATTAGGTGGTAAGTGGGTGGTGGTAGGTACATACTTGATTTTTCAGTTATTTTGATTTATAACACAAAATACAGAATGCACGAATTTAAAAAAAAATTATGTGTTGGGCATAGTTAGGTGGCCAGGGAGAAGGCCCCTTTTAAAACATTGTGAAGATTTCTAAGCTGCAGATACCTACTACCTCTTACAAGTTACAATAGGTAGTTAACCACAGTAGGTACCTTCCTATTGTTCTTACTAAGTTATTATATTTAGTGATTAATAACAATGTAGTAACCACATTAGCGATTTATGTTTCACAGTTTTGAAACAATGGATACGAGTAAATAGGTACCTTACTTACCTACTATAGGTACCTACACGATATCACACTATCCTAATGTAGGTAGGTACAATCAGTCATTATAGCGCCAATAAATTATTTTCATTTTTTCATTTTTTATTAACAGCCTGAAGACGTTCACTGCATGAACATAGACTGCGCAGAGCGCCACTATGAGCGGCTGCTCGCCTGTAGCATCCACCGGTGTGCTAAAGGCGTTTAGATACTTGTTATACAAGTACGGATTTATCAAGCTTGAAAGTTTTATAAGTACTTATGACTTTTTTTTATCATCGTTAGGCTAACATTTGAGCACGGTCTCATCTGATGGTAAGTGACGACGCGGTCGACGATGAAGCATGCTTGCGTAGAAGATACCGGTTCACTCTAGCCTTAAACACTCCCAGATTATACAGGAAAAAAAGAAGCTGGTATGATGGGACACAAGAAAAAATTATGCTTCGAATTAAATAAAGTTATACTTATAATTCATAAGCATATTATGCTAAATTATCTGCTAATGAAACCACCCCTTAAATCAAGCAACACAGATGATCCACGATAAGACACTGACGCGGAACGAATACAAATAAGTTATGACGTAGAAAAAGAAAAGCAACTAGGTAGGTACTATTACTATATATACGGTAGTTAGAACAATATCAGTACTGGTGGGTACAAAATAGTTAAGATCAAACCACATTACCACACTATACATTATTTTATCTATTCAATGACTGACCGGTCATAAAACAATATCAGTCACAGCAAAAATTGACTCATTGTCATCAGCGTAGCCCTCCCCCATGGAGCGCCACTTTGAGCGGCTGCTTGCATCCTGCAACCATCGTCGGCCCCCGGCGGTTTTGACCAGCCCGCCTAGTAGCGATGGAAATTAATGCGATTTTGCGTAAATTTCATAAACATGCTAATTCAATAGTCTTAGCATGCTAATTGCTATTGCTATGCTATTTGTTAAAATGAATAGAAATGGAAATGAAAAATGAAATGAAAATTGAAATGAAAAATGAAATGAAAATTGAAATGAAAATAGAAATGAAACTTTATATTAAAAATTAAATTCAAAATGAACTAAATGAATTGAAATAAAATTTCATATTTCACAGAATTTAGCAACTACATTTACAGTGGTATTCATAAACAAAGGTTGAAAAACCCCCCAAAATCTATCATTCCACTTTTACGTAGAGGTGAAATTCTGAATCATTCTTCTTTCACTTTCATAAACAATCGCTGGAGAAACCCCTAACTGAATTAAATACTCTACGATTTCAATCAAGTCGTCTTTGAAAATTCTGTCGAGTGTCATTTTGACGCGAGTTTTGAACTATCAAAAGTTGCGCCAAAATGTCACCCATCATGCCAGATTCGGGGCTACTTTTGTTTATGAAATACATAAAGAATTTGCTGCTCAGCGCCTGATTCATCCTCTAGAGGAGCCCCCGCCTCGACTATTCCAGTGTTAATTTGCGAAATGCTGATAGAATTTACACAAACTAAATATTAAGGCGAATGCTAATTAATCCATCACTACCGCCTAGCATGCGCACTGCGACAAAATTTTCTCGACAATTTTTCCCGCGACAAGACTACGGGCATCTTTACCAATGTACTCTGTGACTACGGGAGTGACTAACACTGGAATTCATTCATAGTCAATGTGGGGCTCCTCTAGAGGTGCTGTGCGGCAAATTCTAGGTTTAGATAGATAGATAGAGCACTCTTTATTGTTTCACAAATAAACATTCAAATAGGAATACAATAAAATTTACGTACTAGTGCAACAATGGGCGGTCTTATCGCTGACAGCGATCTCTTCCAGACAACCTTTGGATGGACAGTATCATTATGGATGGCAAATTCTAGGTTTATGCATTTCATAAACAAAGCAGTCCTCAATCTGGCATGATCAGAGGCTGAATGTTGATTGTCCGAATTTCGTCAACCAATCGGTCCATTTGCTTTCATTTTTGTGTTATTTTATTATTTTGTGAAGTGTCGTGATATTTAAAATACGATTAAGGTATGACGGTGCCGTTTCTTCAACATTTACCAGTTAAAATAATATATTTAACACAAAATAGGCACACAAAATATACAAAAATAATATTTCTTTTAATTTTTTTGTGAGTGAGTGACGGGTGACATTTTGGCGCGACTTTTGATAGTTCAAAAGTCGCGTCAAAATGACACTCGACAGTATTTTCATAGACAACTTGATTGAAATCGTAGAGTATTTAATTAAAATGCAGTTCCGTTAGGGGTTTCTCCAGTGATTGTTTATGAAAGTGAAAGAAGAATGATTACGCATTTAATCTCTAGGTAAAAGTGGAATGATAGATTTTCTGGGTTTGTTCAACCTTTGTTTATGACACCACTGTTACACTGGAATTCATAGTCAAGGCGGGGGCTCCTCTAGAGGATGAAGGCGCTGTACGGCAAACTCTACTTTTATTCATTTCATAAACAAAAGCAGCCTCCAATCTGGCATGATCAGAGGCTGGACGCTGATTGTCCGAATTTCGTCAACCAAACGGTCTCCTTGCTTTCAAATCGTGTTATTTTATTATTTTATGAAGTGTCGTGATATTTAAAATACGAATAAGGTATATCGGTACCGTTTCTTCAACATTTACCAGTTAAAATAATATATTTAACACAAAATAGGCACACAAAATATACAAAAATAATATTTCTTTAAACTTTTTTGTGAGTGAGTGACGGGTGACATTTTGGCGCGACTTTTTTTTTTCTTCTTATATATTGGCTCCACACATAGTGTGTTTAGCCAGTGTCTAGTATTATAATTTTTCAGTGTTATGAATATTTCACGTTAAGTCAAGTCTAAGTCATAGTCCAGTCTAAGTCATGCTCCAGTAAAGTGGTGGCAACTTTACTAGAAGCTTCTACGGAATTTGGGAAGCAACACGAAAAACCACGTTTCACCACATTATATCACTTGCCTACACTCATGCTCGTAATTCAGAACTTAATGCGTAAAACGCCACCAATTTTATAAACATTAACACTGGAAAAAGCACAAGTTTTGAGAAATAATACAATGCAACGACGTGAACTTTTCCGCGTACCCGCCAAAAAACCCTTGGCGCGACTTTTGATAGTTCAAAAGTCGCGTCAAAATGACACTCGACAGTATTTTCATAGACAACTTGATTGAAATCGTAGAGTACTTAATTAAAATGCAGTTCCGTTAGGGGTTTCTCCAGTGATTGTTTATGAAAGTGAAAGAAGAATGATTTACGCATTTAATCTCTAGGTAAAAGTGGAATGATAGATTTTCGGGGTTTTTTCAACCTTTGTTTATGAATACCACTGTTAGTGTGTCTCACTCTAACAGCGACTAGAAATTTTCTCGCGGTTCACACTATGCTGGCAGGTTAAAACCACTGGGAGCCACCGATGGGTGTAGGAGGCGAGCAGCTACTCAAAGTTGCGCTCTCTGAGGATGGCCTATGTTCAGCAATGGATGTCTTCAGGCAGTTGTTGATGATGATGATGATGATGTTATATTTACGTATGCTAACGACTAAAACCAAAACACAATCTGCTCATGATCTGGCTCTACCAGTGAGTTGCGTCATAACTCACTAACAAAACATAGATAGGTACATTTGCTCATTTGTGAATTCTAATTGTCAAAGAAATGTTACGTAATGGTCACGATTTGTAAAGAATAATTAAATGGAAGTTAAAATGTTATATGTTTTAGAAAAGCATTATACCGTTCCGAAAACCTACTGAAAACCTACTGAAAATCTGGTGGTGGATCCTGCAGGGTCACTCTTGCTTGACACTAGATTTCAATCGTAATTTGGGATTTCGAACGAAATCGTGGCATTTTGTACTCTTAAATCCGATACTAGCGCACGATTGCAATCGTTGTCCATGGATTTTTTTTGGAACTAAATGTATTCGACTCAAAGAATAGAATAGAATAAAATAATTTTTATTGTTAAACTGTCTACAATCGTGATCTTAGGGTGGTATTAATTATGTTCCAACAGTTTTGTCTAATTCGAACGTACAATATTAAAAATCAAAAAATAAACCTAGTGACAATAAAATTAAATATACCTACACCGACAGTAGGTACGTACCGACACAAAAAAATTACAATATTATACACAATTTGAAATAGAGAACATGAAATGTCTACATCGGAAAACCTATTGAATTGTGTTGAATTATTATTTAATTTAAGTACCACGTATAAAGATAACATAATTATTATAAAGGGTACCTATGTAATGCTAATGAGTAATGCTCATTTCTGCACCATCCGCTTTTTTACCAAATTATTTAACATTGGATTTGGGATTGATTCGGATTAGATTTTGAGTGAAATTGGAATTGGATTCAAAAGTACTGATCACGAAATCAACAATATTTTAAAAGTCTAGTGCGACAAAATGAAACAAAATAATCAGATGAGAAAAAACTGTGTTAGTAGAAATTAAAACGAAGAAGAACGGTGACCCAACACTATTCAACTTAATAGTTTAGTTTTTCGAAAGAAACAAGTACCTATACCATAGATCTATATATCAGGATATGCCCGAAGGAACATTTTATTTACTCAAAATGGTGTGGGGAAAAGTCAGCGCCATCTCTTAGATTACTCAGGAACTACGATGAGAACGGCCCTATCGCTGCCATTATGTCCGTCAATGTTTGTTTACAATGATTATCCCAAATATAAATTCGATTATTTTCGTACAAAACGGAGTGTAATATTGAAAATATTGACTTACTTGTGGTAAGAAACTTTGTATTTCTTTTTATTGCACTTTAGAGTGTAGTTTGTGCAACCCTTCACAACATAACTTGGCATATTTTCTTTGAGACACACGACCGATATCTTCTCACTTCCAACACAGACTGGGCGCTAGTAGAGGTCAATCTGTGAACTTGACTCCCTCTTTGAAGCGACGGTTTAATCTGTCATTAGGCCTGTCCTTATTTATATGTCTATGACCTATACCACTTCAGATGTGAAATGCATTAGCAAGATCTTTAAGCATGGAGCTAATAAAAAAAGAAGGAGGTAATCCCGTCTGATCCAAAACTGAAGCACCCTCAGGAAGCCGGAACGCTTCGTACGTACGAGCGGGGCACGCACACACTCACATCATATGCAGCCGGTCGCCCAACTTTCATCTGACACACAATATGTAATATGTCCGCCATTTTGGGCTTCAGTTCGATATCAATCAAAACACAATCCTTCTTTTTTTTATTTCATCCATGATCTTAAGCCCCAAAATGATAATTTTTCGTTGTTCGCGGATCTTTCTCTATTTACATCGATCTTAGAACATCTATAAATGGAGAATTTAACGCTATAATCCGCAAGCACCATTTAGCTGCCAATTTCTACGGGGGACGTGGTAGACATGGATAGCACACTCGCAAACCGCGCGTGTAAGCGTACGCCGCACACCATTATAAAAACTAGCGTAGTTCACCTCCTCTTCTAAATTCTCTAACACTGGAATTCATAGTCAAGATGGGGGCTCCTCTAGGGGATGATTCAGGCGCTGTGTGGCGAAGTCTAGTTTTATGCATTTCATAAAAAAATTAAGTAGCCTCCAATCTGACAATTCTTAAATTGTCAAAGGCAGCATGATATGAAAGAGAAAGAAGAATGATTCAACATTCAACCTCTATGTTAAAGTCGAATGTTAGATTTTGGGGGTTTGTTCTCCCTTTGTTTATGAATACCACTGTAAGACATCGATTGTTTCCCCACTCACTTCCATTCGATGTCATAGAAAATAAAATTTAAAATTAAAACTAAACATTTTTTTGTTTTGGGTTTTGCTTTGCGGCCCATTTTCAACGGTTCATAATTACATGCGGCCCATTAATGACTATCAGTTTGACATGCATGCTACAGTAATAATGAGGTGTATGTAGGTAAGTAAAAATAAGATCAGTTGAATTGTACATTTCTAATGCTTTAATTATTGCACTATTGTAGTTCCATTATTGCTAGTCTGTAGGAATTACATTTGTTCGAAAATCTGTCGTGGGAAATACCATGAAACCAAAAAACTATCCATTGTTATCGTCCGAAAACGCCAGGTAAGAGGCAGGTAGCTGCAACTCTTGTTTGTTACGGGCCAAGTCTTTGCATTAGAATGCACCGTCATCATCAGCTTATGCTGTTCAGTAGAACACACATGGACATAAACCTCTCCCAAGGCACGCCACTGAACTCAGTCTTCAGCTCTATTTTTCCAGTTACTGCCAGACAAAATCAATGGCAGCTGTGAAGCGCGCTGCAAGGCCCCCGACCGCGACGCTGCGCACACTGTTTCTTCCCGCTGATTTTTGCGTCGACTTCACGCCACCATTATGTTTAGCGCGGAAACTACCTTGCGTATATCATCGCTCCACTCGCTGCAAGTCATCTACGTCTACCGATTTGTGGTCTCCACCTCCTCGTCTACCTCAATATGGTTAACGGTTCCCTTAAAATAACATTAAACTTGTGCTTACACACCCCTAGACACTTTTCAACGAGACTGTCCATTCTAAACTTTTCATATTACTGATAAAAGTCCTGATTACGGGTTATTTACACGTACCGATCCGGTGATCGAGTTCTACCCGCCTTTATCGTGTTGATACTGAGCTTAATGACCCTGAAATTCGTGCTGACAACACACAATCAACCATGAAGCTAGTAACACCTGCGGGGAAGGTGGAGTCAACACTCCTAAATAACAATTCGTGCTTACACCGCAATAAATAATTACGTTCAAAATTGTATTATCCCTTACATTGCAAAAACACTGCATGACTGCAACTGCAACACAGAAATCGTCAATGTTGTTGCTATGATACAATTTGTAGTGTGGACTGTGGACGACATTGACTATAAATCCAGTTGAACAACTTCAATGAAAATTATAGTGGTGTATTTCAACCGCTAATCCTATGAGAGGAAACGGGACACCCAGTGTGTCTTTTGTTCCATCCTGCTCTGTTTTTTGTACGTTCGTATACCTTTGTCTCTTTTTGTTACTTCGCCCCCTGCCCGTGCAAGTGAGTCATGTTTGTAGGAGAAATGATGTTCACGAGCTATCAACGGGCTTTATAATCTTTGGTGGATGGCGACCCAACCCCAACATAAGCACACATCACTACGTGGTAATCATAACACCCCAAAGACTTAGATCAAGCACTAAGTCCAGAGATTAGATAAAAAATAACTAATTCAAGGTCGCAAGATCTCTTCAATCATAGTAAAAATGACGTTGCGTGATGGCGACAAAATCATGCATCATAAAGGTTATTAACTTCAATAATTCATGACAAGACCATTACCTAATCGACTGATTATATTATTAATCAACAGTTTTGTAATCTGATTTATTACTGCTAATTACATTAGCCCAGTGACTGGTGACAGCGTTGGTACTGGCATGGATATCACCATGTAAACACTTTGTCGTAGCCTTTTCGTATTTCGTATCAGGCCTGCATGACAGCTGGCTGGGAAGTTTTGGTACACAATTATTTTTTTGTTTTTCTTATTTTATTTTTTTTTATGCTAAAATAGGCATATTTTTGACAACAATTCATCGGTTGGTTTGCCCATGAGATGCCCATTCATTCTAGACTTGAAAAGACCCACCAACCAAAGACCTAATATTAACTACTGTATTTGTCACGGGATGTACGTACATACAGTGAATATACTATAGAACTTCCTTGGTACTTACTTATACATGTTTTTCTCTAATCTGTGATGTGTAGACAGGTACTGGTATATTCTGTGCGTATAAGACAATGAACGCAAACTCCTCTCTTTCTTCGGTCTTCTTTGATAATTTTAATACGACAGGGGAAGATAAAAAGAGATATATAGAGGGAGAGAGAGAGAGAGAGAGAGAGAGAGAGAGAGGAAATGAGAACAACGAAATGAGATGGTGGTATTCAATTTGGAGAGTTACAGGACGATCAGATAACAGACATTTACTGCACTCATAGTATTATTTGGGGTTTGGGCGATTTTGTATGGGCAGTGGCGTCTTTTTTATTTTAAGCAGCCACTCAAGCAGTTATTTTTATTTCGTAGGCCTTCACCACGTTATATATTAGGATAAGCGTCCATGGCTCTAAACCATATCGGGGCTGAGATATACGACATTGAAGTTTCATTGATGGCATGATTATGTCATCAAAGTAAACAAGAAAACTGTACTTTTTGGAGGTTCCTAATGTATGAAATATAAACGAACTAGTATAATCACATAATCTTTATTGTTTAGTCGTCATTGGATAAAGGTAAAGATAGAGATAGAGATAGAGATAGAGATAGAGATAGAGATAGAGATAGAGATAGAGATAGAGATAGAGATAGAGATAGAGATATAGAGATAGAGATATCTCGGTCCTTTGTATAATCTGGCGTAGCGTATGGATGTGGTTCGGGAGGCTGGAATTCATCAAACTTGCGTGCGAGACGATTCGTTATGAATCTCGAAAACAGCTTATACACATGACTCAAGAGCGAGATGGGCCTATAGTTCTTCAACAAGGTATTATCACCTTTTTTAAAGAAGAGCACCACTATGCTCTTGTGCCACGCCTCTGGCGTTGTGCCTTCAAGGATGACAGAATTGAATAGCTTCTGGAAGACTAAAAGTACCGGTCTACCACCTGCTCTCAGAAGTTCGGTTGTAATTCTATCCTCACCTGGCGCCTTGTTGTTTTTAAGCTGTTCAAGGGCCATTCTAATTTCGTACAGACTGACGTCAGAGATATCTTCGATATAGTGTCGACTAACTTGGCTCTGGTGTCCTGAACTGTGTTAGTAGCAGGCTCACGTGTCTAGGTGCATAGAAGTTCTCAATCTCTCTCAGAATCTCAAACTTAAATGCAGGGTTGCCATAATCACCACGTTTGGCAGGCGGCTTGGTGATTGCAGTAGATTATGATGGTGAAGACCAAAGAGAATGCTGCAGCCCATTCCCTGGACATTCCCTTAGCCAACTTTTATGGCACCCACCGGAAGAGATGGGGTGGTCCTATTCGTAACCGGGACCACACGGCCACCTTTGTCATTATCCGACGTTTCATGTGCTTCGTTTTCCAAGTCGTTTCGAATTATTAAATACAAAAACTATACAGGTGGTGTAATTTCATCTTCGTATCTTGGAGAGTTTTGCATGTATTCTGCTGTCAGACTGCGATATATCTTCGACAGTTCCCACCACTGCGTGTTAAACTGCGCAGGCAACAAATACAAGTCGCAGGGTCTGGTTCATCCATTGTATAAATCACACACAATTCAGATCACTAGACAAATCAAAAGTCCTTTAACACAGCCAGTTCACATAAATGCAATCACAAAGTCCAATAAGAGAAGCCAGGTCAAATAAACGATATTACAATTTAAAAAGTCCGGTAAGTGAAGCCAACGAGGTGATGAAATTGACGGATATTGGATAGTGAGTGAAGCAAATAATGCAGGTAAAGCTACGCGGTGCAGTTACTTACTCTGGCGCTGATACAGGAATCCAGCGCTATGATTGATTGACGAAATTATCGAAGCTTTCGGCGAGTGGGACCGGTCTAGGTATTATTATTATCACTAGTACATTTGCCTATTACTGAAATATGAAGAATTTAGATGAATTGTTTGATAAGTAATTATTTTGTAGGTTATTATTTGGAGATTTTTGGAGTTAAATATCTTGGCTCCGATTAGGTTTAGGTAGTTGCTCCCTTGACAAAAATAAATTGTTTTATATATCTCTTTTTAATAGCACTAGTTTTTTTAAGTGGCCGCCAAACTTGAAAAAGACGCCACTTTTGCCCAAACCCCTTTCTGTGGAACAGATACATATAAGGAAGTCTCGACGGAAGATCTTCATGGGTCGTGGAGTGATCTGTGATATCTACACCCCAGATAATATAATACCTACAGTACAGATGCCTCATCCCATACAACGGAATAACGCGGGCTATTTTACGAATTATTTTATTTCTGCATAACGCAAGATTATCAAGCGACATTTATTGCGTGTTGGCGAAGTATTGGGCCAAATGAATACACTGGACACTAACTAGTAACTCTCTAGACACGATTACTACATTTTTTTCAAATTCAAGCTATTTTTCGTTTGTACCTGATGGGACCCCGTGTCTACACTCACAGAGCTTTGAAAAATATATAATAATGTTTTTGCTCTGTGCCTACGCTGATGAGTAGGTATGGGTTAAATACAACTATTTAACAAACTGGACGTGCTAACTTAATTACTATCATAAGAACATCAATAACAGTCAATAACTTTGTCTTGTACAAGTATGGATAATAACTTGATAATAACATTGTTTAAACGAGGTAAACATGGCTTACATAATGCATAGTCTATGTTAATTATATTAAATTATAGACAACAAGAGGAACCCAGAGGCTTTGATGCAATTTTTTAGAATTCTCGTGTAAACTTAAATTTTCCGAGATAAAAAGCAAGTTCGCAAAAAAATTATACAGGGCGCAATTGAGTTCATTAGCATAAATTGAGTAGGATAGTACCTACATCATTTATTGATAACTATTATACTGATCGAAGTATAATAGGCATGATGACTAAAATTATTTCTGGACAAATTAATAATATTCCTCGAAAGATAAACATTTGTGAAAACAAAAATTAAATACCTACATATCTCAAAAAATGACCAAGTTACAAGCATTTTAAAAACCGGAATACCTAGAAAGAGATAGCTCAAACGGTCAGTGACGTCAGAGGAAGGTCGTTCATAGTACCTCATTACTAAGCTGTGGTAGCTTTTCATACAATCTCTTTGGCATGTGACGTCACGAGTGGGTTTTTCATAGTAACTGTGAGGGCGCTCTGTTTCGAGAGAAAGGGACAGGAGATGCCTCCTGTAAAACTTTATAAGCTTATTACTCCGTGATTTATTTACCGATTTTACTTATTTTTTCAATTATTGCATTCATTTTTAATCTTCTTTATGAAAGTAATACTTACTTGTCCATTTTTAATAGTAGTCATCATGCCTATTAATTAATTATTAACAAAACAAAAAGGATAAATGTAAAAAAAATAGTTGGCGGCTGATGTAGTTGGCACTAATGATTTTGATACTTACGAAGTTTTTGTTACCTTGTCTGAGAAGCCTTTATTAGTTTTTTATATGTAAACGAATGACGTGACGATCTGGTCGTTTGCCTGGTGGTAAGCGTCACGACCGCCCATTACAGATTGCAGTACTTTATCACACGAAATTTAAATTAAAGTTTCGCGTTACACTTACTGCGCATGTTATCTTGAGATGTCACACAGTCTAAAAAACGTTTCTAGAATGTAAGATCAGTTCATAAGTCTCAATTTCCCGGTATGTATATATATACTATCCAATATTATCCACTTATAAGTACGTAAGGTTTAACCTTGCACGGTATAGGCTCAGGATAATAATGTAACAGATACCAAGTTCACTGGGTAATCCTACACTATCAAGACCCAAGCAGTGAGTAAACCAGCCTCAGAATAAAGAACCAATAGACACAGACGTCGTGTCATACTAAAAAGAAACAAAAGCAATTTATGCAACACTTACATTAGAAATAGCAATTTACCATAGCATACTATCTGTTATTACAATTTAATTATTATTAGTATCTATGTCACACTCAAATAGGTTCCGTTATTTTTTATCTGCTTAATAGAGTTTGTGCAAAAAAATCTTTCTTTCATACAGTACTATTATTTATTCTGTAGTATTACTTCTTTCATCTTCAATTTTTAGTTCAAGGAGCGCCGTCTATCACAATATCTAGTCTATTCAGAAATCCTTCTCACGACACCGTGAAGCGGTAAGGTAAGCGGAACCTTGACCTGGTGCCGGTTCGATGCCTTTTAATACTCAGACAAGATTGTTATTATAAATAAAAAACATGTGTGGACATTTCACACAGCGCCATCTAGCCCCAAACTAAACATAGCTTGTACTATGGGAACGATACAATTCTTACACTGGAATTCATAGTCAAGGCGGGGCTCCTCTAGAGGATGAATCAGGCGCTGTGCGGCAAATTCTAGCTTTATGCATTTCATAAACAAAAGCAGCCCCCAATCTGGCATGATCCGAGGCTGAATGCTGATCGTCCGAATGTTGTCAACCAAACGGTCTCCTTGCTTTCAAATCGTGTTATTTTATTATTTTATGAAGTTTCGTGATATTTATAATACGAATAAGGTATATCGGTACCGTTTCTTCA
Source organism: Ennomos erosarius (assembly GCA_963580505.1). Classification (NCBI taxonomy): domain Eukaryota; kingdom Metazoa; phylum Arthropoda; class Insecta; order Lepidoptera; family Geometridae; genus Ennomos; species Ennomos erosarius. The sequence goes on along the minus strand of OY757007.1, from coordinate 2,732,978 downwards.
ACATTTACCAGTTAAAATAATAAATTTAACACGAAATATACAAAAATACTTAATATTTCTTTTAATTTTTTTGTGAGTGAGTGACGGGTGACATTTTGATAGTTCAAAAGTCGCGTCAAAATGACACTCGACAGAATTTACAAAGACAACTTGATTGAAATCGTAGAATATTTAATTAAAATGCTTTTCAGTTAGGGGTTTCTCCAGCGTTTGTTTATGAAAGTGAAAGAAGAATGATTCAGCATTTAACCTCTAGGTAAAAGTGGAATGATAGATTTTGGGGGTTTGTTCAACCTTTGTTTATGAATACCACTGTTAGATACTTTTTGCTTTGTAAATAAATACATAGAATACAATATAACCCCGGACACAGAACAAGCAACGATGTTCATCACACAAATGTTTGTCCTGAGTGGGAATCGAACCCACGACCTTCAGAAGGCAGGGCTTCTATACCCATGTTCTATACCAACCATAGATTTAATATATATGTCTATGATACCAACTATGAAAAATTACTGAAATCTTGTTTGGATTAATATGGAATTAATGTGATTTTTTATCGAACACTTATGACATTATACTGCAGATTTTACAACGCTTGGAATTTTCTTAAGAAAGTTTTCCTTCAAAAATGTCGAAATGCGCGAGCGAGATAGAGGATGCACAAAGATCCTGGCCTTAATATGTTTGCTGTAATTTATTGCTTTTTAAAGTCACTAGTGGCTAACCAGTAGGTTACGACGACGAGCGAAGCGAGGAGAAGTGTTAGGTCAGTTTTGAACACACTAGAACTACACAATCACAATAAAACGAAGTGATGCCGATTAATTATAAATAACCGAAATATCGACCGTTATATTGTGAGACACATTACCCGTTTGCAATAAATCGACAGTTTATAATCAACCGCGTTTTTTTATAAACTAACGGTTCTTACAATAAGACGGTGACATATATAAATAAGTACGGACAAATCACGTGATTTTATATGAATAAACGTTTTTAAGTCAATGACGTAATATATGACTAATTAAAATACCAGTGATAGTACAGCCGTTGATAATTGTTAATTATTATAGTAAGTATAATAATAGGTATTTACCTAAATAAATAGTAAAGATAAAGATAAAGATAAAGATAAAGATAAATTTATTTGCTAAACATGAGTAAAATGTACAGATATTAAAGTGTTTAGCCGTCGCATCATGTTTTGCCAAAATTGGCGTGCAAAAAATGAGAGAGATGCAATTTAATAAAAAGTACCTACATAGAAAAACAGTCAATTAATTCTTTAAAATGTTAGTATAATTAAAAATTCCTAAATAAAATATTGTTATTACATTGCATACACTTGGTCATCTTAACAAAATTATACAATTATGTCAAAAACTATAATAATAATAATAATAATAATAATAATAGTCAACAAGTAAAAATTATAAATCCCAACAAAGGTCCGCACCATCACAGTTTCCTAAAACTTGTCATTAAGAAACTCATTAATTGTGTAATAACATTTGTCAATCAATAGTTTTCTTAGATGCTTTTTAAAAATATTAACATTCAAATCCTTGACACTTTTTGGTATTTTGTTAAAAATAACGGGAGCCATACGTACGACACTCTTATGCATTAGCGCCGTTTTTGCTGTGGGTAGGCACAGTTTGGTATCATCACGTCTATTTCTTTTTACAACATCTGAAAGTTTTGGAAATAATTCCGGATTATTTTTCACAAACAGAGCAATTTCAATTATATAAAGGGACGGAAGTGTAAGAATTCTAAAGCGGGTAAAATACGGCTTGCAACTATCTGTCATTTGAAGCCCAAACATAGCTCTTATACATCGTTTTTGTACCTTGAAGATGATTTCCTTATCTGTTGAATTACCCCAGAAGATGATACCATATCTGAGAGACGATTCCACAAGCCCATAGTATGCTGATAGTAGTGCATCTATGTTTAAGGTTGCTGCAAGTTTGTAGAGAGCATATGCTAAGCTGCTGATCTTTTTACACAATTCTTCTATTTGTTTCTTCCAATTTAACTTTTTATCAACAGTAAGTCCCAGAAACCTTGCATATTCCACCTGATCAATTTGATTATTATTGTAATTTAAATTAACACCCGATCGATTTTGTGCCCTTTGGCTAAAATGTATTATATTTGTTTTATTCAAGTTAATTTTCAAATTATTATTATCAAGCCAATTAATTACAGATATTAAAGAATCATTTATGTCAGTCTCATATAAATCAATGTCCCTACAGGCTACAGTAACCGTACTGTCATCTGCGAAAAGAGACATGGGCTGACTAGTTGCATGAGGTAGATCATTTATATAAATGATAAATAGGAGAGGACCCATGACACTTCCTTGTGGAACTCCATACATAACCCTACGCTCATTTGAAGTGAATGTTTCTTCACGTCTCAGTTTAATGTTTAATCTAGTTATCTCTGTTACTTGTTTTCTATCTGCCAGGTACGATTCAATTAAATTTAAAACATTTCCGCGTATTCCGTAGGCCTCGAGTTTGCTAGCTAAAATTTTATGATCCACGTAGTCAAATGCTTGTGTCATATCACAGAGCACAGCACAAATTGGAGAGGTATTATCAACATGTAAATAAACTGTCTTTACAAAGTCATAAACTGCCATACTAATCGTCCTACCCTTTCTAAACCCCTTCTGTTCCTTGCAAAATATATTCCTTTTTTCAAGATAATTATTAATTCGATTGTAAAAATATTTCTCGAAAATTTTAGAAATAACTGAAATTAATGCAATTGGCCTATAGTACTCCATGAGCTCCTTGTTCTCCTTTTTGAATACCGGTTTCACAATCGTAGTTTTCAAGGATGTCGGGAAAGTGCCAGTTGAAATACACAAATTTATAACATGACTTAAATGAAAACATACACAATTACTTACAGACTTTAGTACTTTTGTTGAAATGCCATCAACACCAACGCTATTCGTGTTTTTCAAACTCTTTATTATTTTTATAATATCCTGAGGCAAGCAAGGAGCCATGAAAAAAGAGTCTGAGCAATGCTTAATATGAGAGGTAACATTCTTACCAGCCCCTGCAATGGGTTTGACCTTATCCGTGAAAAAGTTATTAAAAGCATTAGCAATTTTGAGCGGATCAGTTATGTTGTCATCCCCTACTCTAATGCTAGTGATTGATTCTTTGGGAACATTTAATATATTTTTATTAATTATTTTCCAAGCTGTTTTAGTTTTATTGTCAGAAGTTTTTATTTTATAGTTATTTTGTGCACGTTTTGTTAGTAGTATGATTCTTTTAAATAACTTAGAATAATTTAAAAAATTGGTTTTATTTCTCTTTGTTGGTTTTAGCCTAAATTTCCAAAGTAGGCTTCTTTTCTTTTTGCTACAGATTTTTATACCTTTCGAGACCCATTTCGTTGTTTTACAGACCTTATAAGTGACAAGTCTAGACGGAAAACACAAATTATAAAAGAGCTTAAAAGTATCAATGAAGATGTCATATGCAACATTTGGGTCTGTGGAACTATACATATCAGAAAACGTCAAATGTTCAAGGCACGTTTTAAACTTTTCAATGTTTTCAGAGGAGTAGTCCCTTTGCTTTTTGCGCCAGAGCTTAAGAATTGGCTGCTTTTGAACAGGAAACTTTATCAATTGAGCAGTGTGATCAGATAATGCGAATTCAATAACTTCAGTCTTACACGATCTTCTGTGGTTGTGCGCAAAATTATCAATGCATGTTTGACTTGCCAGCCTTGTGGGTTGTTTGACTGCTAGTTTTATATTATAATTCAACAATAAACATTCAAAATCAAGAGTTAAATTGTTAGTTTTTAATACATCGATGTTAAAATCGCCTCCTACAACAATATTATTATAATTTTTACTTGATAATAACTTCAGTACTTTTTCTAACTTATCAAGAAACACACCAATATTATTTGATTTAGGTACTCTGTATACACAGTCTGTAAAATAACGATTTCAATCAATGTGTGTTGCCAGTGATGACTTATGGAAGTGAGACGTGGTCTCTAACTGTTGGCCTCATTACTAATATAAGCCAGTCGCGCAGAGCGCTATGGAGAGAGCAATGGGCTCGGTGTTTCCCTGCGAGATAAGATCCGGAATGAGGAGATCTGCAGGAGGACTAAAGTGACCGATGGAGCTCTTAGGATTAGCAAGTTGTTCAGGCAATGGGCAGGCCACATCGCTCGCAGAACTTACAACCGATGGGGAAGAAAGGTTCTCGAGTGGCGACCACGAACCGGAAGACGCAGGGTAGGGCCCCACTAGGTGACCCGACGATCTGGTGAAAGCCGCGGGGAGCCGATAGATGCAAGAGGCGAGCAGCCGTTCAAAGTGGCGCTCCCTGGGGGAGGCCGGGAGGCCTATGTTTAGCAGTGGACGTCTTCAGGCTGTTAATGATGATGACATAAATAGGTACATAGCTATAAGTATAATCAACATATTGGTATGTGCATAAAACACAAGTATTGTAATTACATTTTTTTTTACAATTTATAGGCATAGCATTAGACCACTGTCTCACCTGATGGTAAGTGATGACGCGGCCTACGGTGGTGCATGCTTGCCTAGAAGATACCTGTTTACTCTTGACTTGAACACACCCAGGTTATAGCTATCAGGAAACAAAGACGACGGCAAGGTATTCCACTCATTTGCTGTTCGCACTATAAAGTACATAATAATTATAATTCGTATAGTGACCTTGCAATGGCATAATATAGGTAATTATTACTATTATACCAAGTATCATACATACTCGTGCGAACTTCATACAGTATAACTTACTTACTCCTACTGCAAATGTTTCTAATACGGTCTCATCGAAGCCATACTGTACGCCGTACAGTATGGCTGTGATGAGACGCGTATTAGAAAAAAATATTTGCTTGAAAAATTAATGAGAGGAAACCACGCGACTTTTCATATAAAGAGTAGCGTAGAAAGCTTTGGGATTGATTTGAATTAGATTTTAAGTGAAATTGGGATTGGATTCAAGGGTAACCCTCACAGGGCTAACCATTTGCCTAAATGAGAAGAAGGGTACTGCGAGTCACGACACCATTCTAACTAACCCTTGACCATTGGCATAGATCTATATATCAGGATATGCCCGAAGGAACATTTTATTTACTCAAAATGGTGTGGGGAAAAGTCAGCGCCATCTCTTAGATTACTCAGGAACTACGATGAGAACGGCCCTATCGCTGCCATTATGTCCGTCAATGTTTATGTTTACAATGATTATCCCAAATATAAATTCGATTATTTTCGTACAAAACGGAGTGTAATATTGAAAATATTGACTTACTTGTGGTAAGAAACTTTGTATTTCTTTTTATTGCACTTTAGAGTGTAGTTTGTGCAACCCTTCACAACACAACTTGGCATATTTTCTTTGAGACACACGACCGATATCTTCTCACTTCCAACACAGACTGGGCGCTAGTGGATGTCAATCTGTGAAATTGACACCCTCTTTGAAGCGACGGTTTAATCTGTCATTAGGCCTGTCCTTATATATATATGTCTATGACCATTGGTTAGAATTTGTTAGAATTCATGACCATAGGTTATCTTGTATAACTACGAATCCAAGAACCCACCCTCACTGACGGTCTCGTCCAATCACGAACAAGCCAGAGCTACCAACCATGCAAAAAAAAAAAATTCAACAGAATTTCTGGTAGTTTTATTTTTAATGAGGTGTTTTATTAAAAAAAGCTGTAATTCTATAAAGACTCCATAGATGGCGTTAAAATGGGGGTTTTACGCTCTGTCATTGTTAAGATAATTATGTATCGAATTTAGTATTCTATCCTTATTTTATGGAAGGCATATATTCTAATGGCTTTCTATCGACTAATTGACAACGTACTATGTGATCCACTAAACTGAATTTTGGTTTTCCTTATACTCCGTGGTCGGAAACTACGACCTTGTTTGAAATACGTCGTTACTACGCCATCTAGTAACAAAAGCGGAACTAGTTTCTTTTTAAATAAAATGTCTCATTTAGAAAATTAGGAATAAATTAATACATCTACAGGACATTTTGTATGACAGATTCGAGCATAATTTTTAGAGAACATAGCCTCAGGCGCGGTGCGGCGGGCGTAAGTAGGTCCCAAAGCGCTCCTCAAATAGCGCAGTATGGTTTTGCATATTTACGATTTATACGAATAAACTAAGAAGTGTTTTAAAATTTCAAAACTAGTTTTGATAAGTAGCATTACTTGGCTTTCTAAACAAATGCATTTTTACGTGTGTTGCAGTATACAAAACACACACAACAACACTACGCATAATAATTGACGCTCCGCCGTACCTAAAGGAAATTATTCCGTAGCCGGCGCGCGCCGGCTCGGCGTGAGATGCAATTTAGACTGAGGCGTTTTTTTTTTCTCCTGAACCATAGAGATTTTTACTTTATTCGATAGTGATGTTCAACTAGTTTCAATTTTAGTCGATTTATAACGAGTGACACCTCTAAAAATTGATTGCCATCCCTAGTAGCGCAATCAGCTGTAAGCCACAATTGTGGTGGGGAGCGGTCCACGTTGCGCGATGCCGGCCGCACATGTGGTTGAAGCGCCTGAGCGGTTATGTTGGGTCTCTTTTAATGTATGGGATCTTGTTTGGATTAATGTGATTTTTTTGTTGAACATTTGTGACGTTATTTTGCTGGTTTTTCAACGGTTGGAACTTTTTAAAGTAAGTTCTACCACTTTATATCTGAATGTCGCATTGCGTGAGCGAGATAGAGGATGTAACTACGAAGATCTTGGCCTTAACTTTACGGGAACTATAGTTAAATTTTAACCGGCTCTTACGGCACCCACAGGAAGAGATGGGGTGATCCTATTCGCTGGGACTAAACAGCAACTACGTTTCGTACAAATCGTACAATACTACAACTCAACTACTACTTAGCAAGCGGATCAGCCCGTGGTTCTATTTCTATTTTTAAAATTTAATTAAAATCATTAATATCTAATGGATCATAAATAATTTATATAATACCGTTCACACACGCACACATTTGCTAATTAGAAAAAAGAAGGTGTTAGAATTATAACGTAAATGTTAAAGTAAAGTAGATACGTAGCGTAGACTTTTACTTGTTCTAAATTTAAATTAAAAAATAATCTGCGGTCGTTATTAAAGACAATAAAATGTGTGTGAAATTACCACGGACTTATAGCCGTTAGGTGCGTTGGTGTTACGACTATGTTGATTTGGTCATTTAAACGTATTCCAAATTTAAACAGTAAACAAAACAACATCAATTCCAAACAGTATACATTTTACAATTCAGTATCGATAACACTAAACAAAATATACCTCATGTTTATCAACAAAACGCATTGCGTAAACAAACAAACCCGATATTTACGACACGGTGGAATCCGGTAATCTAGATTAAAAAAAACTTGGCAACACCACTCAATGCAACCAACACCAAACTTATCACATACCACTGACGATTTAAAACAAGAACTAGATTAAAAAGAGGATTAACACTGCCGATTTAAAAATAGAAACTTGTTGTTTGGTATTTTTAGCGCGAAATAAACACGTTTTCGTTAGCGCGAGTTCGCGGTGCAACTGTTTTGCTTCGCCTATCATAACACAAATATACAGTCTGTGGCAAATACCGATAAGAGTGAGACAATATTTTATTATCTACACGATTATCGTATTACAAGGAAGGAGGCAATATGTGAGGTTTTCTGGTTCTTTGATAAAAGTCCAGATAATATATAAAAGTAATCGTTCGTAAACAAACAGCAATACAACTAATAAGGTGTTAGTGCGAGATCCGACAGCACAAATCCATACAAATGCGTACGTCATCGAGAACCTTTATATCTTTAGATCGTTAGCTGACACTTAAACATGTAAAAAAAATCAGGTCTTCCAATTCCGGTCCGAACACTAAGTTCCGGGGCCATAGTGGCCATAGACATATACAGGGTTACAGGAAAAATCGTGCTAGATCCATTAAGGGCGTGGAGTACCCATCATTTCAGACTTATTTCACTATGAGACACCCTAGCCTAAACTTAACCGTTTTCCAGATATTCGACTTTTAATATTTTTATTGAAAATTGCCGATTTTTATGCAACAAAATTTAATTTTGTTTATTTTGTGTGTCTTATTACTATTATTATTGCATTTTTATATGTGTAATAATATGCTTTAGGACGTCAATCATTAAAATAGTACATAAGTTAATTGAATAGACCGTAGTAGACAAGTGAAAGTTAAGAAATAAACAAAAAAATTATAAACTGTATTGTTCTCTAAAGGATATCTAAAAAAAATATTATGGCAGTTGTTCGGCAGATGTGTTATAAAATATCTACGTTTCATCAGCTTTCTAACGAGGTATAATAATCTAGGGTTTGTATTACATTTCGTGTAAAAAAATAGTTGGAACGCTCCAGATAGCAGTTCTAACGGTCTCGGTATCTTGGTTGTCAGACTGCTTTTGTGCTTCGTACATAGTAGATGTGATATCGTTTTGCTCTATTTCTCGACTTGGCTGTGATTCTGGACTATTTCTTCTGATTTGTGATTACTATGCTTGTTAACCGGACTCTGATTTGTACCTGTGATACGGAAGTGTTGAAGATGACGTCCTACACACCTGAGGAATATGCTGATATGCTTATTTGTTACGGATACTGCGATTGTGTGTCTGCGCAAGCTCGCAACGAATACATAACTCGCTACCCCGGTCGTCGAGTGCCGGATGTGGCCGTTCTTGACAGAGCTTATCGAAGACTTCGAGAAACTGGCTCTGTTTTTAGACCCTGCGAGAAGATTGGACTTTTGCAGATTTATGCTAAATGCTGACGTAGAACCCAGATTTTCTAAGAAATATCTTGTGAACGAATGAGTCCAAATTTGATAAAGATGACATAATTAACTATCACAAGGCCCACCCATTACTGGGCCCCAAAATAACTAAGGAATCCCAATATCCAATCATTTGATTGGACCTTACTTTCTCCCGGATAATGTAAATGGGGAAAGCTACGAAAATTTCCTGAGAGCAGACTTGAGTGATATGCTGGATGATCTGCCACTCAACCTGATCAGGGACATGTGGTTCCAACACGATGGCTGCCCTGCCCATTTCAGGAGAAGTGTCAGAGACTGGCTGGACACAAATTACCAAACCAAATGGATTAGACGAGGTGGGCCGTTGCCATGGCCAGCAAGGAGTCTGGACCTAACCCCCATGGATTTTCATGTATGGGGGCTCATGAAAAGTCTTGTGTACAGCGAGCTAAATCCATTTTCGTCTGTGGCAGACTTAAGAGAAAGGATTGTGGATGCAGCAAATAAAATGAGGACCACGTTGACCACTGGAGTAGTGAAGACTGGTCTCCGTAGAAGGATGCGACAATGTATCAGAAATAGAGACGGCCATGTTGAACATGAACTGTAGAATAAGAAAAATTTATGTGAAAACCTTTAATAACTAACATTGCATGCTTACCTATTGTTTTATTTTACTTTTTAGGGCTAAGTATAAATTTTCTTCTCCACTGTCGCCTATGAAACTAATTTTTTTTCAATGCATTTGAATAAAATCCTAGATTATTATACCTCGTTAGATAGCTGATGAAACGTAGATATTTTAAAACACATTTGCCGAACTACTGCCATAATATTTTTTTTAGATATCCTTTAGAGAACAATACAGTTTATAATTTTTTTGTTTATTTCTTAACTTTCACTTGTCTACTACGGCCTATTCAATTAACTTATGTACTATCTTAATGATTGACGTCCTAAAGCATATTATTACACATATAAAAATGCAATAATAATAGTAATAAGACACACAAAATAAACAAAATTAAATTTTGTAGCCTAAAAAACGGCAATTTTCAATAAAAAAATTAAAAGTCGAATATCTGGAAAAGAGTTAAGTTTAGGCTAGAGTGTTTCATAGTGAAATAAGTCTGAAATGATGGGTACTCCACGCTCTTAACGGATCTAGCACGATTTTTCCTGTAACCCTGTATACAGGGTTACAGGAAAAATCGTGCTAAACACCCTAGGCTAAACTTTACCCTTTTCGAGATATTCAATTTTTAATTCTTTCATTGAAATATTTTGTGTCTTCTTATTATTATTATTATTGCATTTTTACATGTGTAATAAGATGCTTTAGGACGTCAATCATTAAAATAGTACATAAGTTAATTGAATAGACCGTAGTAGACAAGTGAAAGTTAAGATATAAAAAAAATATTAGAAACTGTATTGTTTTCTAAGGGATATCTACAAAAATATTATTAGTTTAGCCTAGGGTGTTTCATAGTGAAATAAGTCAGAAATCATGGGTACTCCACGCTCTTAACGGATCTAGCACAATTTTTCCTGTAACCCTGTATAAGGACAGGCCTAATGACAGATTAAACCGTCGCTTCAAAGAGGGTGTCAAGTTCACAGATTGACATCCACTAGCGCCCAGTCTGTGTTGGATGTGAGAAGATATCGGTCGTGCGTCTCAAAGAAAATATGCCAAGTTGTGTTGTGAAGGGTTGCACAAACTACACTCTAAAGTGCAATAAAAAGAAATACAAAGTTTCTTACCACAAGTAAGTCAATATTTTCAATATTACACTCCGTTTTGTAAGTTACGGAGGCTGCAGGTGGAGGATGCAGAAGAGAAACTAATATAGATTCTATAACTATTTTAATCTATATTTTGAATATAAAATATTACATGATGTAGTATTCTAACATTCCTACAAGCTAGGGAGGTGCTTCCGGCCCCAAGGTCGGAACCGGAGTAGTTATATAAAGCAAATTATACCTAAAACGACATAAAATGCTATATGCAGCGTCAGCGCATTGTGCAGCAGATGCCTGTACTGCTATGCGGCGGGTGACGTCACGCGGCAACGTAACATCTCCCTCCCGAAGATCGGCAACACTGGCGGGCCATAGCTGTCAGGGTTGTCGAGATGATCCTGGCATCAGGAGCTGGAGTTGATTCTTTAGTCTTCCGCTACCTCTGAATTTCTTTACAGTAAAGTTGTTGAATTTATTAGGTACTTAATAGGTAATTATTTTATTCGCAGCAGGGGACACCGTACCAGTATGGCTGAGAGTGCTTTTGCACCCATTATAATGTTATATGATGGGTTTGGTTGACGCAGGCGGTGGTGTGTTACAAACAGGTTTATTCAGATTCTTGGTGCCAGGGTTTTTGATGATCGTCATGAAACTTTTATGAAACCAAAATCTTGACGGTCTTCATGATGATCGGTATCTTCTGAAGCCGGTCTTGAGTATTATGCTGATGAGTTTATGTTTTTATTATTTTGAATGTTCTGCTTTGGATCTCGTTCATGTAGGTTACTTCTGAATATCATGAATTAAAAGTTTGAAGAAGCAGTACTTCCTGTAGGAAAGCTTCCTTTGTGAGACTTGTATAGTTTGGTCTTCTTCGCAGATATTGTTTGATTGATTGGGACGGCTGCTGGTGTTGGTATGCTTGTCATCTAGTTGCTTAAGACATCCGTCTTCGACGAAACCATTTGCAGTTTGACTAGAGTGGCTGTTTCGTGATGGGTGACGTGGCTAGAACTTTTATAGTACCAGCAGCAGGGGCTGGTCTTCGGACTTTCAGTCTCTATGTACATAGAATTCGTACCATTGGTTGCACATGCTACTTATGGTAAGGATGGAGGATGGGTAGATGGTTCTGATAAGGGAAATTGAAATTCTATAATAGAAGTAAAATTAAGGATAGGCAATCGAGATTCAGAAAACCTTTGTGTAAAGAAATAACCTAAGTTAACCTACAACCTAAACTCGGAGTACTACGTCTAAGAATTAATCTAAATAGCTTTATATATGAGGAGTGCTCGATGCACAAGAATAAAGAGCTCAAGCTCAATTATTTGCTCTACAAGCATGCTAAATGTAACTAAAACTAATGACATATTATATTATGTCAAATGGCCTATACCTAAATCTCAATGTACCTATTCCTAATATAAAGTAAATCAGTAATTTATGATATTATATTCTGCACTATCTTGCCGGAATTAAAGAAATCTATGGTGCCAGGATATTCAATAATGTTGTAACCTTTTTCACTTGAACATGACTTTGACCCTGTAGGTACTCACTCAAAAGTACAGCATGATGAGTGAGCAACTGAAGCAGAGCCTGAAATACAAGATGCTGCTCTCTCTTGGCAAATATGCTCTAGCATATTTGGTGATATTACAGCATCTAGTTGGATTAGTTAGAGATCTTAATAAATTATTTCAATTCTAGAACATACAAATAGCATACAGAAAAAGGCCAATTCAATTATTTATAATTAATTATTTGTAGGTCTTAATTTTAAAGTATCAGTTAAATATGTCATTTTTATCCAAGTTGCAATTTTTCATCTTTTGCTTCAGTCTTTGCTAACAGGTCATGCATGCACTTCTGAATTTATTCAGAGTTAATAAAGTACCTATATATAAAGACAAATTAAAAATTTTGAGAATGGAAAAGTGGTACTAATATAGTAGGCTTTGTTCTTAGTCGAGGTACTCATTTTAAATCCAGCATAATATCGCGGCCAAATCCGACGACGAACCCATGATTTCCACGAATAATGCAACCAGATATCATATTTTCTGGTATAGTACAAATTATACTTCTAGGTTAAATGTATTTTCTTTCTTTCTTTCTTTCTTTAGGTTGGTTATAAGTTCGGTAACTAATTAATCTTAACGAGTTCAATGGATTATTATATTCTTGAAGATTGCAAATTAATGTTACGCAGTTGAATTGCATAGTGATGTCTCAGGTAACTTATTATCAAGTTGAAATTTGACTTCCACTGCTTGAACAAGTTATATGAATAAATCATCCAAGAATGCATGATTATGAAACAATATAATATACATATTACCTAGCTATTGTGAACAAGGAAAATCATGTTACATTTTTTAAGGAATTCAGAGAAAGTCAGTACATTGATTAAATAAGTAATAAGACGTCGAAGTCTAGTCATATTTGCACTTGATAAAAATATGGAAATAGGAAAAAATATTCAATATGTTTCAGTTCAGGGGTATGACTGGTGAGAGGGTAAAAATTAATTATCTATGGTGGTCCCAAATGATTACGTACAGATATAATAGGGTATATAACATCTTTTGTTCTTAAAATGCACAAAGAAACGTTTCGGCACGAAAACTCCTGGGAGTCTAAACCGCAAGGGTACAACTTCGGATCATCAAAAAAGTCATAAGAAAAGACATTGTTTCATAGTCGTGCCTGTAGGCAGGTACTAAATGGTTCATGACCGTATGACTGTACTAGACACCTACAACTATTTCTGACCTTTTTTTTGCAAAATTCCTGATGTAACCTTGAACTTTGAAATGATAAATTATAAGTGAAGTTATTCACTGGCACTTACGATCAAAAAATCATTCATTTTAAAAATGAAGTATTATCTTGTAAGGAATCCTATTAAGTAGAGCGAAGTTATATTATCTGGGGTAGAGCTATTTTGGTAACCAAAAAGGCCTGGTAAGTCTTTGTCAATTTAAATTATGAATTGTCGTAAGTATAATTAACGAAAATCCCCAATGAAACCGATCTTACATAAAACGCATAGATAGGTACAAAAGATTCGTTACATAAGTTCATGAGAATTCAATTGAAATCTGATGCGCTGCTATAACACTCAATATAAATTTATTTTATAAGAACACCTAACTCTAGAGAATTTCTGAAGAATCTATATTCTATGCACTAAACGTTATGCGTATCGTATATCTATCTACCTATAATCTATCTAATTGGTTAAAATGATATTTATAAAATTGGGAGAGCAACCACAGCATGAATCTATAGTACTCACATAGTATATTAATTAGTTCCTTCGCCGCCGTATCGATGTCTGGATACTCCTCCTGTCCTGCAGCACACGTAGGTTCTTGATATCCGAATGGCCCATCATGGTGAGCCTATATTCGAACATCTCTCACGACTGCGCCAGTTACGGAGGCTGCAGGTGGAGGATGCAGAAGAGAAACTAATATAGATTCTATAACTATTTTAATCTATATTTTGAATATAAAATATTACATGATGTAGTATTCTAACATTCCTACAAGCTAGGGAGGTGCTTCCGGCCCCAAGGTCGGAACCGGAGTAGTTATATAAAGCAAATTATACCTAAAACGACATCAAATGCTATATGCAGCGTCAGCGCATTGTGCAGCAGATGCCTGTACTGCTATGCGGCGGGTGACGTCACGCGGCAACGTAACATGTACGAAAATAATCGAATTTATATTTGGGATACTCATTGTAAACAAACATTGACGGACATAATGGCAGCGTTTAATTTCCCAACTCATCGTAGTTCCTGAGTAATCTAATAGATGGCGCTGACTTTTCCCCACACCATTTTGAGTAAATAAAATGGTTTTTCGGGCATATCCTGATATATAGATCTATGGACCTGGCAGACCTTCTTCTATTATCAGGGACACCTTGGCTGTTAATGGGCATAGGTTTCATCGGGGTACTCGTAAATGGTGAGAAGGGCACTTCGTAAGGGTCAAAAAAAAAAATTCAGTGCAAAATTTCAATAAGTTTTTAATGACGGAGTGCTGAGGTAACAGACATTAAAAAAAAATGAGAACTGAACTGAGAACGTCCTTTTTAGGGTTCCGTACCCAAGGGGTAAAACGAACCCTATTACTATGGATCCAATGTCCGTCCGTCTGTCACCAGGCTGTATCTCGTGAACCGTGATAGTTAGACATTTTCACAGATGATGTATTTCTGTTGCCGCTAAAACAACAAATACTAAAAAACAGAATAAAATAAATATTTAAGGGGATCCCATACAACAAGCGTGATTTTTTGCTCGTTTTTAAAGATTATGGTACGGAACCCTTCGTGCGCGAGTCCGACTCGCACTTGGCCGGTTATTTGAAGACGGTTGAATAAATAAGCATTCCTATTACGATTCTCATCTCATATGGCAAACACCTGTAAAGAAGTTGTTTATACGATGCAGTAAATTGCTATTACAATTCTACAAGGAGTTTTGACGACTTGTTTATATTGACCGACTTAGCTCAGTTGGTAGTAGCTCCACCTTCTGAACTATAGGTTATGGGTTCGATTCCCACCTAGGACAAACATTTTGTTGTGAACATCGATATTTGTTCTGTGTCTGGGTTATATTGTATTCTATATAGTATATATTTACAGTATACTTACCTACCTAAGTATGGATTGTATCAGTGATCTGGTTCCCATGGTACAAGCTGTGCTTAGTTTGGGCGTTTTGTGCTAGATGGCGCTGTGTGAAATGTCTACACAAACATGGGTATTTATTTCATTTTATTCATAATCTACATCTACACACCTAGTATATTGTAGTGATGGATTAGTTAGCATTCGCATTCATTTTTAGCATGTTACAACTCAATTAGCATTTTGCAAATGAAATGTAGTTCCGAAATTATGTGAAATGTGAAATTTCATTTCAATTAATTTAGTTAATTTTGAATTTAGTTTTTAATATAAAGTTTCATTTCATGTTTAATTTCATTATTCATTTCTTTTTCATTTCATTTTTCATTTAATTTTTAATTTTATTTTTCATTTTATTTTCATTTCCATTTCATTTCATTTTAGCAAATAGCATAGAAATAGCAATTAGCATGCTAAGACTCGTGAATTAGCATGTGTATGAAATTTACGCAAAATCACATTAAATGCCATCGCTAGTATATTGTGTCTATGTAACCCCTTGTTACTTCATGTTCACTCGACAACGAGCAAAGCGAGGAGCAGTGTTATGTTTAGTTTTGCTTTTTGACTACATTAGAAGTGCACAATACAATAAAACGAAGTGATACCGATTAACTCTAAATAACCGACAAATCGACCGTTTTATTGCAAGGCACATTGTCCGTTTAATAATTCGACGGTTTATAAATAACTTAGAGCATTTCTAAATGCTCTAAGATAAATAACCGCGTTTTTTTATAAACAATCGGTTCTCACAAAAAGACGGTGACTTTTTTTTTGTCTTATATTTTGGCTCCACACAGTGTATTTAGCCAGTGTCAAGTATTGTAATGTCATCGAGTTTTAGAATATTTTACGTAGTTAAGTCATAGTCATACTCCAGTCTAAGTCAGGTCATAGTCCAGTCTAAGTCATGCTCTAGTAAAGTGGTGGCAACTTTACTAGAAGCCTCTATGGAATTTTGGAAGCAACACGAAAAACCACGTTACACCACATTATATCACTTGCCCTCACTCATGCTCGTAATTCAGCACTTAATGCGTAAAACGCCACCAATTTCAAACATTAACACTGTAAAAAGCACAAGTTTTGAGAGATAATACGATGCAACAACGTGAACTTTTTCACGTTCCCGCCAAAACTCAAGACGGTGACTTATACAATCTTCACTCATGCCAAACTGAAAGGCTATAACTATATACCCGTTCGGATAGCCACAGATGGCAAAATTAACAGTTAAAAATGCCAAAAATGATCACATGCAGCGTTCGCTTTGGAAATGTGTGAGCAAAAGTTGCATTTTGAACTGTTTTCGTTCACCGTTCGGATAGCACAAAAACCACAGAGCAAAAAAAAAAAAAACGCTTCCCCTCTACATAGAGGCGCCTTTTCGACACTTTTTTTTTTTTTTTCTTATATTTTGGCTCCACACCATAGTGTATTTAGCCAGTGTCAAGTATTATATGTATTTTCATCGTGTTATAAAATATTTCACGCAAAGTCATGTCCTAGTCATAGTCATAGTCTAGTCTAAGTCAGGTAGTCATAGTCCACTCTAAGTCATGCTCCAGCAAAGTGGTGGCAACTTTACTAGAAGCTTCTATGGAGTTTTGGAAGCAACATGAAAAATCACGTTTCACCACATTATATCACTTGCCCTCACTCATGCTCGTAATTCAGCACTTAATGCGTAAAACGCCACCAATTTTAAACATTAACACTGGAAAAAGCAAAAGTTTTGAAAAATAATACAATGCAACGACGTGAACTTTTCCGCGTTCCCGCCAAAACAAAAAAAAAAAAAACCTTTCGACACTTCTCATACAATTCAAGCGTGTCAGGTATTACAATGAAACCTCTATGGTTTACCTGCGCAGATGACATATATGTCTTGTCATTAGTGCCACTGCTGTCAGCAAAACGTGCTGTGGGTTGAGTCGATATATTTTTATCGATAGTTTGATATGAGTTAAGTACGCGGTAAGGTACCTCTTACCTGATTGTATCATTAGGTACACTTTAGTACCTACCTATATCTTTTGTGCCTTTTGTGCGTATTTCTATGTGTAATAGTGTTATTTTATTCTATTATACTCTATTCTGGGTCGACAATGGCCAGGCGATAAACATACCGGTATAAATCTAAAATAAATAAATAAATATAAATAAATAAGTATAGAGGTAGTTTATCGTCAGTTTATGGTTATAAAGAAGCAAATCCGATAGGCGTCCAAAGTGAGGTTTTATGGGAGAGGCAGTGTTTAGCAGTGGACGTCTGCCGGCTGATGATGTGTGATAGTATAATTATATCTATAAACTAAAGTTTGAAATAGAAGAAACATAACAAGTTATAAAACGAAAAAATATATTAAAACTCCAAATATATAGGTAACACGTTTTGCTGATGATTCATTTGTTGCGTCATGTTTCTTTTTGATAGAATTCATCTGAAAATACAATTATCAGATGAATTTTTAGGAAAAATAATAATAATATTGAGTATCATTGAGGTGTTGTCGGTAAACACTTATTTAATAGAAGGAGGTCCTTAGTTTGGCAGTAAATAAAAATAATTTTTCAGCTCACCATGCGATGTATATTTTAATTTACAGCTATTTACAAAATAAAAAGCAAGTGAATTTTTTCATGCAATATCGACTAAGACGTAGATTCTTGCGTAGAATCAACGAGATCAGTTGTCCTTAGCAACCAAGAGCAATGGTTTTCTATGAGGCTACCATGGATGAAATAAAAAAAAGAAGGATTGAGTTTTGATTGACATCGAACTGAAGCCCAAAATGGCGGACATATTACATATGTGTGTCAGCTGAAAGTAGGGCGACCGGCTGCATATGATGTGAGCGTGTGCGTGTTCCGCTCGTACGTACGAAGCGTTCCGGCTTCCTAAGGGAGCTTCAGTTTCGGATCAGACGGGATTCCCTCCTTCTTTTTTTAATAGCTCCATGGAGGCTACATGAGTTTAATTAGTAGAAGTCAATTTAACCACAAAATAAATTGAAAATATTTAAAACTTATTGTAACCAATTTCCGGATGGCATAATAGAAACTATCGATGTATCGATAATTATAAGGTTAACCAACGCATTACATCACTATCGGTACTTCTGCCATAGGGTAAGTTCGCCGGTTTTGCGACCACTTCCTATATCTGACCGTTTAATGTACATTTGATGAAAAAATACAAAAAATAAAAAGCTTGCGGTGAATACATCTCTAAAATATATTATGCCTACACAATTATGTCCAAATAGGTTCAGTTTTGTAACAAATATTATACGAGAAATCCCCAATTCTATTTTAAAGCTTTGAAGCTTAAAAGCACATACATTTTAACTGCCATTTTCGACCACGTTTATCCACCATCTGGTATAAAAACTACAGATACTCAAAATCACTCGTGGTCGAAAACTAATCCAGCTGCAGAAAAATGCTATTCGACCGCAAAAGCAAACTATATCAAAAACATTATAAATACGTATTTATTTACATATAAAAGTACATAAATAGTCGATTACTTTGTAAGTTTAACTAATTAAACCAGACACGATTAAAAAAAAACGATTAATGCTGGTGGTCGCAAAATAGGCGTGACCAACTGATCGAAATATCATTGAATATTTCTCGCCCAGGGTGTAATGTGGGCTGCCTTTATTACAAAAAAAAGTTGCGTATTTAGTTTGTAAACATAACTATGTTTATAAACTACGTTAGCCAATATTTTTTTTGTTATAGCTTAATTTTTCAGCCATATTCTTAAATAATTTTTGGCGGTCTCAGTAAGAAAAAAGGTCATGCTTTTTTTATATGAGTAAGTGCCTCAAAGCTGGAGAAATCATGAAAATACAAGACAGAGGATCTAAAGAAGCCTTTCTGATCATTGTTTCTATCATTTATTTACCACAGGCAGTCAGGCACCTACGTCTTTCAATTTATAGTGGTAGGAAACTAGCGAAAAAGTGGTCGTAAACATAATGTAGTGATCGAAAACTAGCAAAATAGTTACTATTAGCCTTTGGTTTAGATATTTATAAAAAGGTGGGTTATTTAAAAAAATGATTGATAATCTGATAAAAATATAGAGTATAATATTTGAAACGTAGCTTAGTAGCATCAAGTCAAAAAATGATACTGGTACATTTTATTATGCAACCTAAACTTGACAACTCCACTAAGTGGTCGGAAACTAGCGAAATTACCCTATAATGTCAAACTGACACAGAGGAGTACTCCGTACCGAAGTTCGGCAGCAATAATATGATTGATTTCGTCTCTATATATAGGCGAAGTGTAATTTGTTTCATAGCTCTGTGACAAAAACAGTCAAAAATAACATCGTGAACTGCCAAATATATCAAAATTGGCATTATTGGTATAATAGGCATGATGACTGCATTTTTTGTTTACATAAATTAATAATATTCCTCAATAGATAAACATTTGGGAAAACAAAAATAAAACATCTCAAAAAATGACAAAGTTACAAGCATTTTAAATTTTAAAAACCGGAATAGAAAGAGATAGCTCAAACAGCCAGTGACATCAGGGCAAGGTCGTTCAAAGTACCTCATTACTAAGCTGTGGTAGCTTTACATACAATCTCTTTGGCATGTGACGTGACAAGTTGATTTTTCATAGTAACTGAGGAGGCGCTCTGTTTCGCGAGAAAGGGACAAGAGATGCCCCCTACAGAAACATTAAAAGCTTATTACTCCGTGATTTATTTACCGATTTTACTTATTTTTTCAATTAAGTATTACATTCATTTTTTGATCTTCTTTATGAAAGTTATATTTACTTGTTCATTTTTAATAGGAGTCATCATGCCTATTCTGGGAAAGGCCGTTAACTTGTTTTAAAAAAATGTAGTTCACTCATGCATAGCCGCGGACAGTAGCTAGTATTGTTATAACGTACGTTTATGTCTCATATTTAGTATCACCTACCTGTCGCTATTTCCAAAACGAACGCTTTACATCAACGCTAATTTTGCAAATGCCAAAAATGCTACGGGTCCTAGAGCGAACGCAAGGTATAACTAACTAGCCAGTATACCTAGTTGTTTTGGGGGGCTATTAATGCGACACAATGCCTTTGTTCGTAGCAAATTAGAGTTCGTCTGGGATCCACGTGAGGCTAAACACACTGTGATGATGATGATAGCATGCAACGGAAGTTCCCTAGATAGTACGATGAAATATTATATAAGGTAGATCTAGATCGATGCCTCGAAAACAGCACACCAATGTACTCTGTGCAGCACTTCTTAGACAAGGCATATGCCTTTTCACCACAACAGCTCGAACAGGCGCCCTTTGTTGCGAGAAAACAGTTGCAAAGTCGTATTTTGCTCACTGTGTGAAACCAAGTGATTTTTTAATATTATGGACTTTGCGGTAGGTATATAACCAGCTTTAGGGCACTTACATTTATGTGGAGTTTAGCAGAGAACATGTTTTTTTTCTTTTTTTTTTCTTAGTCATACTTTTGGCGGGAACGCGAAAGTGTTTCGTTACTAGGTAAGTAGGTACCTATAATGATGTTCTCACTGCAGAGGTGAAAAGTTGTAATTATGGTGTGTAAATAGTTATTTGTGCAACAAGAGAGCCAAGTTTATTTTTGTGTCGAGTGCTAATGTTGAATCCCAGCGTAGCAAGTGATTCTAAGTTAGATTCCTGAGCGAGCGAGGGATTCAAAGGAACGAGATTCAAAAGCTTTAATACTTACTTACCTAGTAAAAGCCCGCCAAAAGCATGACAAAGAAAAACAAAAGAAAAACAAAATTCATGTTCTCTCCAAAACTCCATATAAATGTTACCTAAAGCTGGCTAAATACATTTACCGCAAAGTGATAATATTAAAAAATCACTTTGTCTCACGCAGTGAGCAAAATACGATTTTGCACAGTTTTCTCGCAGCAAAGGGTGCCATTTCGAGCTGCTGAGGTGAAAAGTGATTTTTTCATATTATGGCTTTGCGGTAAGTATATTTAGCCAGCCTTAGGGTAGGTACATTTATATGGAGTTTTGGAGAGAACATGATATTTTTTCACGTAACACGCTCACCGACCGTTTGGATGGTGGTTGGCGACCGAATGAAGACACCAACCACCATCCACACGGTCGGATTTTACACCAACCCGACCAAGGTGAGACAAATGTGACCTTGGTCGGTGGTTGGTCCCGATCGTCTATTTTGCTCATTACCCATTGGGCTCTAATTCCGTTCTGGCCACTAACCATTTGGATGGGAAGTGCATACAAAAATTTTAGTAATGCACAAAACGAGCAGCTCGATTCACAATCGAGCAGGAGCTGTGAGCTCTTATCGTGATTTAAAACTGAGCCTATTTTGGATAGCTTGTCAAAATAAAAAACAGCGCGATTCATTATAGGCTCTGCTGGGGGTCTAGCAAAGATCCCTTTCCATTAGCGTTAACGCCAAACGACAGCCTCAAAATGTATGGAGAATGACATAAGCTGCGGAAAAGTTTTCCGCAGGGGCTCTTTTGAATCGCGCTAAGAGCTCAAAGTACGGCTCCTGCTCGTTCCTTCCACGGCTTCCACCCCAACAAATAAAGGAAGGTACTCACAATAGCTCCGAATCCAAACTGCCGAGAGACCGTCGGCGCCATCCACGACGCTTCGTCTGCCTCTCTCTAAAGCTCCTAAAGACTGCGCCAACAAATCTATACACTATTTCATTTGTCTGAAATTTACATACGTTTTCACCTTTTGAAACGTCACTTTTGGCCACATCTGCATCATTTTTGAGTGCATTTTGATAAATATTTTCATGTGAATCTTTAATATAACCTAAATCGTTATAATAACATTTATCATTATCATCTTTAACTAGATTTTCATTTACAGTTCTGTCATTAGAAATGTTTGCATTGAAACCATTGTCACTTGGTTTTTTGTCAGCTCTAAAGGTTTCAAACGAATTAGCATCAGAATTTCTTTCGTTGTCTTTGCGTTCTTGTTCATTAACATCTTGCGAACGTCCAAATTCCATCCAAGTTTTATTGATCATGTTATCTACGCCAGCATTTATGTGATTATTTTCTTTATATTCATAGACAGTGTCTATTCTGTTAACAGCTTTAGCGTTATTGTCTTTATTGTTAAGAGAATTGTTACCGAAAACCACTTCTAAATCACTTTTAGGTGTTTCTTGATCAACTTTATTATAAGCCTGTCTATCTTTAGTATCATTTATAACAACTTCTTTCAAATCAATATTTACATCACTTGACGTTTGAGCAATAGAATCTTTGCTTTCATTGCGTTTTTCATTTCTAAAACATTTCTTCATATCAAAATTGTTTTTGCAGTTTCTGACGACATGTTTTTCGCCTGTGTCCATGTTGATGTTGTTTGCCTGAAAAATGTAATGATTGTTAAAATTGTTTACGTTTTCAGTATGGATGCTACCTTTATTACGTACTTCAGTTAAAGTAAGCTGTAAATAATGAAGCCTTCAGTAAAAGGTCCTATCGTCATCATCATCATCATCATTAACAGCCTGAAGACGTCCCCTGCTGCTCGCCTCCTGCATCCATCGGCTCCCCGTGATTTTCACCAGATCGTCGGTCCACCTAGTGGAAGCCGGAGCTGCGTCTTCCGGTTCATGGTCGCCACTCGAGAACCTTTCTTCCCCATCGATTGTCAGTTCTGCGAGCGATGTGGCCTGCCCATTGCCATTTCAACTTGCTAATCCAGAGCTATATCGGTCACTTTAGTTCGCCTGCGGATCTCTTCATTTCATTGAAATGTCCTATAGTTTTCGGAAATTACGCCTTAAATACTTAACTTTAGCAAGTAGAAAGCAACACTATTAAATTTAATTGTAGGCTACGTTTTATTGTGATTCAAATTTCCTCCTGCTATTTAGTTGTACACCTATTTATTGTTTACTAATATCTATTGTGTGGTATGTTAAAGTTAATTATAAGCGTGTAATCAGACTTCTAGGAACCACTGTTTTGAGTTGCCAATTGGAATTACACACTTTTGAGTCACTAATTTTACACACTTATGAATTCAGAACGTGTATCTCACTTCAACATGTAAGTTTGCTGTTCAGCTGATATGGTGGAGAACTAAAGTGACCGATATAGCTTTCAGAATTAGCTAGTTAAAGTGGCAATGGGCAGGCCACATCGCTCGTAGAACTGACAACCGATGGAGAAGAAAGGTTCTCGAGTGGCGACCACGAACCGGAAGACGCAGCGTAGGCAGACCCCCCACTGGGTGGACCGACGAACTGCCTGGCTAGAATGCGCACTGCGACAAAAAGTTTTTCGACTCTTTATCTCGTGAGAGACCGTGACAAGGCTATGGTAGCGCCTAAGTGTGTCTCACTCTAACAGCGACGACAAGTTTTCTCGCGGTGCGCATGTTAGTCTGATTACAAATTTGGTGACAAACATACGCCAAACTACAACAAATCCAAAGACCCACGCTGTGGCTTTAGCTGCGCTGAAGTTTTAGCAGGAGGTCTAGCAAAGATTCCTTTCCATTAGTTTTAACGCCAAACGCTAACTCCAAAATGTATTGAAATGACAGCCCCTGCGGGTAACTTTTCCGCAGCGAATGTCAAAGCTAATATCATTCTCCATACATTTTGAGTTATCGTTTGGCGTTAACGCTAATGAAGAGGGATCTTTGCTAGACCCCCAGGGCGGTTATTCTCTATCGATTCCTTACTTCGAAACCACTCGAATTCCTTGTCTTACGTAAGGAATCTGGAAAAGTCTATTCTCTATGAAACGAAAAAAAACCGCGCGAAATGAATTTGGAATTGGCGCGATTTGAACTGTCAAAAATCATATGTTTTACCGAGACGCGTTCCGAAACATCAACACATCAAAAGGTATGACCACTTATGTCAATATATTTTATTCAAAATAAAAATAACTTTAATGTAAAGTGAAGGTAGGTACTAAGTAGTGGTGGATCGTCGTCGAATTTTCGACGGACGAGACGCAACTGGTTTCTCAACGACGAAAACGGTTGCGGAAAACGGTCTTCGTTGCAACTGGTTTGAAGACGGCTAGGACGGAACTTATCGGACGGAAGGAACTCGCGTCGGTCATACAAACGGTTGCAGTTTCTTGCAACTACGTTTTTATTTAGAGAACTGTTTTGGCGAACGAACGTGCAATGTCGTCTTCCACGTTCGTTCGCCAAAACAGTTCTCGCAACGAGTGTGACTACGTGTCACACTATTTAATCATTGTATTCTCGACTGTATATTCTTGGGTCTAAAGTATAAAATCACATCACGTAATTCTGAGACTGTTTTAGCAACGAAGACTGTTTTGATCCAGGACGTAAAACGGTTCCATCGTCGCGAAACACAAAACGGTCCTTGTAAACGGTTCCTCGTCGCAACGCCCACCGCTAGTACTAAGTATATACTGGACGGGCCCGATAGCTTAGTTGGTAGTATCCCTGCCTTCTGAACTGAGGGCTGTGGGTTCGATTCCTACCCAGGACAAACATTTGTGTGATGAACATAGATGTTTGTTCTGTGTCTGGGTGTTATATTGTATTTGTATGTATGTATTTACAAACAAAAAAAAAAGTTCTAAGTATTGTATCAGTTATCTGGTTCCCATAGTACAAGCTATGCTTAGTTTGGGGCTAGATGGCGCTGTGTGAAATATCCACACGAAATTATTTATTATTATTATTTATTTATATATCTAACGCTGTGACACGATTTGAACAAGACACGATAACGACGTGGTTTCGTATCGTGTGGAATCTGTGTTTTCCGCCCGAGTGGCTATGGTTTGCTATTATTTGCCGTAGAACTGACAAAGTGGGTTTCGTACTCGACAAGTACACGGCTTATAGCTCTCTCAGATGATGCTACCAGTCCCCTAAGTTGGTTGTAAAAGGTGAAGAACTTTGAACATGAGTCACTTGTTACGGTAGCAGTAACTAAATCATGTCCCAGCTTCGGACGGATTATTGACTATAAATCCAATTAAACAATGATACAACTTCCCTCTAACGGAAATTAGTGGTGTATTTCAACCGCTAATCCTTTGTGAGGAAACGGGGCACCCAATGTGTCTTTTGTTCCATCCTGCTCTGTTCTTTGTAATTTCGTATGACTTTGTTTCACATTGTTACTTCGCCCAGCGCAAGTGAGTCGTGTTTGTAGGAGAAATTATGTTCACGAGCTAGCAACGGGCTTTATAATCTTTGGGACGGATGTATGCGGGTTCAAACCCCGATCTTGATTCAAATTTTCCTTGTTATGTTATCAGCCAGAGGACTCACAAAAACCAGCATAACCTAATTTAATAGACAACCTCGCCTCAGTGAGGTCGCAGTTTTTGATAACATAGTGATGGTATGGCTGTTGTTTTGTGGAAAATAATAATTAAGCCAATTACCTTTGGAATATAAGGACTAATTGCCACTTAATTTCCTATTTGATAGCATCTATTGGTGTGGTAGTTGAGC
Organism: Ennomos erosarius; assembly: GCA_963580505.1. NCBI lineage: Eukaryota > Metazoa > Arthropoda > Insecta > Lepidoptera > Geometridae > Ennomos > Ennomos erosarius. Next base: position 2,707,108 of record OY757007.1, on the reverse strand, counting down.
TGGTTGGCTCTTATCAGGAAGGTGCGGGTTAGATTCCCATGCATGACAAGCAAGTGCACATAAATAACCGGCTAAGTGCGAGTAGGACTTGCGCTCGAAGGGTTTCGTATCATATTCTACAAAAATAAGCAAATAATCACGATTTTGCCCTTAAATATTTATTTTGTTCTGTTTATAGTTTGTTGTTATAGCGGCAACAGAAATACATCATCTGTGAATGTGAAGATGAATAATAAGAAGAAAAAAGAAAAATAAATAAGAATAAGGAAGCTTTTTAATTATGAAGAATAAATATTTTAAGAAGAAAGAAGATATTTTCGTCGGTGCGTTTTGAAGAAAAATATTATGAAATAGAAAATATTAGAATCGGTGTCCAGGGTATGCCCGGCCCAAACGCAAGAGGATAAGGATAGCAGCAGCAAGCATCCGCCTTAGAAACCAGCGTTAGGACCTCTGGACCTCAGCTCAATATCAACCAGGACAACCGACCCCGTCCCCATTAGCCAAGTTCTACGAAGTACTTAAATACTTTTATTGCGTATTTTTTCTATTTGAAGAACGGAATTGTAAGTATCTACTCCTTTGTTAGGATTTTTTTTATGCTAGTTTTGATAAATTTTAAATACTTACTTTTATTTACAAGAACATCTATATTTTTTTTCTATTTTACAAGATTTTTATTATTTTTTTTACAAGTTCACAAGTTTACAAATTTAACAATATGGAAGAATTTGACTTAGAGACGGCTATTGCCTTGTTACCGGTAATTACGGGACAAGAGGATGTAACAAAATCTTTGATTGATGGTATTGATTTTTATAATGGTATGCTGATTGAAAGTTCAAAGCCCTTATTAATTAATTTTGTTTTAAAAACAAGGCTAACAGCTAGTGCAAAATTTTATGTAAAATCAGATTATGATGATGTTGAAAGTTTAATATGGGATTTAAAAAATGTTTTACTGCCGAAAAAATGCCCAGTTGCAATACAAAATAAACTATTCAATTGCAGACAAGGCAACAAGTCAATTAAGAATTTTGGATCCGAAATAGAAAACATTTTAACCGAATTAACACAAGCGCAGTCTGACAATGATAGAAAAAAGATTGAAGTTTTGCACCCTATAAATGAAAAAATGGCAATCGATATTTTTGCGAATGGTCTCAATAACTCCAATTTAGGAATTATAATTAAATGTAGAGCGTTGAAATCATTGTCACATGCCATTCAAACAGCAATAGATGAGGAGATTTGTATGTCATCTCTTAGGATTCACGAAAATGTTCATACCAACTTCCAAAATCGCAGATATAACAGTTACATCCCACGTAAAAACTACAATACAAAAAACGCGTGGAATTGTAAAGATAATTTGTGTAACACGCCCTTCTCAGAAACGCATCACGAGTCCGTACCGGGCAGCGATAGTACTTTGCCCGATCAGCATTTTAGGCAAGTAGATGAAGCTCAGTGCACTCTACAGAACAATATTAAAATGAGCGTAATGAAATTTGATTTTCATGGTCTTTCTTCATATTTTTCTTCTTATTATTCATCTTCAATCTTCATAACTAGTCTTCATAAAAATAATATTCTTTCTTCAATATTTTTCTTCTTAAAATTATTCTTCTTTCTTCTTAAGGCCGTCCTGTCACGGTCGCCATGTGATATAGTAGGTGAAGGATGCAGGTTCTGGTGGTGAGCTGGTGGGAATTCCTATGGTTGATGGTGAGCCATGTTGGCATTGAAAGATGGTGTTGTTTGCACGAGTGTATTCTACGGCTTCTACATGATGACTACTCTAACTTATTACTAACTTAATGCTACGTCGGCTAAACTATGTAGGTCGGGCGTGTTCATACATTACATGAAAAGTTCTCCATCTTACTACCACGGTTCATGAGATACCTACAGCCTGGTGCCAGGCGGACAGATAGACATACTTACAAGCAGACAGACAGCGGAGCCTTAGTAACAGGGTCCGTTTTACTCTTTGGGTACAGTCCCTTAAAAATAAATAAAATAAATATTTAAGAGGGCCCCACACAACAAACGTGACTTTTTGCTCTTTTTATAAAGATATTTGTACGAAACCCTTCATGCGCGAGTCCGACTTGCACTTGGCCAGTTTACTTTTGAACATCTTCGCTTAAAAGTGAATAGTTCGAGAGCCCACTGCACAAATACCTACGTCCACGAGTACCTATCTTTTATAAACATATAAAAAAAAATCAGGTCTGCCAATTCCGATCCTGCTGTTGGATCATGGAAATCCAACAACAAACCTGGCAGATCTTTTAATCTATTATCAGGGGCATCTTGGCTTTTAATGGGCATAGGTTTCATCGGGGTGCTCAATGATGTAGGTGAGAATAGCACTTCGTAAGGGTCTGCCAGGTCCTTCCGGCAGGATGCGCAAAAGCAGAACAACTTTTTTTTTACATAATTATCAATGGTTAATTGTTGCAAGCACTTTCATTCGGGTATCTTATGAAGTAATTCTGAAAATAATCAACGCCAAAAAATTTCAAATATTTCCATGATCCATGATGAATTGCCAGACCTGATTGTTTTACATGTTTAAATGCCGGTTAACGATCCCCCATATTCTTAGTCGTTACCACGAGATTACTCCACTCGACTCAACCTCGAATCAACCTCAAATTCGTGACATTTTACACAAATTTTTAATTGACAATACATAAAGTTTGACATTTTCTGGTCAATTTTTCTCAAACGAAGGAAGTGAAGCAACTGTCAACTCAAGGTATACGTGTACCTTGAGTTTCCCTCAGAGTTGAGTGGAAGTCAAGTGAAGGATTTTTGGTGAAATGTTCTGGAACACGAGGGTCAGTCTGACGTAAAAGATCTTTCCAAAGATGCCGACTTAGAATAAGTAGGTACCTAACTTTCTAACTTATTAGATGCAAAAGTAAACGTTATGTTTTTCCAACCAATCGTTGATTTACATAAATACAATACGATAAAACACTACACCACAACTGTGCAAATTTAAATTTCCACTGACATAGACTTGCTTGCGTACCAAACATTAAAAATAACATACCAATAATCCGCCGCAATTCTTTTCCGATTTCATTAAACTTTTCAAAACACAACACTGACACCGTCAAAAATGAAAACAACACAAAATTAAGTCAGAAACGAAACGATACTTGACACGATTTTTAGTTGCTAATTAATCTATATTTTTTTAATGAAACGTGTTATTTCAACATTGTGCGACGTATGAATGTTTGAAAAATAATGTTCATGCTCATTTAAACGTGCAGTCGCGGAGCTGAATCTGCTGTACCTACCTAACTTCCTAACTTTGTAGCGAGCGCGTTTGCAAGCAAACTTGGTAACAACCGGCCAAGTGCGAGCCGGACTCGCGCGCGAACGGTTCCGTACCATTATTTATAAAAACGAGCAATGAATCTCGTTTCTTGCATGGCCCCCTTAAATATTTATTTTATTCTGTTTATTAGTATTTTGTTTTTATAACGGCAACAGAAATAAGAACCCTACACGTGTGAAAATTTCAATTGTCTGCCTATCACGGTTCGTGAGATACAGCCTTAGAGCATCTATAAATGGAGATATTAACGTTATTATCCGCAAGCACCGTTTTCTGCCAATTTCTACGGGGGACGAGGTAGACACGTACAGCACACGCGCAAACCGTCCGTGTAAATGCACGCCGCACACCATCTTACAACACGCACACCGTTATATAAACTAGCGTAGTTACGCAGTGTCTACACGCACACTATGATATTGTAGATGACCAAGTAGCGCCATATGACCGGCAGAGGGGAACGCCTTGTCTTGCCACCTCCTTTTCTAAATGCTCTAAGAATACAGCCTGCTAATCACGGTTCATGAGATACAGCCTGGTGACAGACGGAGAGCGGAGCCTTAGTAATAGGATTCGCTTTACCCTTTGGGTACGGAACCCTAAAAACTCGAAGAACAACGAATAAGTATATAATGAATACAAATAGAAAGTACCTACCTATCGAGTCGTACATGCGCAAAAATATCGGCCGAATATTCGGTTTTAAAACGCCGAATAATAACCGAATATTTTCCTTTGAATACTTCGAAAATTATCTTTTATGGAAACTCATTCTAAGATAATCAGAACACGTAGCACTTTGTAATGGATTTTCTAAATAATAACATGCTCTAGGCGCTTGATCATTTCCAGAAAACTGTATGGTACCTAATTCTTGTTGAACAGTTGCTACCGACCTATAGAGCGTGCAATTTTGCCCGATATTTGTTATATGTATATATATACAGGGTTACAGGGAAAATCGTGCTAGATCCGTTTAGGGCGTGGAGTACCCATCATTTCTGACTTATTTCACTATGTAACACCCTAGCCTAAACTTAACCCTTTTCGAGATATTCGATTTTTAATATTTTTTGTGAAAATTGCCGATTTTTAGGCTACAAAATTTAATTTTGTTTATTTTGTGTGTCTTATTATTATGATTATTGCATTTTTACATGTGTATTAAGATGTTTTAGGACGTCAATCATTAAAATAGTACATAAGTTAATTGAATAGACCGTAGTAGACAAGTGAAAGTTAAGAAATACAAAAAATATTAGAAACTGTATTTTTCTCTAAGGAATATCTAAATAAAATATTAAGTTGAGGCTAGGTTGTTTCATAGTGAAATAAGTCAGAAATGATGGGTACTCCACGCCCTTAACGGATCTAGCACAATTTTTCCTGTAACCCTGTATATATATATATATATAATTATATATGTAATATGATATTTAATATATTATAAATCACTTAAATGTTATAAATTTAGTAATATTTTGTCTGAAAAGAATTATCCACCCGCGGGGTTTCAGCTGAAAATCAGCGTCTGGTACCGGTAGGCACTTGACATTTATGCTGAGCTGAACGCCCTTTCAGCTTCAACACTAATTCAACACCTGGTTTATACTTTTTGTTTTTTATTGTGTATTGTGTTACTTATTGTGAAGTTGAATAAACGCTATTCTATTCTATTCTATTCTATATCTAATACTGCATTTACAATACAAAAATGCGCAAGATACCACTCTTTGCTCGTTTCTAAGAAAATCAAATTATTTGTATTTTGTTATCATTTAAAAAAATTAAAATCATTGGGTACGTGTACACTGTATTGCGATTTCATAGGAAATGTTCACAGCGATAGAGATTTTTCACCAGAAATAATAAAATGAAAATGGTTTCCATATGAAGTGGAACTTTGAAGTTTTATTGCGACTGAATGTAAGGGAAAGTGCGCATAAAAAGGACTGAATAGTTCGGTCGAATACGTATTCGGTTCGGTAATAGCCTGATTACACCTACCGAGTAGAACGTCTTCTTCTTCTTCTTCAATTAGTGGCTTTTAAACGCTGTTTGACGTTTTTCTGCCAGTGTCAAGAGTAGAACGTCCGAACATCAAAATGTCAGTGGGCCGAGACAGCGATATGACCACAGAGCTATGAAACACAACGCTTCGCACAGAAAGCGTTTTTTTTTGCTCTGTGGATATGACCGAGTATTACACACATTTTTAAAATTGCGGCGAGATATTCATTTTTTTACGTTTCGTGCGAGTGAAAATTCGCGGGAAAAAGTGACGTGTACGCATCGAGTGGCGAGTGGTCGCCGAGTGCGCGTGTTTAGACCCACCGAGTGAGCGAGCGAGACAGTGCGGAGAAGTGGGGAGTACCCACTTGGCCTAGGAAATAGAATAGGGTCCGAGTGGCTCTCTCGGCCTGTTGCTAGGTCGAGCGCTCGGCCGAGCACTCACACAGACGCGGATAACGCTTTGGGTAGCGGAACCCAAACGGAACTTTTTCAATTCGATTCAAAATGAACAATCACACCATTCTATAGCAATTTTGTTAACAGAATCACCCCTCAGTGGCCCGTACCACGCGCGGCCGCGGAACTTTTCGCTTACCTAGGCACTCAGTAAAAGTTCCGCCCTAGCCGGCGAATACCGCTACCGCGGGCGGTAGAGATAGACATACTGCGCGTATTTGAATAGACGTATGGAGAGAATAAGCTGGACTGAGCGAAAAACGACCCAAGAAATAGGTAGGTACTTATCCTTGCCCAAGAAAAACGGAACATACTGGCGTCAATAGAGGCAAGAAGAGGAAAAATGTTTGGCCACCTTTAAGACAACATGAAAATCTATTTTTGTTTGTTTATTAATTTGCAATTAATGGATAAGTAAGTAGTCTAACATTTATATTGAGTCGTTAAAGTGTAGATGCTTAAATAATAATTATAGAATGATAAGTTGTTATTTAATAGGTGATAAAATGTAACGCATTAAACCTGTTCTGTATTGTTGTTTTATGAGAAACGGTACTCAATAAATAAATATTATTATTAAGTACTTATCTACCTATTAATTTTCCGCCATAACGGTACAACCGTATTTTTTATTTGGCTTTTTGATCTTTATCAAGGATTTTTATTTTAGTAGTATTTTACTTTTTATTTATTTTCATGCTTTCATACAATGTCATTTACCTAGTATACAAATTTAAGCAATAGGTACTAACCACAGAATAAAGAAAAAAATCTGCTCTGTGGTACTAACCTACCACGTTAATACCTATCAGATGAACAAAGAACCTTCTTATTTTTTGAAGTTGGTTAGATTTATCTAGGTAGGTAAGGCCGACTTGCGCGTTCTCTCTAATCTCGTGTTACCTGAATAAATCGCCTAACTCGGATTATTTCTGTATTTTATCTTGCACGTTAGAAAATTGACCACTTATCCCGTTATATATTTAACCCGGTAATTTGACATGTTGATTCATCCTTAAGCGGCTTTCACATAATTGGCAAACAGCGAACACCAAATAGCAAACATGAACTTGAGGATTTGCCTGTTTGTAAACACACACCTATCACTGGCAAACGCCAGTGATCGGTATCAGTGTCGGATTTGTGCATAGTTCTAAGGATTTGACAAATAGTTTGTCGAACGACAAAGCTGTTTGTGATGTATTCAAACGTTTGACAGTTGTACGAGCATAGGGTTGCCAACCATACATTAATATATAGAACTGCACTATATTTCAAGACTGTGTGCTAAACGCTGTGCGTAACAAGAAGGTTCTATATATCTCTTCGAATACTGCCCGCAAATAATTGAGATTATTTCAGTATCCTATGTGTTCCAGTATCCAGCATGAAATATAAGCTATAGCTAGCATGCTGCACCTTCGAACGTATCGTCACTTTCCATCAGGTGAGAGCGTGGTCAAAAGTTAGATATGTCCAAAGTACAAAAAAATTAATGTCATCAAAACTTTTTCAGTAGTTACGGAGCACGAATACTCGGAAACCTTCGTATTTATAATATTTTTATGACTAGGGGCAATAATACGATATTTCCAAAGCGATCATGAGAGCTCGCTATTTAAAAAAAAAACAAGTAAGGCCCTAAATGTAGGGCCTTACTTATAAACGCCGCTTAAAGTTAGCCATTGCTTAAAACCTTCTGTCAACTTTTGACTGATTTGAAATGTCACGCGGGAAAACACTGACTAACTTATAAGTAAGGCCCCTAAAGTAATGTCGTTCCTGCTTTCTATTCCCGCCATATTCACACGAAGGAAATTTCGAGTTATGAATTTAAAATGGCGAAGAATAAAGAAACAGATATAAATAGCCCATTTGATTTTATTTAATGCATATCTTATGAAACTTTTATTTTAAACAAAGTCATTAGAAGTTTAGTGTTTATAAAAATGAATATTTGATAAATAATATATTTGTTTATCTTTTGGTTTTGGCTTTTGGTTTTGGTTGTTGAAAAGATGCTGTATATTTCCCCGAAAAAAATGTTGGCAGCCCTAGCACGCTCGTCGCCCGCCATTTTTGGCCATCCATACCTAGCATTTTTGACTTACCTATGGATGCAGTGTATGTGTTAAGTAATTTGTGGTCGGTGTTTGGGGGACTGGGTGTTTGTGGCAAACATCAAGCATGTAGAGGCGGCTTTAGGTATGTACGTTTTATCAGTTTTAAATTGACACTGGCCGAAAATGTTCTATTGATACCTCTCCAAGAAGTTCTATAATATACTTATATTCCATACTAACTGGAACAAGCACTTCGAACAGAAACGATAAGTTTTTCGAGACGTTTGTTTTGTGTCTCGAGTTGTGAATGAGTTTAAAATAAAATAGTAGGCCCGCAGTGTCATCTCTTTAATCTCATAAGAACCGTGTTTAAGAATCCTATGCTACTGCATACATGCTATGAATAGGATTCTTAAGTACTTAACAAACAACAAAGGTACATTACATACATTACATTACAGACTGCTAAAGGCATGCGTCGCTCTTCCTCCGGTAGGTGGTATATTCCCAGTTGCCCCCACATGGATCGCCCCCAGTTCGGTACATTGCATGCTACAGCTTCTAATTTTACTAAATCTGATAAAATTCAATTGAATAATTTACGAAGTAACGGTATTATGCTATCCCATAGAAAGTATCATTTCTGTGCGATGAACCACTGTATTTTTTTTATTATCTGTTTTTTAGTACAGTTTTAGTACAAGTAAGTAGGTAAGTCAATTTGACCTAATTTCATTATTTTACATTCGTCGAGAATTTACGAAGTTTTTTTTTTCTTTTTATTTATAAATAGGCCAACATTTGACTGCAACTCACCGCGTTAAGCGACGATGCAGTCGAAGGTGTAGCACGTTGGCCCATGAGGAACCTATTCACTCTAGTCTTAAAGAGACCCAAATTATATTTGTCAGGAAACACAGGAGCCGGGAGCGAGTTCCATTCCCTAACAGATCGCATGATAAAAGAGTCAGCAAAACGCTTGGTTCGACATGTTGGTAAATCCACCACGTAGGGGGAAATGACTCCCCGCGCCTTGTTGTTCTATGTCGAAATGGAATCATCTCATGCAGTTCTTGTGCGCATTCCCCGAAATGCAACCGGTAGAAGATTGATAGACATGCCACCTTTCGTCGATGATCAAGACTATACAGCTTCTTCTCCACCAGCACCTCGTCAGTTGAGTTTATTATGCATTCCCATGAAAACAGGTTAACTACCTCCGATAATAAGGCATAAGAAAAAGACAGACTACTCCCTGGGTAAACAACGTACTATCTTCCTCAGACCTCTCTCCAAACACGATAGTCTAATGTAAATTTTATGGCCTTAAAATTAAAGTTTAGTTTTGTATAATTTACGATGCTATGAGCTTATTCCAGTTAGTATAGAATATTATACCTTGTACCTTTCAACTTCAAATACATAAGTCAGGTGTAATTTTTGTTTACTCTGTGCATTGAGCCGGAGGTTTACCAACTTAAAGCCCGTCACACACGTAGCTATAATATATATTAATATATTTATAGCTAGACATATTACCATATGTTTTCTATACAAATTATCGAGGGACCGCACACGCAGCTATAATATATATTTCTGTGACCAACCTATACCGTAATATATATTATGGTAAAGCGAGATATATTTTGAATGTACAGCATGTTTCAACATATCCGACGCGCTCGTCTGACGCTTCTCCCCTCTTACCATTCCTGCCGCTTTGCCTGGGGGTCTAGCAAAGATCCCAAATGCTAACGCTATCTCCAAAAATGTATTGAAATGATTCCCGAAATGTCATTCCAGTACATTTTGGAGTTAGCCCGAAGCTTTTGGGCTCCCGAACGATCCCAAAAGCAAAATTTGGCGATAGCGTTAGCGTTTGGAATCTTAGCTAGAACCCCTGGGCCGCCTCCGCCCGACCAGTGTGGTCAATTTAGGCGATATATCGCCATTTAGTCTACTCGGGACTAGGCATCGGCGATGTAAAAATCTGATTGGCGACTGGTCACTTTTTATACTACCTCAGGTACAAGTCATTTAAATTAGCCAAATTATAAATAAACTACTTTTCATAAAAACTATATCCACCTTATTAGGAGTGTGTGATATTAATCGGAATGGTCGTCTGAAGAACTATCAAGTAAATCCAATAACAATGCACTTCTTGTTGAATTCATAATTACCTACTGTGTTTTGAAATCAACCTTTATTACAAAACACGTGTAAACGCTAGGCCGACCATCAATGAAATGAAGGAAAATATATATTATAGCATAGTCTCCGTGTGTGGTAGCTTGCTATAATATGTATATATTATATTACGGTAAATTAATATATATTATTGCTACGTGTGTGATGGGCTTAACCCCTGTCAATATTCCGAACGTGCAAGAGAAAATGTCTGGATATTTCTGTTTACCAACTTAACTCGAATTACGAGCTCTGGGTTAGGTATTCAGTTATAATTTTAACCCGAGAACGTGCAAGAGGGCCTAAGGTGCCTACCTAAATTCGAGTCAAATCTGTATAATGAAATATAAACTTAATTTTATTTTAAGTATAACTAAAGGCAGAAATAAACTCAGCTTTATGAACTACCTAATGCCCCGCGGCTTTGCACGCTCGAGGGTCATCACCCAAAAATATTGTTCCCTCGGGAAACCGGTACCAAAGCGGAAAAAGCTGGTTTTTAATGAAATTTTATAACCGGCTGAATCTGGACAGAAGCCACGCTTTGATAGCTTGTAATTTAATTACCTTATCGGTAGTACCTAGGTACTAAAGTGTACATTTTTTGCACACATTGATTTCCTTATCACAGACACGTGTTATTTTTGCTCTTAAAAAAACTGTGCTTTGTCTCGTTTTATTCTTCTTTCATAAATAAGAGGACGAAGCAAGGAGCCACTTGCGTTTTGGGGGTTCCGCCTTCTTTTTTGAACAGGCTATATAAAAGCTGATGTTTACCGCCATGGTCCTGGCTCCTGGACTAAGAATAAGGAGACCACTGCACTCTTGCTGCGAGTTCCGTAAGAGCCGGCTAAGAGAATATTCTGGGAATGGGCAGCAATTTTCTTCTTATATAATAATCTAACTACTTAGAGTACTTAGGTAGAGTCCGCGCCAAACGTTTAGGCGGCTGTGAAGTGCGCTGCTTATCTCTACCCGCGCACATTTAATTTTTACTACTGCGCAGCGTCTTGCTCGTCTTCACAGCCGCCATTGAGTTTGGATCGCACTCTACCATTGCCGGTCCCGAGCCAGAAGGCCTACACTGGTCCGATGATCTTACAGGTATATGACCATGACAGACAGCGGAGGCTTAGTAAACAAGGTCCCGTTTTTACTTGCGGTACGGAACCCTAAAAAACTAATGTTTATCACGAACCTGTATCCAAGGTTATTCGAAGTTTAAAATCTTTTTGCAACATTGTTAAAATGAATTTCTAGAATCGCATTTTTCTGCTCATTAAACATTAAAAATATAAAGTAGATTTTTATTATTCTCAGCATAATACCTACCCACCCATCTTTTTGGGGTTCCGTACCTAAAGGGTAAAGCGAACCCGATTACTAAGACTCCGCGCTATCAGTCCGTCACCAGGCTGACCTAATCTCATGAACCGGGATAATTAGAAAGTTGAAATTTTCGCAGATGATGTATTTCTGATACCGCTTTAAAAAAAATCTTAAAAGCAAAATAAAATAAATATTTAAGGGGGCTCCCATAAAACCAACATGATTTTTTTTTTATAGATAATGGTACGGATCCCTTCGTGCGAGAGTCTGACTCGGATTTAGCCTGTTATTTATCTTTGTTATACATTATAAGCTTTATAACTAAACACTTTTTTAATAACTTGTTTTACCGCATACTTACTTCCCTATTATTTTTTTTTGTTTTAAGAAACTTCTAAGTATTTGGCTTTTTGAGTCTGTTATTTAATTAAATAGGTCGACTTTTAGTCCTTTGTTTAAAGTTCTGCTAATTTACCTGCAGTGTAGTATGAGCTAAAAAATAGACATAATTATCTTTTGTCTCTCGAGAGAGCGTTTGACCAATGAACGATCACGCGGATGAAATTACTGGGCAAATGAGACTAGATATCCTGGTTACACAGTCATAGTAATCTTATTACTAGACTGTGTGATGTCTCAGTATGACGTGCGTAGTGGAGTGTCACGCGAAACTTAAATTTAAAGTTCCGAGGGGCACTGCAACTGTTATGGGCGGCCGTGTCGCTTAACATCAGGTGAACGACTAGCTCGTTACGCCATTCATTCTCATAAAACAAACGGAACACTTTTCTTGCGTTTTCATTGGTACGTGAGAGTGAAGTCAAACAAACTAGATATTAGTAAAAAAATATAAATAAATAACCAACGATCACATACATAGATCCTGGACCCTAACTAGGATTCCTTGAATCTAAGGATCCAGGAACTACGAGGACCATGCTCCCACAACACACACACATAGAACAAGTATTTGCGCTTTTTCCTGTGCACAAATACTTGTCCTGTCGCGGGAATCGAACCCGCCTCCGAATTATGAGTCTACCTGCTCAACCACCATACCACGGAGGCTGTCAAAATTACGAATAAAGGGCTGTGTGAAGTTAAAAAAAGAAAGTTATTATCACAAACTATTTATTTCAACAAAAATCTGCACTTATAATAACACTCGCTACAAAAAAATCAAATACCTAAATTCAAAGACAAGCTATGAAATCCACAGATGTAAATTAATAAAGTAACAAGGCTTTCCAAAAATGGCCTTCTTAAATTGGGTACATTACACATATTGCGTGCGTAGAAAAACATAAGAGATACGCGTGTTGAGCTACAAGAGTGAGATGCACGGCCAGTTTGACGTAAGCGATACGAGGACATAATGCACCTCAACTTCCCCTGTTTAAAAATACATCTGGGACAAAGTGCAAAGAAAATCTTATTTTTGGCACTAAAAATAAATCATTTTAGGTACTTGCAGTAGTTGAATAAATAAAATAAAACCACAGATGAAAAACCAATTTATTTCGAGTATTATCCTCCTTAGAAAACAGTGTCCATTATAATAGAATACTTTTGTGTACTGTTTTCTGTTGAACGAATTAAATTTGAACTTTAAGCAACCAATCGGGAAGCGCGTATTTTTTTTTTAATTTCGGGACGCCCAATAGCATTTGCCTGCGATGTGTTTAGTAGTAATAGGAGCTCGCGAACAACAGGTTTTCTGATCTGTGGGTAAATGCTGCCAGTATATTAAAAATAGCTAATGGTAATTAAAAAATTTAGGCAGTCCGATTCCTTTATGCCATTAAAATGGTCGATACATAGTCCAAATTCTTATTATACAAAAACAAAAATCATTAAATAAACACTAAATATTCACAAGTCTTGCCAGGATCGGATAAAATTCACCTTTTAGGGCATTTTTATATTTAGTGATAAATATGACAAAAGTCTGCATACTTTTACCTAATTATAATTATTATTCATTGTAAAAGTTTAAAAAAGTCACGTGAGATTCTATCACTGGAATGTCATTAAATAAATTACATCAAAATTGATTTAGTTAATTAATAATTAGTAAATTTACAATCACATCTAGTAAATGCTTTCAATTGATTTTATAAATTGAAATGCCGTGCAGTCTATACAAATACACACGAAAATGGATAAAATAGTCTTTCACGATTATGGCATTAAAATATTAAAATAAAACACTAAATTATGTTATTGCTTAACTTTAATAATAATTATTAATATTATTTATTTTGACCTGTAAAATTAGTAATTTCTACTTGAAATTATAGTTGCCTCATTTATTCCATTCGAATCTCGTACAGCAGGGTTACCCTTCACACTCGATTTCAATCGTAATTTGAGATTAAGAACGCAATCGTGACATTTGGTACTCTTAAATCCGATACTAGCGCACGATTGGAATCTTTGTCCATGGAATTTTATGGAACTAAATGTAATCGACTCATTTCTACACCATCCGCATTTTTACCAAATTATTTAACATTGGAGTTGGTGATTGATTCGGATTAGGATTTGAGTGAAATTGAGATTGGATTCAAGAGTAGCCCTAGTTTCACCAATATATCCCTTTCCCCATTGGGTTAGCTCGGACTGTAGACAAAATTGTCCATTTGTAATCAAGTATGAAGGAAATAACATAAAACGTGGAAGACAATTTTGTCCACCGTCCTTGCTAACCCAGCTGATCGATATTTCGCCGTCCCTTTCTAACAGTACAAGTAATGGCCTCACTAAAAAGAGACGGTGTATTAAACTGAATAGTTGGTGGCGCTTCATATTCTATACAATTTGTAAAATACCGACCTTAACCTAAGAAATACATATAAAAATTGAAAAACTGTTTTCTTACTTATGTATTAAATTATTTTATAATATAAAGTTCGGCCGCTGCGAAATTTTATAATATAAAGTTCGGCCGCTGCGAAAACGTTTATAAAAATACAATAAAATTGTAAAAAGTGGACTGGTATCATTCTTTGGGTGGACTGAGAATTTGTTAAATTGTTTAAAAAGTTGATTTTGTTAAGTATCGAATTTTGAAATCCGTTTTGAGATTACCCTATAAAAAGCTCATATAAAAAGATCTATATTAATATCCAAGTTCATCAGCAGGACTTAAGTGACCGATATAGCTATCTGACGATCTGGTAAAAGAAGTGGGGAGCCGATGATGCAGGAGACTTCAGGAAGCTGCATCAAACACTTTCTCTCAGCGACCGAACATCAATTATTGTTACATTACAAGAGATTCTATCAGACTTGTCGAGACATCTTTTCTCAATATTTAAAGATTTATTGATATTATTTTACCCCCCAATATTTTATAATTAATAATGTATTCGGCAGTGTTTATATTTTATGGGACTTAACCAGTGGCGTGTCAGCTCACTGCATAATAATGAAAACTGCACGCAAAAAACACGTTTATATCTAAGACATTTGACAAACCTTTACGTAAAAATATATATCTTCATGAGACGCTGGCCATTTTTGTCACTAGTCATTATTAGACATTGGACATTGTTGGACAAGTCATTCTTAGACATTGAACATTTTTGGCCACTAGTCATTACGATACACTATAAATGTTTGAACACTAATCAAGTAATCATTATTAGCCACTGCACATTTTTGGACATTGATCATTATTAGACACTATCCATTTATAGTCACTGAACATTTTAGATACTAGTCATTATTAGTCACTGGACATGTTTGGACACTAGTCATCATGAGACACTGTACATGTTTGAACACTAGTCAAATAATCATTATTAGTCGCTAGGTACTAATGATGACTAGTCAAGTAGTCATTATTAGATACTGCACAATTTTGGACATTAATCATTATTAGACACTGGACATTTTTGGACAGTAAAGTCATTATTAGTCACTGAACATTTTTAGACACTTAGTCATCATGAGACACTGTACATGTTTGAACACTAGTCAAATAGTCATTATTAGTCGCTAGGTACTAATGATGACTAGTCAAGTAGTCATTATTAGATACTGCACAATTTTGGACATTAATCATTTCTAGACACTGGTCATTTTTGGACAGTAAAGTCATTATTAGTCACTGGTCATTTTTAGACACTAGTCATTATTAGTCACTGGACATGTTACGACACTAGTCATCATGACAACATTCGTAGCCCGATCGTGAAAAAAATGTAGTGATCGTATCGTGAGCGTGTCCAGTGTATTCATTTGGCCCAATACTTCGACAACACGCAATAAATGTCGCTTGATAACCTTGTGTTATGCAGAAATAAAATAATTGGTAAAATAGCTCGCGTTATTCCGTTGTATGGGATGAGGCATCTGTACTGTAGGTATTATATTATCTGGGCTCCACTACTAAGAAAAATACTTAACTAAATATATTTTTAATAAGAAATACTTCCATTAAAACGTGTTTGGCTTTGCACATACATTATTAAAGAATAATAAATATCTAAGCTGTTATCTACCCGACTGAGCATGGTTTCAAAAAACTGTTTTAAATTCCATTGTCTGAAGCGTGACCTCGCGTTAGTTTGTTTTATACATACGAAATGGTACAAAAATATCTAGTTTAACTCCGCTAAATGGAATATTACGAGAACAGAAACAAAGAGAAACTAATTATTTATGTTTTTAGTACTTTTGTGTTTTGTTTTGTGTTTTCTTGTGTTGTTTGCCAGCTTCAAGCGTATTTGGTCATGTGGAGAGAAAAGTACAATAGCAGAACTGTTTCCGTTGAAACGGTATACATTGCGCGTTTTAAGCGCGTGTAGAACTAACTTCTTTTTAAAACACGCAATGTATCGCGGGCAGAGAAAGCCAGAGGAAAACTAAATTTAAATACATTGGTGGGTAGTTTATAAATTTAATTTTGGTGGTGGTATGTATATATTATACTGCATCTACCTTAAACAGGGTTAAGTTATTCGTTCTATTAACTGCAGTCAATAGTTATCGTACAAACGCGTATATGGATTTGAAATACGGGTCATGCCATATTGGCTGTACCAATTTTGATACAGATAATAATGTACAGCCCGATTTACAAATCCCGTAATCCGTGTACATGGCTTCTAAATACCGGGCTTTGTATTACACGTCGTACAGTATTGGCCGCGGGATATCGATACAGACCAAAAACCTTTTGGTGTATAAAGGTTCTTGACACGATATTTTACTGCCAGTAATCCGTGTACATGGTTTTAAAATACCGGGCTTTGCATTACAGGTCTTACAGTATTGGCCGCGAGATATCAATACAGACCAAGAACCTCGTGTATAAAGATTCTTGACACGGACAGATATTGTACTGCCAGTAATCCGTGTACATGGGTGACAAAATACAGTTTTGCAATACAGGTCATACACGATATAGAAACAGACTAATAAGACAGATTACTGGTTGTACAATACTGTACATACATTACTTGGTCACGCATTCCTGGTCAACAACATAGTGACTCAGATCTTTAAAGTACACATACATACATTGTGGATTAAAATTATGAAAGTTAGTATGGTAAACGCTTCGGATGTGTGTTTTTTTGTCGCCTTTCCCATCACATGGTATTGGTAGTAGTTAGGATCGAGTCTTAGTCCTGGATAGTTAATATCGGGTGTTGAAGATTCTGTTGATAAAAAATACATAAAATTAAAAAATAAAAGGTCCTAGTGTGATGTCTAGGTGGTAGGTCTTTTCTGCAAAGTTCGTCTAGGTAGGTACCACCGCTTTGCCAGTTATTCTGCCGCCAAGCAGTAGTGTGCAAGCACTACTGTGTTCCGGTTTGAAGGGCATTGTAGCTAGTGAAATTACTGGGCAAATGAGACTTTATGACCTGATTACACAGTGTAGTAATCTGATTACTAGACTGTGTGATGTCTCAGGATGACGTGCGCAGTGCAGTGTCACGCGAAACTTTATTATTTTAAAGCTCCGTGTAACTGTTATGGGCGGCCGTATTTGCTTAACATCAGGTGAACGACCAGCTCGTCACGTCATTCATTCTCATTAAAAAAAAATGTGAGAATAGGGCCACCCCATCTCTTCCCGTGGGTGTAAGAGCCGGCTAAGGGAATATCCAGGGAATGGGCAGCAGCGTTCTCCTCGGTACATTACAATCTGCGATCACCACGCCTCCTGCCAAGCGTGCTGATTATGGAAAACCCGTATTTATGATAAGCGTTCAGTGTCATTTTATGGAGGTCTATGTTCAGTGGTGGACGTCTCCCGGCTGATGATGATGATGATGATGATGATGATGACACAAGGTTATTGTAAGATAGTAAATAACCTCTTAAGGACATCTTTTGTATTATCTGTGATGATAATAAGAAAAAAACAAAACACCTTTCGCATAGTCACTTTTAAAACCACCTGTAACAATAGGGTATGTGAATGAAATATTAAATTACATGAATAAATTATATACTTCGAAACATGAGCACTTGTGAAAACAAAACATTAAATATCTCAAAAAGTTACAAGTTACAAAAGTATTTAAGGATAACGAGAATAGAAAGAGACAGCTATAACACGCAGTGACGTCACATATCAATTTAATTGCGGTACCCTTAGAGTAGCTCCATACATTCTGTGGCATGTGACGTCACGAATTAGTACCTGGTTCACACGATTTTTTGCGAGATAAAGACAGGTAATCTCCTACTAAAATTTCAACAGTGCAACCAAGTTGAAACTTGGATATATTTTATAATGATAGCCAAGCTTAATCTCTGTTCAGCCAAAAAGAAATACTAAAAACTACAAATAAATCTATATTTACATGCTGAATAATATTACGTGACACATTATTATAATATGGAGAATAATTTCACACTAAGCTAAATAATGCGTTCGACAGCTACACTAAGATAAGCAGGTCAAAATTCGTTCAAGAATACATCGACCTTAACGTCGCAGACTTAAATATCAATTCGGTCTGAACTTCCGCGTGGCGCTTACGACAAAACGCACGGAATGACTGATTTTTTGATTTATGTTCGTATTGTATTTTTCAACTATGAAGTCATCGCATTATCTGAACGTCAGTTGGAAATACACAATATTGAAAAAATATATTCTATAAAAAAAATTAGCAAACCAGGCACATTTTGGGGTTTGCGATATTTTTTCTAAAGAGCTAAATTTATTTATCTGCAGATACAAAACCATCATGGTTCGTGACAGTAATGCTTCAAGGTTACAATAATATTGTTAAAATTCGTACCATGAACTTATAAAGCATTCCAGCGCGAGAACGAGACGTCTACATTTGTATATAGCGTTATCACTGTCGCACGTTGTCAACATGATTACCGGTATGACATGACATTTGTATTTGAGTAAACTATTTAACGTGACGTCGGAGGTCTTTGAAGAAAATTCGACAATGGCGGTTGTGAATTTTAAATTTATTTTTTAAAACTAGTGTATCTTGAACTTTAATGTGTAATAAGGGTGGATTATTATCCGTTAAGTGTTCGTGAACGTGCACGAGTGTTGGAAAATGGTTTTAAGATTATAGAAACATGCATTTTCGCTTTTGCTTCAACGGCCTTTTTTAGAGCCTTCAGTAAAATATCCACCATTTTACTGTTGGCGTTTTGACTGACAAAATATGACTTTGACTTGACATAACCGTACGAATTTTACTCACTTGACATTGGCAGAATTATTGCAAACAAGCGATAGAAAGCCATTAAAGAAGAAGAAGAAGAAGAACGTGACGTCATCAAAACTGCTCTGCGTCAACAACATTACAATATTCTTACTTTTATGTCATTTTTCAAAGTATGATTGACGTAATAATGCTATAAGACGTTGTGGTTACCCCCCCCCCTAGTCTTTGCGGCCGTCACATAAAACTTAACGATATGAATTACATGATATAATAGTGATTTTAGTAAAAAAAAAAAACTTACCTTGCAAAAACACAAGCCGTGTACATCCCAAATATAGATAAAAGGGTGTTTATAGACGGAGCGAGTGTCGCCGCGCCACCGTAACGCGCTTGGCCACAAGCAGGCGGGCAGACTGGGATAATGGACTCTAAAATAATACCCATGCGGTTTAAATTACGCTGGCAACATCTTCTACAGAACACAAAAAACATGCTGCTTTGCTAAATTAAGTAGAACGAAATCAAATCTAATTTAGGAATGCCTAAAATCACGGGCTCTCATCAGGGCGGTTATTCTCTATCGATTCCTTGCTTCGAAACCACACGAATTCCTTGTCTTACATAAGAAATCTGCAAGTCTATTCTCTATGAAACGATAACAAAACCGTGCGAAATGAATTTAGAATTGGCGCGATTTGAACTGTCAAAAATCATATGTTTTACCGAGTTGCGTTTCGAAACATCAGCACATCAAAAGATATGACCACTTATGTCAATATATTTTATTCAAAATAAAGATAACTTGAATGTAAAGTGAAGGTATATCTAACGCTGTGACACGATAACGACGTGGTTTCGTATCGTATGGAATCTGTGTTCCCATAGAGAATACCCGCCCAGGGCATTAATTCTCTATGAAAATGAAAACACAGATTCCACACGATACGAAACCACGTCGTTATCATGTCTTGTTCAAATAAATGCCTTCACTTAACATTAAAGTTATTTTTGTTTTGAATACAAGGTGACCTTGAATTGGTATGTTACCCCGAAAGGGGGTAAATCACCCCAAGGTAGACAATGTTACTTCTACGACTTTACTAAATTAATAGTTTTTCATTGAAATGCCATGTAAAGTTTACGTTCGAAAATAGCCTTAGCGCAGCTGGGTGGTTGAACTTCGTCCTAGACCGATTGCACATAAATGAGTTTAACGAACTGTGTTTAGAAATGAATTAATGGTATCTTGTAAACTCTCGTAGCAATCGCACGTGCAATTTTGCGAGTGGATTTATTTTTTACCACGGAGATTTGGAAACACCCAGTTCCAAGTAAGGCTCTCACAACTTGTATGGTCCCACTCCCATTTCGGGATAACGTACCAATTCATGGTCACCTTGTATAATATATTGACATAAGTGGTGGTAACTTTTGATGCGTTGATGTATCGGAACGCGTTTGGGTTAAACATAATATGATTTTTGACAGTTCAAATCGCACCAATTCCAAATTCATTTCGTGTGGTTTCGAAGTAAGGAATCGATAGAGAATAAGGTTAGGGCTCAGGTACAAATAAAAAATAACCCGAACGTGAAAAAAATGTAGTGATTACTTGTTAGTGTCCAGTGTATTCATTCATCTTGCGTTATGTAGAAATAAAATAATTCGTGAAATAGCCAGAGTTATTCCGTTCTATGGAATGAGGCATCTGTACTGTAGGTATTATATTATCTGTTCTAAAAATAAGACTGTACTTTGTGCATACATTTTAGGCATAAGCTAAAAGAGGTATAAAATCAAATTCAACTTATCTTACATGCATATATTTGAGGCATGCCTAAAAGTAGTAACAAAGTCAAATTTCAAATCAAATAAAATATTTCTTTAAAACCAATCATTTTTCAAGATATTCACAACTACCGTGAGCGATACCGTGCTTCAGAAGGTTCGTTAAGCCATCGGTCCCAGCTCTTAAGACAACAAGTCGTTAAGCCAAGTCAGAAGCCTTCGAGCGGCTTAAAATGCTGACAACAGGGCTGCCCATGTGTGTATTCACAAACAAAAATGATCTAAGTATTGTATCAGTTATGGGGACATAGTACTAGCTTTGCTTAGTTTGGCGCTAGATGGCGCTGTGTGAAATGTCCACACGTATTTCTTTACAAAAATAAACTTGCTAATGTAATGTTTACCTGTCAATTCCACATGTCCTTCGTCACTGCCAAGTTTGTTCTGAGCCTTACAAGTAAACAGTCCATACTGCCGCTTCTCTATAGTGATCACTCGAATGGTCGTATCGGT
This sequence comes from Ennomos erosarius, assembly GCA_963580505.1. Lineage (NCBI taxonomy): Eukaryota > Metazoa > Arthropoda > Insecta > Lepidoptera > Geometridae > Ennomos > Ennomos erosarius. The sequence goes on along the minus strand of OY757007.1, from coordinate 2,685,734 downwards.
GAATTCATCTGCGGTCGCGAAATGCGATATCCTGTAAGCATATTATTATAATGATGATGATGATTATGATGATGAGGGTTATGATGATGATGATGATAATAATAGACTTTCTTTAAGACTTCCATATCGAAAGAGACCTTTTTTTTATAACTGGATAGGCCCGCATTTGGCCACAATCTCACCTCATGGAAAGTGACGATGCGGTCTACGGTGGTACATGCTTGCCTAGTAGATACCTATTCACTCGCGACTTGAAGAGCTCCAGAAACGGACCTTATTTTAAACCTACTGTCTTGAATCTAAAATTGAATCTTCTTTACGTCATAGCCCAATTTTGATGGGGTCTCTTAGTTGCCCCTATGAAAATGTAAATCGAAAAAAAAGTATTTCGAAGATCATTTGATAACAAACTGCGTCTGCGCATGAAAATAAGTAATATTGCGGGTTCTTTGTAGATTGCGTGAAATGTGGATATCAAATAGCTTCCGGTCATTATTGTGCTGGGTGATCATGTGACCTGGTTTGAAAAGATAAAAACATAAATTTGAAATGCTTTATCTTTATTGCATAGCAATGCAACCAGGGTTTCATGCCCACCTCGCTGGCGGGTTGGCTGACTGGAGACTTCCGTACTTAGTACTTCCTAAATTATATATTATTCTCAAATATGTATTGCCTCTCCCCAAGGTTTCCTCTGTTTAAGTTGATTTTTTTTACCTTAGGGTGTATTGCAGTAGTTTTGTACCTTTTTATATATATAGTATGTAAATGGTGTTCAATAAATACTTATTATTATTATTAATAACATTTTATTTAGGCCAAATCCAAAGTTATCCGTTAAGTTTTATTCGGTCATTCCTGTTTTTAGTTTTGATTTCATTTTACACCATTTTTTTCATAATTATTCGACGGCCAGGCTTTCAAAAATGGCTCTTTTTGATTTTGGGCTTAGACCTGACCTTAAGAGAGTTTTTCTCATGTAATTTTTTTATAGTAACCAAATAGGTTATGGTACCTGTAATGTTGGTTGTTAGACAGCTGGATTTCATCCTTCAGCCAAGTAATTGCGGGCGGTGGGTATGCTTCTACGTGACATTCTAAATCCATATCATATTGTAGTGCCTGCAAACAAAAAATAGGCTTTTTTATGCTGTGACGAGCTAGTCGTTCACCTGATGTTAAGCGACACGGCCGCCCATAACAGTTGCAGTGTCACTCGGAACTTTAAAACAATAAAGTTTCACGTGACACTGAACTGCGCACGTCATCCTGAGACATCACACAGTTTAAATAAGATCACGAGACTGTGAAATCTGGTCATAAAGTCTCATTTGCCCAGTAAAATCACTTGCTACAAAGCCCTCCAAACCGGAACAGAGTAGTGCTTGCACAGTACTGCTTGGCAGCAGAACAACTGGCCAGATGAGCTTTGCAATGCCCTACCACCTAGTAAAAGTAAGCTCAAAACCCAAAAAGAGCTATGGAGAGAGCAATGCTCGGTGTTTTCTCTGCGAGATAACATCCGAAATGAGGAGATCCGCAGGAGAACTAAAGTGACCGATGTAGCTCTTAGGATTAGCAAGTTGTTCAGGCAATGGGCAGGCCACATCGCTCGTAGAACTGACAACCGATGGGGAAGGTTCTAGAGTGGCGACCACGAATCGGAAGACGTCCACCGCTGAACATAAGCCTGCCACACAGAGCGCAACTTTGAACGGCTGCTCGCCTCCTTCATCCATCGGCTCCCCGCGGATTTAGATAGTTGCTAATTTGGTCGCACGACTTTTTGTACACATTTTGAAGCACGACTGTTTGACACACGACATTTTGTCGCACCGACTTTTTTCCTTACCTGAGCGAGCCTAGGCCTTGGTACAGTAACGACAGGTGCGAATTCAATTTCCAAATTGATATTTCTTCGTGCACCTTTTCCAACACCATTCTCTGCGACGCAATAATAAGTCCCTCTGTCTTCTTTATGGACCGACGCGATTTTCAGAATGTTACCCCTGTTGAGAAAGAAATTGTTCACTGGTTGGATGGGTGACCGCTACAAAAAGTCGTTTTTAGAATTTTAACCCTGTTGAGAAAGGTACCGTAAAATTGGTCCTAGGTGGATGGGCTACAGAAAGTCGTATTTAGAATGCTTAATTTGTCAGTAGGTTGGATGGGTGACCACTAAAAAAGTGGTATTTAGAATGTTAGCCCTGTTGATAAAGGTTTCCAATTACAATTGGTCACTAGTTAGATAGGTGACCACTACAAAAAGTGGTCAAGTTTGATAATACATATTAGGCAAGAATAATCAGTGGGTTTTCCTAATCGATTGTTTTTCGGAACCTCGATTTTTATAGTACCTGACTTCACTTCAAGTTTTTTTAAATGTAATCGAGTGACGTGACGAGCTGGTCGCTCGCCTGGTGTTAAGCGTCACGGCCACCCGCCCATAACAGATTGCAGTGTCAATATAATACTATTTAGTCTATTTAGTACTATAGGTCAGCTTTACTCGGTGGTAGGACTTTTCTGCAGTTCGTCTAGGTAGGTACCACGGCTTTGCCAGTTATTCTGCCGCCAAGCAGTAGTGTGCAAGCACTACTGTGTTCCGGTTTGAAGGGCATTGTAGCTAGTGAAATTACTGGGCAAATGAGACTTTATGACCTGATTACACAAGTCTGGTAATCTGATTGCTGGACCGTGTGGTGTCTCGGGATGAAGTGCGCAGTGCAGTGTCACGCGAAACTTTATTCTTTTAAGGTTCCGAGTGACACTGCAACTGTTATGGGCGGCCGTGTCGCTTAACATCAGGTGAACGACTAGCTCGTCACGTCATTCATTCTCATATAAAAAAAAGCTTGTATTACCTATAGATAGATCCACCGGTAGGCAATATGGCGTTGTTCTCACGACGCCATGATATCTTCGGCAATGGGAAACCACCAGCGTAGCATTCCATTTGTACACCTGATATAAAATACAATATAATCCATATCAATAAAAAAAAGCTGACAAAAAATTGCGAATGTTGCTCTGCGACTTCCAAATAGATTTACAATTAAATCATCATCATCATCAACAGCCTGTACACGTCAACTGCTGAACATAGGCCTCCCCCAGAGAGCGCCACTTTGAGCGGCTGCCCGCCTCCTGCATCCATCGGCTCCCCACAGTTTTCACCAGGTCGTCCGGAACGAGGAAATCCGCAGGACTAAATTGACTCTCTGCTCTTTCCCTATTCTAGTTTTTTCTCATTCCCTCCTCACTGTTCCCTACATATAGTGTTCACTTAATTCCTTTCGGAATATTACCTCACGTTCTCCCTATACTAGATTTTAATCACTCTCTCCTCACTTTTCCCTCACTCTCTCCTTACTTTTCCCTCACTCTCCTCACTTTCCCCTCATTCTATCCTTAATTTTCCCTCACATTCACTGTTTGCTCACTCTCTCTCTAAACTAGATTTTTACTCACTTTCTCTCTACGTCAGGTGTTCACTCACTCTCTCCTCTCCCTATACAAGGTGTTTACTCACTCCCTCCCTCACTGGCCACGATGCTCCGAGTGGAGTTATCGCTGATGATGGGCGGGCGGCGCACTTGGAGCTCCACTCCTGCAGATATCTTGTTACTGATGGACAGCAGAATCTGGCACTATTTACTCTTACTAGCCACAATTAAATACTTCTTTCATTCTCTTCCCTACATTAGGTGTTTGTTCACTCTCCCTGTATTGTTTGCTCACTCTCTCCCTATACAGTGTTTACTCACTCTCTCCCTCACTGGCCACGATGCTCCGAGTGGAGTTATCGCTGATGATGGGCGGGCGGCGCACTTGGAGCTCCACTTCAGCAGATATCTTGTTACTGATGGACAGCAGAACCTGGCATTGGTACCAGCCAGCGTCGTTTTCTTGGATATCTTTGATCTGGAAAGATACAATCAATTATGAATTAGGTAGCTCCAGGTTAGTATTATACAGTCCAAATAGTAGGTAGCTAGTAGCATCTTGTAGTAGTTTGTATTATTGTAGTAGTTTACAGAATTGTTTTTTTTTTTGAAAGAAAGATAGTTATTTATTTGTATAAATAAAAGATAACAAATTATAAGTCACTAGCTCCCACAGTAGGATACCCTGAGTCTGTGGGAGCTAGTTCTCTTCTAGGTTCATAAAGTTTATACAGCTTAATACTATATATTATATACCGATATACATATACTAATGGTAATAAGACAAGCGTAATAGAATAGGCTAAATGTGTGGGAAGGGTGGGTGAGGATGGGATGGACCCTGTGGAATTAAGGCAGTTTGCCCGGAAAAAAATCTAGATGCTGGATGCAATATATGTAGGTTGGTACGAAGTCGTTCACCTGATGTTAAGCGACACGGCCGCCCATAAAAGTTGCAGTGTCACTCGGAACTTTAAAATAATAAAGTTTCGCGTGACACTGCACTGCGGTTGTCATCCTGAGACATCACACAGTCTAGTAATCAGAAACTGTGAAATCAGGTCATAAGGTCTCTTTTGCCCAATTCACTAGCTACAATGCCCTTCAAACCGGAACACAGTAGTCCTAGCACACTACTGCTTGGCGGCGGGATAACTGGCAAAGCAATGGTACCTACCTAGACGAACTTTGCAGAAAAGTTCTACCACCAAGTAGTCTTCCAGCTGTTATGTACTACATAGTACTCACCGAAAGCGTGAAGGTTGCTGTAGCATCATCATATCGAAGAGAAAACCTGGAATCCTTGATGATGAGCCCAGCATTATTTGACAGCGGAATGGATTCTATAGTCTTCAGGCGATCGAATTTAGCCTGTTGAAAAAACGAACAAAAAAATAACATTTGTTGTATGGGAGTCCCCTTAAATATTAATTTTATTCAGTTTTTTAGTATTGGTTGTTATAGCGGCAACAGAAATACATCATCTGTGAAAATTTCAACTGTCTAACACGGTCCATGAGACACGGTGAGTTCTGGTGACAGACAGTCAGACAGAGAGCAGGTCGGCTCATAACCTGGAGGCTAGGACAAGCATTTGTGCACAGAAACAAACGCACTTAGTCTGTGTCTGGGTGTTGTGGGAGCATGGCCCCCCTAGTTTCTGGGTCCCTAGATACAGGGAATCCTAGTTAGGGTCTATGATCTATGTATGCGATCGTTGGGCGTTATTTATAGATCATGCAATTATTATTATATAGTAATTCTAAACATAGCTCAGACAAGTGGGAAACAACCATTTCAATTTTTCAATTTATTTAATCGTAGTACCTGGGTGTGGGTTTATAAACAGTATATCCGGTCAAGTGCGAACCAGAAAAGTAAGCCAGAGTTCTGTCCGTCCCCATTATTTAGCAAAGAATCATTGTGCGGCCTGATAGCTCAGTTGTTAGTAGCCCTACCTTCTGAACTGTAAGGTGTAGGTTCGATTCCCATCCAGAACAAACATTTGTGTGATTTGAACATAGGTGTTTGTTCTGTGTCTGGGCGTTATATTGTATTCTATGTATGTATTTACAAACAGAAAGTATTAAGTATTATATCAGTTATCTGGTTCCCATAGTGCAAGCTTTGCTTAGTTTGGGGCTAGATGGCGATTAAGAGAATATTCGATTCTTTTAAAAGGTATTTAATTTTCTTCTTTATTTTGATGGACTGTATTTATTTATTTTTTACCATTTATCATATACAAGGTGACCTTGAATTGGTATGTTATCCTGAAATGGAGGAATTGGGACCATGATACCCTACAAGTTGTGAGAGCCTTATTTGAAACTGGGTGTTTCCAAACCTCCATGGTAAAAAATAAATCCACTCGCAAAATTGCACGTGCAATCGCTACGAGAGTTAACAAGATACTTATAAATTCATTTCTAAACACAGGTCGTTAAACTAATTTATGTGCACTCGGTCAAGGACAAAGTTCAACCACCCAGCTGCGCTAAGGCTATTTTCGAACGTAAACTTTACATGGCATTTCTTCAATGAAAACTATTAATTTAGTAAAGTCGTAGAAGAAACATTGTCTACCTTGGGGTGTAGATTTACCCCCTTTCGGGATAACATACCAATTTAAGGTTACCTTGTACATAACATGAATGTAGTTCCGATCATCATCACTAAGGAACCCTAAAATATGAATTGTGTATGTGACCTATACATAGGGTAATGCTGGTAGTAAACCAGTTTGACTCCAGCAGTGACGGTAGTAGTGATTTAGTGACATTAGTGGCTAGAGAACTTTAGTAAGTTGTTTTAATTAAAAATATTAAAAATCAACACCGTGGTGGAAGAAATTAATGAGACAGCAGAAAAATATATACAGAAGCTCGAGAGGCTTCCCCACGCTCTAGCTTCACAGCTAACAACACCAAGCTATACACCACGCCTTAAAAGAAAGCAAATATAGCCCCAAGAAAAGGGAACAGTGACATAAGAAAAAAAAAGTAGATTCTCACTGGAGAACTCTACAAATTGAATAGAATAAAAAACACTATCCCACCAAATCTGATAAAAGTGATGCCACTGATAGCAGATGACAAAAACAAAAAAAATAAATAAAAATGTTGTTATAATTACTAATTAATATTCTATAGTGTTGTCCTTTAATGTTGTGCAATAAATGATATTCTATTCTATTCTATTATAGTACTAAAATAACAGGCCAAGTGCAAATCGGACTCGCGCACGAAAGGTTCCGTACCATTATCTATGAGCAAAAAATCTCACGTTTGTAGTATGGAAGCCCCTTAAATACTTATTTTTTTCTTTTTTTGTATTTGTTATAGCGGCAACAGAAATACATCATCTGTGAAAATTTCTACTATCTATTCAATCAATCAATCAATCATTTATTTATTTGCAAGAATACACTGTTAATTTGGGTACAAGATCATAGAGTAAGTAGTGGACACGTGGATTTAGCCTGCAAGCAAACGTGCAAATATTAAAAAATATTTTTGTTACTAGTACATGTTACATATTCCTTGACACTATAGAAACGTTTGCTTAAAAGCCAATCACTCAAATTATTTTTAAACACATTTCCTTCTAAAGATTTGAGTTCATATGGTAAATTATTAAAAATGTACACATATTATATACGTTTTTCTATTAAATGTCTTTGCAGCAAGGAGGTTGGTATTATTATTTATTTATTTACAACTGGTTACAAGCTAACAAACTATCACTGTTACAAAAATGAACTTTAGAAGTGAATCCAACACTGTGGATATAGAGACATCAGCAGTCATGCTGCTCGTCTATCAACCAATAATATTAATAATATTTAATAGTTTTGCACAAAAAGGTGTACATGGATAAACTTAATCTACCAGTCTTCATTATCTAGCATTATCTATCATGATTCATGAGTAACAGCCTGGTGATAGACAGACAAAAAGACAGACAGCCTTAGTTAGATGGTTCGCTTTACCCTTTGGGTATGGAACCCTAAAAACCAGTCAACTGTGCGTTGGCACAACCATGGTTTTTAGGGTTCCATAGGGGTTTGGGGCAAGTCCAACAACTTACCCAAATAACCGGATAATCTTGAGCATAGTGGACAGAACAGTCAAGGTCCACTTGTCCTCCGATGTCGCGTATCTGCTCCTGAGTTATATGTGATATTGTTGGGGTCCTCTGCGTATACACTGGAAAATAAGTATAATTTATAAATAAATATGTGTGGACAATTCACCCAGCGCCATCTAGCCCCAAACTAAGCAAAGCTTGTACTATGGGAACCAGATAACTGATATAATATAACATCTACGTACAGCACACAAATGTTTGTTCTGGGTGGGAATCAAACCCACAGCTTATATAGTTCAGAAGGCAGAGTTACTACCCAGAGCTATCAGGCCAGTCAATATCTAGTGACTATATCTGCCTTGTAGAATATTTTGTGAGATCCTGGTTTGCTAATAGGGCCACCCAGTCTCTTCCCATAGGTGCTATTTGAGACAGCTAAGAGAATTCTAATTCTAGTTGGGGCGGTGAGGCCTGCACTGACGTCCTGCATGGGGTGTATTGTGCATTCCCCCCTGCCAGCCTCTACCCGAGCCAGCCCAGCTCCTTTATGTAGCGGAGCACGGCCTTGGGTCGCTGGCACAGCTGTTCCAATGATGTTTTTTCAGGTGTTATGGATGGTTTGGGGACCGATCGCTGTCAATCCCATAGTCGTTGTTCTTGCTCGTTGAGTAAACGTGTCGTTTCTCTAGTCTCCTTTGTGGCTGTGCAATGTAGCAGCACATGTTCCACAGTCTCGTTTTCCTGCATGCAACCCCGACACAGCAGCATGCAACCCCGACACAGCGGGGCTAAAGAGAATATGAGAGACTCTATAACCTGATTACACAGTGTAGTGATCTGATTACTAGACTGTGTGATGTCTCAGGATGACGTGCTCAGTGCAGTGTCATGCAAAACTTGATTATTTTAAGTTCCGAGTGACACTGCCATTGTTATGGGCGGCCGTGTCGCTTAACATCAGGTGAACGACTGGCTCGTCACGTCAATCATTCACATAAAAAAAAATCCAGGGAATGGGCAGCAGCATTCTTCTTGGGACATAATCCTCGGTATGTTATAGTCTTCTGTAATCACCAAGCCACCTACCAAATGTGGTGATTATAGAAAACCCCTATGATAATTTGCTTATCCAAAGTGGCATTTTATGAATAAACAGAACGAGTAAATTTTTTATCTGTATGGATAACCTTTTGAGCTAATTTTATAATAAATAACCACACAGTCTATAGACCTTTCTAGGTAATGTGTTGTTTATTAAGTTCTTTAGTATTGTGTTATGATAGCCAAGTTTTATTTAAAAGTATTATATTTTTATTTCAGTTATCTGGTAGTTAGGATGATGTGTGTCTTTATTTATGTACAATATTTTTATCGTATAGGTAGCGAACAAGCATTATGGCTCTCAAGAGGTCAGCGTAGCTTATAGACTTACTGTTTTCTCACTTCCATGATTAATTTATTAAGTGTAGAGCGAGCGAGGCAACTATAAAAATGTCAACTTTCCATTAATGGCATGCTGTGGATTGAAATAACTTGCTAGTTAGCTAACCATTAGGAGCAGCCTTCGTAATGAATGTTTATTATTATTAATTAGTTTATTTTAGTAAATGGCAGTAATAGACAGCTTATAATTTTTGATTATTAATTTATCCATAGTTGTTAGCTGAGAAGTTTTTGTTCAGGGAGTTTTGAGGGAATTTGCGGTAGCATTCTCTTCAGTAGGTAGTGTCTAAGCCACCTGCCAATTGCCGTGATCATGGAAAATCCTCTAAGAATAAGATAAGCTTCCAAAGTGATGATCTTTTGTTGATGTGTTTATTTTATTAAATTTTTATTCATGTTTCTTATTGATTTATCATTTACTTTTGATGTAGCAAACCCACATACTTCATGGATGGCTAAGCAGCAACAATATAGCAGTCAGATATTTGTGGGTAAGAAATGGTATTTATTTACATGAAAATTAAAATAACATATATAATTATTACTAAATTAAACTACACTAAAAACTAAATACTAAAGCTAAAATTAAAACATAATAAATAAAAATCACAAATTATCAAAAAGACCCTTGGTGGAGGGGAATGTTCCCAGAACGCTCGCTGCATTACTCCGCGAATGGCAATGCTGATTTTTTGGGCAAAATAACAGCCAGTCGCCTACACCAAAGAAGTTAAATAGGTAATCTGTGACAAAGATAAAACTTTTTGTACAGAAAGCCGGGCGATCCGTTATTACAAATTAAGCAGAAATACGTCCGTTATTAGGTAAAAAAATACGAAACAAAGAAAATGATGAACCCAATGGCACCCATCAGATTTCGGGCAATATTTTTACAGTTGCGTGCCATTATTTTTGCTATAATTGCGATATGAATGTGGGTTAATTTTAATAAAAGATTCAGTCAAAATATTGGAAACAACTCTAAAAGTTTGGGCGTGGTGTCTTTGGTCGTGTAAACATTAATTAACGCGCTTCAAAATTGTACATAAAATGGAAGTAAACTGAATTTATAGCTTTTAACTAAATCAGGATGAGAAAGCAAAGTTAATTACACTTACCATTGCACGTTAAACATAGTATTATTAGTAAATAAACGTAATTCGCCATTATAAAATCGTTACGCATCACCGAACAAGGACAGAACAAAACTGAAATAAAAAAAATTAAATGAAGAATGAATGAAGCGTAGAAGTTTTCGTCCGCATCCGCACCGGTTTGACATTGACAGTGACATTAAATCGATATAACTTCATAAAATGAGAGCGTGATTACCATACCAAACCATAATTTCACCCCGAGTAATTAAATACTCGTGGGTTTTGGCGAAAACGCGGAAATGTTCACGTCGTTGTTGCATTGTATTATTTCTCAAAACTTGTGCTTTTTCCAGTGTTAATGTTTAAAATTGGTGGCGTTTTACGCATTAAGTGCTAAATTACGAGCATGAGTGTAGGCAAGTGATATAATGTGGTGTAACGTGGTTTTTCGTGTTGCTTCCAAAATTCCATAGAAGCTTCTAGAAAAGTTGCCATCACTTTACTGGAGCATGACTTAGACTGGACTATAACTACCTGACTAAGACTGGACTATGACTATGACTAAGACTTGACTTTACGTGAAATATTCAATTAACATGCTTAAAACGCCACCAATTTTAAACATTAACACTGGAAAAAGCAAAAGTTTTGAAAAATAATACAATGCAACGACGTGAACTTTTCCGCGTTCCCGCCAAAACTCCTCATTTAAAGTTTTTTTTAGTTCAATAGAAAGAAATGGACTTTCAATTTTCGTTGACATTACAGCAGAAAAGATGTCGCCCTAATTTATTTATGTAAATATTATTATTTAATTTTTATTTCCATTGTTATTTGCTCAATAGAAGCTTACTTTGATATCGCACTTTATTTATATCTTTTCTACGGAACCATCACCGTCGTCGGCAACAATTACAAACTTGACATTGGCTAAATACACTATGTGTGAAGCCAAAATATAAGAAAAAAAATAAATACTCGTGATTTCTATATTTATGATGCAAGACTACACCCGCGCCAAGTTTTACCACAATATGGGACATTATTTGTCCATGGGTGGAACCGCAGTGCACAGCTAGCTTAGGCTGACATTCACAGACGAGTTCGAGTTCGAACTCAAACTCCGTTATGTCAAAATTGGAGTCTAGACTCGTACTTCGATCGAATTGGCATTCACAGTCGAGTTTAGCGTAATGGAGTACGAGTATATGCTCATCTGAGCATGAGACGGGCTGAGCCACGAAATCGGTGACTCGAGCCGTGCTCAGGCACCGCCATCTTTATTATCACGCATGCTTTTAAAAACAATGCTGCTTAAAATCAATTTTTAATGTGGTTTTTGTGAAGAAATGTATTTAGTATTGAATAAAACGAACAAATTACGAAATAAAATTAGCTACTTCATAGATTTATTTATAATGAAAATAACAATAAAAAAAATCTAATAGTAATTTACTGGCAGATCCTGTGTGTTTTCTTTTCTTTGTTGTATTATAGATTTTGCTTCCCCGGCTTGTGCCTTCACATTCACATTATTCCATGCCTTTTTAAGTTGTTTGTGAGTAGGTACCTAACCTATAATATAGAATTAATCTTAAATTAATGGTAGGTCTAGTTTTATTAAATAAAAATCAATTCATATGGTACCTTTTAGGAATTACCATGCACATATGAAGAAATCATCAATGCTTTGCAAGTTGGCTCCATAGTTCTTCTTTTCTATTATTAAAATGAAGCATTTATTTTTATTTAGTTTCTAGAATTTATATGTATGAAGCTATTAGCTCCCTCCGATTTTGTTAACAAGTACTGTGAACACTATAGGGACGATTTATTTTCCATTGCTATTTCCATTTCCATTGTAAGTTTTAATTTCACTCGTTTTTTTATTATTTAGGTATTTATATTTTTTTTATAATTTGGCTCCACACATAGTGTATTTAGCCAGTGTCAAGTATTATATTTTCATCGTGTTATAAAATATTTCACGCAAAGTCATGTCCTAGTCATAGTCCAGTGTAAGTCAGGTAGTCATAGTCCAGTCTAAGTCATGCTCCAGCAAAGTGGTGGCAACTTTACTAGAAGCTTCTATGGAGTTTTGGAAGCAACACGAAAAGTCACGTTTCACCACGTTATATCACTTGCCCTCACTCATGCTCGTAATTCAGCACTTAATGCGTAAAACGCCACCAATTTTAAACATTAACACTGGAAAAAGCTAAAGTTTTGAAAAATAATACAATGCAACGAAGTGAACTCTTCCGCGTTCCCGCCAAAACTCCATTATTTAGGTAAATAACAACATTCACAATAATCATAATAAATAATAATTGAAAAAACAAATGAAGAGAAATGGCGCGATTTTTAAAGTCTCCTTCAAAGAGTATATAATTATCACCAGTTTTTTCTCTAATCTGTTATCACCAGTAAATTTGATCTCCTGTTTCAGTTATTCATACAACATTTGCTATTTTTTCTCCCTTTTTAGCATAATACTGCCAAATAAAAAAGACAACGTGTAAGTCACTAATGTCAAACTACACTTGTCTATGGCCGGAGTTTACTCGGCGGAGTGAGGGCGGAGTTTACGTTGGAACTCGACTGTGAATATAAAAACGCGGAGTATACTCGCCGTGTCCGGAGTTTGAACTCACGCGAGTTCGATCGGAGTAAACTCGATGCATTGTCTCTGAATGTCAGCCTTAGTGTACCGCGATATACCTCTCTCGGTTTGATAACTGCACGCAGATGCATATACTAGCTGATTGGCAACTGTCAAGACTGGAGCCAACGAGGACGACGAACTTCAAATCTTTCGTTTTCCGGTTTCCAGCTAAACATAGAGCAACATTCCTGGATCCTGGCTTTTGGCCTACATGTATTGTGTTCCGACGGTACAGGGAACCGCGACCGAAACAAGAAACATCCTGTGATGATGTATGTACTCGTAACAAATAACAAATAAGTTAGAGAGTTTAGCATATAAATTATGTATGTTAGTCTGTAAGGTATTTTTGTGTACCTGTTTATTTTTAAACTGTGGTTGCCTGAACTAAAATGCTTTTATTTATATAATAATTAATAAGGATAATTTAATCGCAAGCTGCCTCCTGTTTATTTAGATAATTTTACCTTATAAAACGGATAGTCATTACGTACTGGCAACTCAACAGAATGAATGAACGACATATTATTTTTTTATTATCTATGGTCGTTTGCCTGTCGGTAAAGCAGTTTTGTGACACTCTACTATTCAACGCTAGATGACACTAATATAAATTGTATATCGCGGTATCTAGCGTCAAGTAGTATAACCCTTTAGTACATAACTAATATACTAGGTGGCTAAAACAGTAACTTTTCAACGTAGTACAGATTTGAATGTGCCGAACTACTAGTTTAGTAGCCCCAGCAGCGTTAGAGTAGCGGTTTTAATTATTAGGTATTATTATCTTATACCGAAATACTGTATGTGATTATATAATATAATAGTTATAGATTATATAATAAATATAAAGGCCCATACCTCAAACAGACAAACCATAAGGCCTAGACCTAATTCCCGAAGCGTAATAGATCAATCAAGATTTCATTCACAAAATGATCACTCCACGATTTACGACTAAATCGACTAAATAAAGTTGTTTAACCATATGGTCCCAGTGTGCGAATAGGACCACCCCATCTCTTCCCGTGGGTGCCGTAAGAGCCCGCTGAAGGAATATACAGGGAGGCAGCCGCATTCTCCTCGGTACACATTATAATCTACTGTGATCCCCGAGCCGCCTGCCAAAATACTTACCTACTATCTTGAAATACAGGCTGAGTATAATCTAATTTAATTCTAGAAATTAAGGCGAAAATATCGTTGCCTGGTTACTAGAGGGTTAATAAAATCTGGAGCTCTTCAAGTCGCGAGTGAAAAGGTATCTTCTAGGTAAACATGTACCACCGTAGACCGCGTCGTAACTTTCCATCAGGTGAGATTGCGGTCAAATGCGGGCCTATTCAATTATAAAAACAAACATGCGCCGCTTCCGGTTTAGCATCGCGCTTGTGATAGGTATCTCACTACATCCTCCCTCCCCCTGACCTTTTCCATTACAATTTACTCAATTACAAATAAGACAAATTTCTGTAACTCACAGAGCAAAAAAAACCCTTTCTCTCTAAGTGCGAAGCATCATTTGTTTCATAGCTCTGTGGTATCACTCGTACAGGAGGTAGTGATGGATTAATTAGCATTCGCATTCATTTTTAGCATGTTAAAACTCAATTAGCATTTCGCAAATTAAATGTAGTTGCGAAATTCTGTGAAATATGAAATTTCATTTCAATTAATTTAGTTCATTTTGAATTTAATTTTTAATTATAAAGTTTCATTTCATGTTTCGTTTCATTTTTCATTTCTTTTTCATTTCATTTTTCATCCAATTTTTCATTTCATTTATCATTTCAATTTTCATTTCATTTTTCATTTCCATTTCATTTCATTTTGGCAAATAGCAATTAGCATGTTAAGACTTGTGAATTAGCATGTTTGTGAAATTTACGCAAAATCGCATTAATTGCCATCGCTAACAGCAGGCAGTAATGGTTTAATTAGCATTTCGCAAATGAAATGTAGTTGCGAAATTCTGTGAAATATGAAATTTCATTTCAATTCATTTGGTTGATTTTGAATTTATTTTGTAATATAAAGTTTCATTTCATTTTTAATTCTTGTTGGGTTTCATTTTTCATATACATTTTTATTTCAATTTTCATTTCATATGTTACTTCATTTTTCATTTACATTTCATTTCATTTTAGCAAATAGCATAGCAATAGCAATTAGCATGCTAAGACTTGTGAATTAGCATGTTTATAAATTTACGTAAAATCGCATTAATTGCCATCGCTAGCAGGCAGGCAAGTGTACTATTATGTATTCTTTGCCAAGGTGGACGCTAAAGGTAGAGCTACTTAGATACCTACTATTTTTCTTCATGGGTCAAACTGCGGGACTCAGCTAATCGACCAAAGTAAAATCGACCATGTTTTTAAGGGTTGTTCCTGTTTGTCCCCTCGTGCTGTCCCCGAGAGGGGACAGACAGGAATACGAATGAAAAAGAATTCCTGTTTGTCCCCGAATTCAAATTCAGGGACAAACGAGAAAAAATAATTCTTGTCTGTCCCCGATTTTAAATTCGGTGACGATTTGGGGACAGGCAGGAATTATTTTTTCTTGTTTGTCCCCGAATTTAAATTAGGCGACGAGTAAACCGATATCGAAATTAGAAAATAAGTAATATTTCCTTTTATCGCCTCTATGTCAGTAGTACTAATTTACCAGTTTTCATGTCAGTAGTACTAATTTAACAGTTTTCATAGTATAAGTGAAAACTCTGTTCTAGTTACCCAGACTGTAGGATAGGCTATGTTTAAACTTATCAAAATGTGACTACTTTATATCATAAGTACCAAGAAGTAAGATATTACTCGTAATTGTAACTGTTAGTAACAGAACTTTCAACCGACCTAATGAAAAAATATTGCATTTTGACAGCTCTCATTTCCACAGTATTTATAATACTTAATACATGCCTTATTTTGACGATCTAGTCACTGAATAATGAATTGAAATTGTTTTACTGCCTGTAAGTCAGTAAATACCATTGATGTTAACTAGCGATGTAATAATATTCACGATGTTACCACTGATCACGTACCTAAATTAAATCGCTTATTGACTTTATTTACTGGAAACATCTTAGTCACAAATTTCTTAATTAGATTTCTCTAGAGTTTAGGTAAATCTAAACTTCTAGGTTTAGATTTACACTAAATTCTGCCGTGACTTAGCACAAATTAATGATAACTATATAACCAGTGGAGTCATAGTGGTGTGAAAAAAACCCCCACATAGCCGACATTAAAAAATCTAGTAATAATTGTAGCAGAATTTTGCGTGGGGCCGGGATGAAAAATACTAATTTCGTGGCAAAACTTGGATTTATTTAATTAAATCGATAAAACAAAACTTTACACGTCCTAACGTCATTCAATTGTCTTCCATTTTCCCTTTCAGATATCTCTTTCAATCCTTAAGCATCCATTCATCCTTCCAGTCACCCGTCCTTTTTCTTAACACTTATGTTCCTAACCACACAGACAATCCTACATAATAATTTTAATAAATAATAAAGCAATCAAATATTTTCGTATTTATATCATACCTAACCTATTATGAATTTTTAATAAATTAAACTATAACAGACTCTCGGGTTTTCATTACAAAAAACGTCGAAAATATCTTGGGTGGGCCTAAAAGCGGTGGGATAAAAGCCACTTTACGAGCAACTGTGATGAAAAATAAGTTTTCTGATTCTTGTATTTATTATTACAACAAACAATCAATTCAATTTCAACTAGAGTATCTGGATAGCAACTGTGGGAACTTATTTTTCATCACAGTTGCTCGTCGATTGGCTCTTATCATACTGCTTTTAGAATAATAATCGAAGAAATTTCCAACGTGTGCTTTTTACTTTACATAACACCACTAGTGGTTTATGATGATAACACGATTCAGTAAAGTTTGTGTCTCGCTTCAAGTAATACCTATACAAAAGAAGAATTTTTAATATACCCGGCTTATACAGATTCAGTATTACTAACAGGCACAGATTAGAGAAAAAAAATACCCCTAGACCTGCCCCCCTATTACGAACGAGCTAGCAGCGTTGCTGATGAGCGTCTGCCGCTCAACTGCTGTCAATTTTCATACAATTTTGACAGCAGTTGAGCGGCAGACGCGCGTCAGCAGCGCTGCTAACTCCTTCGTAATAGGGGGGCAGCACCCCTATTCTAAATCCATTGAAAACGTTTTGATTCAAAACTTACGCTATCCGTCTCTTTCATCTACATTTAGAATGAAAGAGGTGGAGAGTGTAGATTTCGTTTCATTTTGATGCGTTCAGAATAGGGGTGTTAGAATATTTTCGTAACTGGTCTTTCGTCTACACAAAAATCTGACAAGTACCTCCTTAGTAAACATTTAATTTTATGAATTATTCACAGTAAGTTATGTTCTGAATACATTGTTATTCGCTTTATTATATTTCTTCTACATATTTCTAAATTTATTATGGCTGCATCGATATTGTTAGCACCAGTAAAACAAAAATTTTTTTTTCTCTAATCGGTGATTCGCTCACCACTTATAACCCTTAGTTACTACTAGGTATTATATAATACCCTTTGGTTACTACTATGTTTACTAGGTAATTACGGCGCGTGAGAATAAGAAACTACACGTTTTTAGCAATAAAATACACCCCCCTTTCTCACGTCTCTAACCAGCCGCCATCTTGTTTTTTTTTTTTTTCACTTTCACGGCCACCTTTCAAACCTATGCTAATGTGTAGAGGACATTCATGCAATTAGTACCACAGTATTTGGATAGTACTTCTTTCCTAATTTTGATATTCGTCTATTAAACGCCTAATTTAATTTCGGGGACAAACATGAAAAAATAATTCCTGTCTGTCCCCGTAATTAAATTCGGGGACAGACAGGAATTATTTTTTCTTGTTTGTCCCCGAATTTGCATTCGGCGACAAGTCGGGGACAAACAGGAATTATTTCTCATTCGTATTCTTGTCTGTCCCCTCTCGGGGACAAAACGAGGGGACAAACAGAAACAACCCGTTTTTAAGACTCAACTGGTAGCTTTTGATAGTGATTATGCTATAAGGTGACTATGGATTAGAAATTTTGTGGATTCTTATTATTTTCGTGTAGGTGCTTAGATAGGTCGGTACCTAAATAAAGTTAAACTGGTTTTTTTGTGCGTAAATCATCGTCGGACGATTCTTTAATTCCCACTGCTGGGACAAAGGCCTTCTGTGACAGGGAGAGGAGGGAATATAGGCCATACGTTAATCTACTATGCCGGACAAGTGTCAACCCACATTGGTGGACTTGAATTTTGCGTAAAGATATAATTATTAACATACGTATTTTAAAAATTATGAAATTAGACAGATATACTTACATATTATTATAATTTCAGAGAACTGCACCATTGTAAGACATTTTGGATACACAGACGTTTTACAACCTAGGCTATAATTAATATGACCCTAGTGACCCTAACCTTGTTTTACTATAACCGTGTCACCCTACCCACCCCTAAGATAACAAATTATTATAATAATCGCAGTATTTGTAAATGATTATCTCTTATCACTGCGTTGTTTACAACTAGATAAGTAGGTATGACAGTATCCAGTGCTCGCTCGCTCAGCAGGTACGTTTAAAATGTTTTTATTTTATTGTAATTTTTATATTTAACCGACTTCTAAAAATTGTGTTTTTTTTCAGTTGTATTTTTTTTGTGGAGTTAGTGCCGATCGGTCACAGTCTCATTCTATTACAGTTTTGCAAACCCATACAACGAGTCCCTTTTAAAATAAATACATTTATTCTATTTTGTTCATATCCTCATCGGTCACACTTTTTTGCTCACTCGTTTAAAAGTGCAGTCAGCTAAAAAGTCCTATTACATCAGTCCTATATTAAATTATACATAAGCCTTGATCAGATCAGATAAGATTGGTGTAACTCTAATTTTAATTTGTCCGGAAACATCAAAACGCGTGGTGTAATGGCAGTCAAGTGAGCAGTAGCATTTTGAAGGCCGATATTTAAAAGTCACACTGAGCCTGAAAAGATTCAATTAGAATCGCCAGACCAAATATAATTCAGGAATAATACAATTACGCGCCTGGCCGTCACAATGACTGTGGCGGTAGTGAACAAACGTAAACAGATCTTATGCTATGCTCCACTGCTGAACATAGACCTCCTCTATAGTGCTCCAATTGATCAGCTGCACGCCTCCTGCATCCATCGGCTCGGCGCAGGTACCATCGGTCCACCTGGTGCTGCGTCTTCCGGTTCGCGGTCGCCACTCAAGAACCTTTCTTCCCCATCGGTCGTCAGTTCTACGAGCGATGTGGCCGGCCCATTGCCGTTTCTTCCTCGAGAACCTTTCCTCCTCATCGTTGTTAGTAATTTAATTAAGTTATTATTTAATTTTCATTGAATATTTATAAAACTTTGTTTTGTTTCAGTAACCTAATATGGAGGCCGTTGTGTTTGATGGAAAGACCTTGACCCTCAAGTATGAGAAGAACTACCCCATTCCGAAGATAGTCAGTGATGATGACGTCATAGTCAAGGTGGAATACAGCGGGATATGTGGAACTGACCTCCACATTATTCAGGTACATTAATTTACTCTCTAGATTTTAGCTGGTGAAATTACTGGGCAACTGAGACTTTATGACCTGATTACACAGTGTAGTAATCTGATTACTAGACTGTGTGATGTCTCAGGATGACGTGCGCAGTGCAGTGTGTTACGCGAAAGTTTATTATTTTAAAGTTCCAAGTGACACTGCAACTGTTATGGGCGGCCGTATTGCTTAACATCAGGTGAACGGCCAGCTCGTCACGTCATTCATTCTCATTAAAAAAAAAACGTTTAAGTGCCTAAGTAATTACTAAATTCAGTACCTACCTATATGAAAGACTTTATAGTTACTTATAGCTAGCTTCGCAGCTGAACTTCCTACCCCTACCTCATCTCATATAGCCCAAAGTTTAAAAACCTTCCTAACATTTCGTCCTCATGGAGAGTAAGTATTTTTGAAGACTTCCTGGAAGATATTAGGAGGGCCAACCAAGTGACGTTACTGTGACGTCTCCGATAGAAGTTCAAATGTAAAATGTAAAATCATACCAAATATTGTTTACCAATCTAGTTTACCAATTCGACTGATGAGCGATGACTGAAAATGCAATTATCTACGAAATTCTTGTTTAGAATTGTGTACAAAATGCTTCTGCCCAATATTATTTAAATTAGCTGGTAAATGGCGCCACAGCAAATTTCTTTTTGGGGGGAAATACCAAACCAAAAATCGTAATGACTAAAATCTTTTGAAATGTATGTGTAATGTAATGTGTATATCAAACCAAGTTTCATCAAGGTTAGTTGATACATACGACTGCTTGAGTACTAAAATGAGTTGAAGCAAAGAATTCTCCCGCTTCGCTCTGTTCTTTTTGTACGAGCGAAGCGAGCGAATTCTTGAAGCGAATTCTTCTCAACAAGAACAGAGTTAAACCGCCTCTTAATTTCAGGGAGAGTTCCCTGCACTCAAAGAGCGACCTCTGCCTCTTGGCCACGAGTCCAGTGGTGTGATCCATGAAGTCGGCAATGCTTCTATCTACAAAAAAGGACAGAAGGTTGTCATTGATCCTAACCGGTAAGAAACACTTTACTTCGAAAGAATTATTAAGCCACGCAAGTTTTCATTAGGCGGTAGGATTGCAAAGTTTGTCTAGGTACTACTGTTTTGCCAGTTATTCTGGCGCCAAGCAGTAGTGTGCAAGCACTCCAATGTTCCGGTTTGAAGGGCATTGTAGCTAGTGAAATTACTGGGCAAATGAGACTTTATGACTCTCACAGTCTAGTAATCTTATTGCTAAACTGCTGATGTCTTAGGATGACGTGCGCAGTGCAGTGTCACGCGAAACTAATTTGGCGTGTTTTGGAGTTCCGAGTAGCATTTCAACTGTTAGTTGTAGCTTGACATTAGGCAAACGACTAGCTCGTCACTATAATACTGCTCTGCGCACGTCATCCTGAGACATCAGCATAGCGATTCAGGAGACCTCAGCGCTGAGGCTCAGCGCTGAGGCCTCGATTCAACCAACTTTTATTTGAAAATAGAACGGAAATAGCGTCATCGTTTCTGCAAAAGGCATGAGCTAGGGGAGAGCTTTCAGTTCTATTTTCAAATAAAAGTTGGTTGAATCGAATCGCTATGCAGGTAGGTACAATCAGTAACATAATTATTTTAGGTTAGGAAAAAAATTCAATATTAGCGTAACCCTCTTTTATAAAAACCAACCCGAAATTATGTAGGAGTTAGCCATAAACAAAAGGAAAACTGGTCAAGCATCACTTTTACATTACAATTACATTGTACGTTTCTGAGAAAAAACCCTTATCGCGCTGAAAGTTGTAATGAGTTTGTCACGAGTCTGCAATAAATAATTTCGTAGCTAGTAAAATACCCGACAAGTTTTAAAGAATTAGCATTTCCCAGCGCCTGTAACCTCTGCAACTTCTGCCGTAAAGGCAGCTACCAATACTGCCTTGTTGCTGGCATCAACAGCACTGTGGGGATATTTAAGGACGGAGGATGGGCTCAGTACGTTCGGGTGCCACAGGATCAGGTCTACGTTTTACCTGAAGGGATCACCACTGAGCAAGGTAGGCTATATTTATAAATAGGAGGCCTAGGTTAATTGAAACAGAAGTAAGTTGAAACAGCTTCAATTTCATAGGTACTTGCTTGTATTTCTCTACCCAGTTTGCGGTACTTGCTTATACCTAAGCGCTTGACAAGTATAATCTAAGCGCTTGACTATAACCACAGAGTTAATTTCTATACAAGGTGAGTTTGAATTGGTATCCCGAAAGGACGGGACTGGGAACATGATAGCCCACAAGTTGTGAGAGCCTTACTTGAAACTGCATGTTTTCAAACCTCCATGGTAAAAAATAAGTCCACTCGCAAAATTGCACGTGCGATAGCTGCGAGGGTTCTTCTGCTTCTTATTTAAGAGGCTGACTCTTGTCGGTGGAGTAATCGCCATCTTTCTCTATCTTCAGCCAATGCTTTGACCTCCCTGTATGACATGACATGACTACGAGAGTTAACAAGATATAAATTCATTTCTAAACACAGGTCGTTAAACTCATTTATGTGCACTCGGTCAAGGACTAAGTTCAACCACCCAGCTGCGCTAAAGCTATCTTCGAACGTAAACTTCGCATGTCATTTTTTCAATAAAAAGCTATTGATTTAGAAAAGTCGTAGAAGAAACATTGTCTACCTTGGGGAGTAGAAAGAAAGAAAGAAAGAAAGAAAAATTATTTATTTGCAACAGAGAAAAAAAAAACACAAAAGGCACAAAAGAAATACACTTTAAATAATCTGTCACAAATCGGCCCCAACTCAGCATGATGCTAGTTCTTACGAACCGGCGCTGGTCTTCCGTTGGGACCGCTTAGTGAAGTCACGGAGTAGACATACACTGATAGCCCACAAAAACAGAAAAAGTAATACAAAAAAAATATCAATTATAAAAGCAGCAGCAAATGAAAAACAAATAAAAAAAGTAAATAAAAATAAAACGAGTAACACTTAACAAATCTATAAAGGAAACTATTTAAGTAGATGAATTATATAATATAAATCGCTATAGTTTATAGTTTAACCCGTGTAATTAAATTAAATTAAATACCTACAGCAAGTGATGAGTAGATTTGTACCCTTTCGGGATAATATACCAATTAAAACTCAGATGCTATACTGAAAACTATACGTAAATGACGGCGATTGATGATGGAGGACAATGACGAGGGCGAGGATGACGATAATGGTGAAAGATTATTTGCAGGTGGACTCTGCGAGCCATATTCATGCGTGGCGCATGGGTTCGATCGCGCCTCTCCTCTTCTAGTCGGTCAGAAGATTCTAGTTCTGGGTGCTGGTATCATTGGTAAGTTCTATGAGAAATATTTGTCATAAGTCGCCCGGAAAATGGAGTCGCATAAAACTCCCCATTTAATTGGGGAAATTCCCGCCGATCGTAGGCACTAGGCACTGGTAAATGGATAAAATGAATAACACCAAGATTAAATTTTCGTACTTATAAACGAGTTGTAGGCCATAACACAGGTTTTTCCTAGCTTCGTTCTCAACGTGACCATGAGATGTTGCATTGGGTTATTAATTAGGTACCTTAATTTTTAATTACATCTTACATCTTGATGCAATTAGTTACATAATAATAAGCTACCTGAATAAAATAAAAAAATGAAAAATACATTTATTTGGAAAATAGGCATAAGTGGGTAACATATACATTAATTGGAGCACCTGGATCCCACACTAAGCTCAGGGCCCGTATTATGAGTTCCAGGCCTCTTTCGCCAGAAACAAAAGATACAGTTAAGTAGGTTACACAACTAGTAGTTAGTACAACTGATTATTTAACCGAAATGTAATCTAGGTCTACATTAACAATAAAGTATTGAATTTTTACAAAGCCAAACATAAATTTTAAATTAATATTTGCATGCTAATACCTATTTTAAATATATACTTATATACTTTATTTAACAGAAAATTGTAAACCTCGTCAAGATACCAACGTATAAAAATTATAATCTTTCTGTAACCCTTTATGTTGAGAAATAATTTATTCTTATTCTTATTCTTCTTATTCCGATTTTGGCTTTATAATCTTGGGCACTAACACTATGTTTGAATCTAAAAACATAATTATAATATATGACTAACACGAAAAACAACCACAATACAGAGTGGTGGTATAATAATAATTAACCTAAGTATGATATCTTTTTGATAACACACCTACGTTTATTTTTTTCAAAACATTCTTAAACATTTCAGTATCTTAGTTATTTAATGTTATTACTACGATTATACCACAACTCTGTTATAAATTAGATAGCATAGTGTGGTAAATACCTACCTACGTCGTAAAGATTATAGTTATCAACAATTACAGCTTAATTACTCCAGGTACTACCTACAACTACATAATAATTAATCATCATCACCATCAACAGCCCGAAGACGTCTACTGTTGAACATAGGCTCCACTTTGAGTGGCTGCTTGCCTCCTGCATCCAACGCATCCCCGCGGTTTTCACCATATCATTCACAGAACACTTATGTCGCCACTCGAGGACCTTTCTTCCCCAACGGTTGTCAGTTCTACGAGCGTTGTGGCCTGCCCACTGCCATTTCAACTTGCTAGTTCTATAAGAGCTATATCGGTTACTTTAGTTAAGAATTTACTATTGAGAAAATGAAAATATTCTAAGGGCAAAAATTTTTTACTACGGATTAGAGTACAAACAATTGCTTAAACCTTTTGCAGAAAGAAGACTCTAGCCTTAGCGATTTTACAGGCAATAAAAAACACATTTCATGCTAGCCGCTCAGGCGCTTCAACCACATGTGCGGCCGGCATCGCGCAACGTGGACTGCTCCCTACCACATTTGTGGCTTACAGCTGATTGCGCTACTAGGGATGGCAATCAATTTTTAGAGGTGTCACTCGTTATAAATCGACTAAAATTGAAACTAGTTGAACGTCACTATCGAATAAAGTAAAAGTATCTATCATTCATCATCATCATCATTAACAGCCTGAAGACGTCCACTGCTGAACATAGGCCTCCCCCAGGGAGCGCCACTTAGAGCGGCCGCTCGCCTCCTGCATCCATCGGCTCCCCGCGGCTTTCACCAGGTCGTCAGTCCACCTAGTGGGGGGCCGGCCTACGCTGCGTCTTCCAGTTCGTGGTCGCCACTCGAGAACCTTTCTTCCCCATCGGTTGTCAGTTCTACGAGCGATGTGGCCTGCCCATTGCCATTTCAACTTGCCAATCCTAAGAGCTACATCGGTCACTTTAGTTCTCCTGCGGATCTCCTCATTTCGGATCCTATCTCGCAGGGAAACACCGAGCATTGCTCTCTCCATAGCTCGTTGCGCGACTTTGAGCTTAGTAATGAGGCCAACAGTTAGAGACCACGTCTCAGTTCCATAAGTCATCACTGGCAACACACATTGATTGAAAACTTTTGTTTTCAGGCTTTGTGGTATTTTGGACGAAAAGATAGGTCGAAGCTTCCCGAACGCTGCCCAGCCGAGTTGGATTCTTCGGGCGACCTCTTTGTCGAAGTTGGACCTACCCAATTGGACAGTCTGCCCTAGATAGACGTATTTGTCGACAACTTCGAGAGTATCGTTCCCAACAATTACCGGTATAGGTGGAACATGGGCATTTGACATGATTTTCGTCTTGTCCATGTTCATCTTAAGACCAACCTGTCGGGAGACTCTACTAAGGTCGTTGAGCATGGTGCTGAGATCATCGAGCGACTCCGCCATTATGACTATATCATCGGCAAAACGAAGGTTAGTGATATACTCGCCATTTATGTTGATGCCACATCTTTTCCACTCCAAGAGTTTGAAAACATCCTCCAATGCGATTGTGAACAGTCTCGGAGAAATAACGTCTCCCTGTCTCACGCCTCTCTGCAATGGGATCTGTTCCGTACTCTGGTCCTGTAGTCGGACTGACATAGTGGCCTTACTGTACAAACACTTCAACACTTCGATATACCTATAGTCAATTTGGCATCGCTGTAAGGACTGCAGCACCGCCCAAGTCTCGATTGAATCGAAGGCTTTCTCATAGTCCACAAACGCTAGGCATAGCGGCCGATTATACTCTTCGGTCTTCTGTATAATCTGGCGTAGCGTATGGATGTGGTCTATGGTGCTAAAGCCTTTTCGGAAACCGGCTTGTTTGGGAGGCTGGAATTCATCAAACCTGCGTGTGAGACGATTCGTAATGACCCTCGAAAACAGCTTATACACATGACTCAAGAGCGAGATGGGCCTATAGTTCTTCAATAAGGTGTTATCACCTTTTTTGAAGAAGAGCACCACCACACTCTTGTGCCATGCCTCCGGCGTTGTACCTTCAAGGATGACAGAATTGAATAACTTCTGGAGGACTATAAGTACCGGTCTACCACCCGCTCTCAGAAGTTCGGTCGTAATTCCATCCTCACCTGGCGCCTTGTTGTTTTTAAGCTGTTTGAGGGCCATTCTAATCTCGTACAGGCTGACGTCCGGGATATCTTCGGTATAGTGTCGGACTAACTTGGCTCTGGTGTCCTTAGCTGTGTTAGTAGCGGGCTCACGTGTCGAGGTGTATAACTGTCCATAGAAGTTCTCAATCTCTCTCAGGATCTCAGGCTTGGATGAAATGACACTACCATTCTCGGTCTTCAGTTTTGTCATTTGGCTTTGCCCAATAGACGAATCTTTTGCGAACACCTTAGAGCCTTGGTTCCGCTCAATTGCGGCCTCAATACGTGAAGTACTAAAAGCACGCAAGTCGTGTCGCATGGAACTCCAGATACGTCTATTGAGTTCACCGTAGGCTGACATATCAACTGAAGACTGTAGTTTCATTTCGCTCCGGTCTGCCATTAATTTAAGAGTGTTTCCTGAGAGTTTCTGAGTCCTCTTTCAGCGTTGGGTCTTGAAGAACTCAGCTCCAATAGCTTGGACAGTTTCCACCAACCCGTTGTTCAACTCGTCCACTGTGTTGCAATCGGCAAGGCACTGGAAGCGATTTTGGAGTTCCAGCTTCGGGGTTTTGGATTTGGACAGGGTTTGGACGGAGCGTAAACCTCACCAGATGCGACCTTTCAAGCTTGACATTGATATTCAATGTGCCTCTTACAATACGGTGATCGCTACCGGTTTTCACCTTGCTGATCACAGAGACATCATCGAATATTCGCTTCTTGGTCGTCATCATGAAATCTATCTCATTTTTCGTGGAACCGTCGGGGCTTATCCACGTCCACTTCCTGGATGGCCGCTTCTTGTAGAAGGAGTTCATCATAAAGAGGCCCTCCTTCTCCATGAAGTCAGCCAGCCTTTGTCCCCGAGGGTTCCGCTGCCCGTATCCAAATGGCCCCACTCTCAGCTCATCGCCATTCCTTGTGCCCAATTTCGCATTAAAGTCTCCCATCACAACGGTGAAGTATGTTTCGGAAATATGCATGGCTTCGGATATATCCTCATACATAGCTTCTATTTCATCGTCGGAGTGTGCCGAGGTCGGTGCGTATACCTGGATGACCTTCAACGAATACCGTTTGGTTATTCTGAGTATCAGGTACGCTACCCTGGTCGACACACTGTCAACTTTGATCACGTTGTTGACGAGAGACTTGCGGACGAGGAACCCGACACCACCTTGGGAAAGTTGGTCTCCCTCCCGGTAGAAGAATAAGTTACCGGAATTTAGGATTATCGTGTCCTGTCCCTGTCTTCGGACTTCTGACAATCCCATTACATCCCAGCGTAACTTACTCATCTCCTCCTCCAATTCGACCATCCTTTCGTCAGCCCTCAACGTGCGCACGTTATAAGTTGCCAGGGCCAGGGGTCGTGTTTGGTGGGGTTGGTAGCCGGGCGTCTTCCGGTGATTCTTCGCACCCCCTGCCCTGCCGTTACCGTGACCGCTACCGGAGCCACGGGATAGCAGAGCCGCCGGGGACTGGGGGTCGTTATTGTTTGTCATTAGGGGGGGGGGGGGGGTTTGCCATAATCACCACGCTTGGCAGGCGGCTTGGTGATCGCAGTAGATTATGATGGTGGAGACCAAGGAGAATGCTGCAGCCCATTCCCTGGATGTTCCCTTAGCCGACTTTTACGGCACCCACGGGAAGAGATGGGGTGGTCCTATTCGTAACCGGGACCACACGATTAAAAGTATCTATAGTTCAGGAGAATAAAAAACGCCTGAGTCTAAATTGCATCTCGCGCCGAGCCAGCGCGCGCCGGCGACGGAGTAATTTCCTTTAGGTACGGCGGAGCATCAATTATTATGTGTAGTGTTATTGTGTGTGTTTTTTATACTGCAACACACGTAAAAGTGTATATATAAAAGTTTATTTAGAAAGCCAAGTAAGGCTACTTATCAAAACTAGTTTTGAGATTTTAAAACACTGCTTAGTTTATTTGTATAAACCGTAAATATGCAAAACCATACCACGCTATTTGAGGAGCGCTTTGGGACCTACCTAAGCCCGCCGCACCGCGCCTGAATGGTTAAAGATAGCAAATAAGCATACAGATTCTGAATAGGTCGCCGTAGCCTATGGACAAACACTAAACGTTCCATCGATGCTTTGCTCGCTCTGTGATACCTAATAGGTACTTATACTATTTTGACCCTTCTTTTCTAGGCAACCTATGGGTGACCACGCTCCACCACCACGGCCACAGAGACGTCACTGTTTCAGAGATGAACAAGACGAGGCTTAATATTGTGAAGAAAATGGGTAAGTGGCAATAACCGTTCAAGTGCAAGTCGTAGGTACTCGTGCATGAAGGGTTCCGTACCAATATTTATGAAAACAAGCATAACTTCACGTTTATTTGTTTTATTTAGTATTTTTTGTTGAAAACGGGCAAAAATATTACGTTTTTTGGTATGGGATCCCCAATAAATATATATTTTATTCTGTCTTTTAGTATCTGGTGTTATAGCGGCAACAGAAATACATCGTCTGTATCAACTGTCTAACTATCACGGTTCAAGAGATACAGCCTGGTGACTGACAGACTAACAGACAGACAGACAGACAGACCGACAGACGGACAGCGGAGCTTTAGTAATAGGGTTCACTTTACCCTTTGGGTACACCCTTTGGGAACCCTAAATATACTTACATAAAAGCCTATCAAGCGTAAAAAAAGTTAATATGACTTTATGGTATCAGAGAATAGCCTAACCGCGGGTCCTATGTCACTAGGCCGCAACATAGCGAGTGTATAGCGAAGGTGACGTTAAGTCGGCATTAACTTTATTTTAAAAATGCTGAGTCATTAATTAATATACTTTAGTCTCCTTTCCACGTAATATAAGCTCAATTATCTATTTTTACACATAAATACATAGCATATAAGGAGCTATGGCATTTCCCTATGCGAGATAAGATCCGCAATGAGGAGATCCGCAGGAGAACTAAAGTGCTCTCAGATTAGGATTAGCAAGTTGTTCAGGTAATGTGCAGGCCACATCGCTCGTAGAACTGACAACCGATGGGGAAAAAAGGTTCTCGAGTGGAGACCACGAACCGGAAGCAGCGTAAGCTTTCACTAGGTGGACCGACGATCTAAGGTGAAAACGGTAGTGAGCTGTGAGCCAATGGATGCAGGTGGCGAGTGACCTATATTCAGCAGTGGACGTCTTCGGGCTGTTAATAATGTTGATGTTGATGATGATGATGATATAAGGTACCTGTGTAACTATTACTCAAAGGTATCCATTTTTTTTTCAGATACTGGATACAGATTAGTAACCCCTGATGTGTTGGCGAGTGAAAACACTTTATATGACGTCATCATTGATTGCACAGGTATTAAAACAATTTAAATTAATATCCATCAATAAATAAATAAATATGTGTGGACATTCACACAGCGCCATCTAGCCCCAAACTAAGCATAGCTTGTACAATGTGAGAGCTGGGGCTTTAGACATTTTCAATACCGTGATCAGAGGGCCAAATCATAAAATTTACCGACAGTGCTCAGTGACTGTTATCCTGAGACATCACTAAGTCTAGCAATATGATCACTAGACTTTGAGATCAGATCATAAAGTCTCATTTCCCCAGTAGTTTCACTACATACAATGCCTTTCCATCCAGAACACAGTAATGATTGCACACTACTGCTTAGCGGCAGAATAACTAGCAAAGTAGTGGTACCTATAATACTTACCGAACTTTGCGGAAAAGTCCTACCATCCCAAACATTGTTATCGTGTTACATTTTTGTTCTGTCTTAGAAATAAATAAACAAATATGTGTGGACATTTCATACAGCGCCATCTAGACCCAAACTAAGCATAGCTTGTACTATGGGAACTATACTGATACAATGCTTAGATAATTTGTGTTTGTAAATACATACATAGAAATGCGGTTCTTGTTAAAATATAAATAAATAAATAAATAAATAAATATGTGTGGACATTTCACACAGCGCCATCTAGCCCCAAACTAAGCATAGCTTGTACTATGGGAACTATACTGATACAATGCTTAGATAATTTGTGTTTGTAAATACATACATAGAAATGCGGTTCTTGTTAAAATATAAATAAATAAATAAATATGTGTGGACATTTCACACAGCGCCATCTAGCCCCAAGCTAAGCATAGCTTGTACTATGGGAACTATACTGATACAATGCTTAGATAATTTGTGTTTGTAAATACATACATAGAAATGCGGTTCTTGTTAAAATATAAATAAATAAATATGTGTGGACATTTCACACAGCGCCATCTAGCCCCAAACTAAGCATAGCTTGTACTATGGGAACCAGATAACTGATACAATACTTATATACTTTTTTGTTTGTAAATACATACATAGAATAAAATATAACACCCAGACGCAGAACAAACATCTATGTTCATCACACAAAATGTTTGTCCTGGGTGGGAATCGAACCCACAGCCCTCAGTTCAGAAGGCAGGGATACTACCAACTGAGCTATCGGGCCTGTATATTTAATTGCCGTTTATAATTATGACAGTTACTATGTAGGTACAATATCAATATACCTACTTAAACAAATCGAAGAAAATAAAGATATAATTTATAATTATATGCTGGGGTTATCTCACGAAAGATAAATAACTGTTATTGAACTTGACCTTATTGAAAGTCGCTTAAATTCAACAGACATTTTCATCGTCGTCGAGCGCCACTTTGGACGCTTAATATCATAGAGTAAATTGAGTTTATTAAGGCGCTGAATGCTCCCAAGTCGACTATTTTGAACGTGATTATCA
Organism: Ennomos erosarius; assembly: GCA_963580505.1. Lineage (NCBI taxonomy): Eukaryota > Metazoa > Arthropoda > Insecta > Lepidoptera > Geometridae > Ennomos > Ennomos erosarius. The sequence goes on along the minus strand of OY757007.1, from coordinate 2,655,095 downwards.
CAAAACGTATACCATTTACAGGATTGAAAAAAATGCACGTTAATTCTGGTCATATCTTCTTTCCATCTGCCGAAACCGAAATACGTTTACAAAAAGTTACCTCGATTGAACAAAATCGTGAAGTAGTCTCTAAAAAATCATTCAAACGTCCTAAAATGTTACATTATAATAAGACACCCCATTGAAATAAATCATAGTGATAAGCTATGTTTCAATGCATCCGTCTATAAGCTTATTTTTTTTATAACAAAATGCATTTCTTTTATAACTAATTATTTGTAAAGAAAAATGGAAAAGTCGAAGTGCAACGGAACGTAATCGCCATATTTTTGCTATGCATAAAGCGACCCTATACGGTACAAAGTAAGTTTCAAGTTTGTCTACTGTAATAAACGTGCTCGCATTGGGTCCTGTCAGGGCCTTAATGAGAAAAATAACGTGGCGATCTAGTCGATCACTTGATGTTAATCAACACGGCCGCCCATAACAGTTGCAGTGTCACTCGAATCTTTAAAATATTTTAATGTCGAGTGACACTGCACTACGGATGTCATTCTGAGACATCACACAGTTAATCAGATTCAGATTACCATACCCAGTAATTTCACTAGCTACAATGCCCTTCAAACCGGACCACAGTAGTGCTTGCACACTACTGCTTGGCGGCAGAATGACTGGTAAAGCGGTGGTACCTACCTAAACGAACTTTACTGAAAAGTCCTAGCTAGTAAGGTACCATCTAGTACTTACATACAAATAAAACAACACTGGACGTTTATCATAGGGAGGATTTGCCATAGATTTTATTGTAGGTGCCGAGGATAATATGTGATCATTGGTATTATTAACCATTGACAGCTTCCGTGGTGTGGTGGTTGAGCAGGTCAGCTCATAACCCGGAGGTGGCGGGTTCGATTCCCGCGACAGGACAAGTATTTGTGCCCGAAAAAAAAGCGCAAATACTTGTTCTGTGCCTGGGTGTTGTGGGACCATGGTCCTCGTAGTTCCTGGCTCCCTAGATACAGGGAATCCTAGTTAGGGACCAGGATCTATGTATGTGATCGTTAGGCGTTATTTTTTATTTTTATTTTTTTTTTTTTCTGTTATGTCTCTTAACATCAGGTGAACGACTAGATCGTCACGTCATTCGTTCTCATAAAAAAAAAATTATTTATTTATTAAGTATAACCTAAATACATCCATGGTATTCTTTTCCAGGTGTTGGCAAAGTTATGGAAATTAGCTTCAACTATCTCAACCATGGCGGAAAGTACGTGCTGTTTGGATGCTGTCCACCAACACATCAGGCTTCGTAAGTATATTATTTCTTGAATTGAATTAATTAGCTAGCCTACAGTCCAAATGTTCTTTGTAGTACCTGGGTAGTGTAGTAGCGATGGCAATTAATGCTATTTTGCGTAAATTTCATAATTATGCTAATTCACGAGTCTTAGCATGCTAATTGCTATTGCTATGCTATTTGCTAAAATGAAATGGAAATGAAAAATTTAATAAAATGAAAAATGAAATGAAAATTGATATTAAAGATATATGAAATGAAAAACTATATGAAAAATGAAATGAAACATGAAATGAAACTTTATTTTAAAAATTAAATTCAAAATTAACTAAATTAGTTGAAATGAAATTTCATATTTCACAGAATTTCACAACTACATTTCATTTGCGAAATGCTAATTAATCCATCACTAGAGTAGTGGCTTTTAGTATATACATTGTATTGTTTTAGGGTTCCGTACTCAAGGGTAAAGCGAACCTTATTACTAAGGCTGTCCGTCTGTCTGTCTGTCCGTCTGTCACCAGGCTGTATCTTATAAAGTGTGATACTTAGACATCTGAAATTTTCACAGATGATGTATTTCTGTTGCCGCTATAACTACAAATACTAAAAAACAGAATAAAATAAATATTTAAGGGGATCCCATACAACAAGCTTGTTCTTTTCCTCGTTTTTATAGATATAGTACGGAAGCCTTCGTACGCGAGTCCAAATCGTACTTGGCCAGTTATTATTATTGTAATATAGTTAGTTTAAGGCATAAAGATATATCATCATCATCAGCCTACTCTCGTCCACTGCTGGACATAGGCCTCTCCAAGAGCACGCCACTGAGCTCGGTCTTCAGCTCTCTGCATCCAGTCTCTACCAGCCGCTTTCCGCAAGTCGTCACTCCACCTGGCCGCAGGGCGCCCCACACTACGTTTGCCTAAACGCGGTCTCCACTCAAGAACCCGTCTATCCCATCGGTTATCAGTTCTTCGAGAAATGTGGCCAGCCCACTGCCACTTCAGCTTACTAATCCTCTGCGCTATGTCGACTACTTTGGTTCTCTGTCGGATCACTTCGTTTCGTATCTTGTCTTTTATAGAAACTCCGAGCATAGTTCTCTCCATAGCTCGCTGCGCCACTTTAAATTTATGGACTAGCTTGACAGTGAGTGTCCACGTTTCGGCCCCGGTTTCGGGTTAAAGATATATACCTAGCCCGTAAAAAAAATCCTTGTTTTACTTACAACACTTTTTATACTACATGCTACTATGAATTCTAGGTTCTAAATACCAGGAAATTTCTTTCTTCTTACCAATGTGTGGTGTCCAGGCTGTGATTTAGCTTTGACTGTAACAATAACAACTCATATTTTATATCAGTTAATCTGGTTCCCATAGTACAAGCTTTGGTTATTTTGGGGCTAGATGGAGCTGTGTGATATTGCCCCATATATTTTTTTTTTTTCTTCGCAGCCTGAACCCGTACCAGATCTACGACAAGGAACTAACCATCATCGGAGTCAAGATCAATCCATTCAGCTTCCCTAACGCCATTGGATGGCTCAGCGCTATGGGGACCAGGTATTTCGTTGCATTTTTTTTAATGAGAATCAATGACATGACGAGCTTGTCGTTCACCTGATGTTAAGCGACATGGCTGCCTATAGCAGTTGCAGTGCAGTGTCACTTGGAAGCATAAAATAATAAAGTTTCGCGTGACAATGCAGGTGCACTGCGCACTGACACGTCATCCTGAGACATGACACCATCTAGTAATTTTTTTATAATTCTCGTGTAGGCAAGTAGTGAGCCCTGGTGGCAGAATTTTCAGGCCGCCCAAAGGATTCAGAGTTGGCTTAACAACTATTGTCTTACGACAGCAGCCGGGGCCGACGGCTTAACGTGCCCTCCGAGGCACGGTAGCGCTTATGCAAGGTGACCTTGAAATGGTATGTTATCCCAAAATGGGGGGACTGGGACCATGACACCCTACAAGTTGTGAGAACCTTACTTGAAACTGAGTGTTACCAAACCTCCATGGTAAAAAATAAATCCACTCGCAAAATTGCACGTGCGATCGCTACGAAAGTTAACAAGATTCTACAAGTTGATTTCTAAACACATGTCGTTAAACCCATTTATGTGCAGTCGGTTAAGGACGGAGTTCAACCACCCAGCAGCGCTAAGGCTATTTTCGAACGTAAACTTTACATGGCATTTCTTCAATGATAAACTATTAATTTAGTAAAGTCGTAGAAGAAACATTGTCTACCTTGGGTGTAGATTTACCCCCTTTCGGGATAACATACCAATTCAAGGTACCCTTGTATATACCACTTCTTGATGTAGCGGTCACCCATTAAAGTAGTGACAACAGCGAATGTTGTTTAACTTTACCAGTCAGTTTATTTATTTATTTATTTATTTATTTAATTCTTTATTGCACAAAAAGTACAAAAGGAGGACTTAATGCTAAAGCATTTTCTACCAGTCATTCCACACATAGTTTAAGAAATAGGGATGTAGGCGTGCATCAAAATTAGTATGAACAATTTGTACAAACAAAAAAAAAACCATTACTTATTACAATTTTCTAAATATTAATATTAATAAATAACTATTATATGATATATACTATTATATTATATCATAAATACAAAAACAGAAAATACCAAAGTGGGATAAATACTACAGAAGAATACATTAATTATTATATATATACAATAAATAAGTAGTGACAAATTATTAAACTAATTTGGAAGGATTGTTGTAATAGTGCTCCCGAACTAACTTTTTGAACACCTCCTTAGACGTCGCTTTTCTTATTTTAGGTGGAAGTTGATTCCATAGACGTACTGCCACAACCCCAAATGAGTTGTCACGAAAAGAAGTGGTATGCTTAGGCATAGCAAGAAGTCGAGAGTCTGTAGACCTCAGGTTAAGATTGTGGGCATCCTCTTGCAACTTAAAGATGCTTTTTAAATAAACAGGGGATTTAGGATCATTTAGTATGGAATAAAGTAAGCCAACAATTCTAGCATTCCTTCTATCACGGATTCGAAGCCATTTCAGCTTGGAGCGATATTCAGTAACATGATCGTACTTACGCAGCCCAAAAACGAATCGTATACAAGTGTTAAGTAAGCGATCCAGTTTGTTAAGATATTCTTCGGTTACATCGAGATAACAGATGTCACCATAGTCAATGATTGGCAAGAGGAGGGTGTTGACAAGTGATATTTTAGTACTCATAGGAAGGAAATTTTTGAAACGGATGATTGAATGGAGGGTAGCGTAGAATTTACGTGAAACTTCATTTATTTGGGGCGACCAGGACAATTTAGAATCAATAAGCAGACCGAGATCTTTGACAGTTTGGGAAAAAGGGATTGAAGAGCCGTTGTAGAACAGCGGAGTAAGATTCGCAAAGTCAACTTTGCACAGTCTTCTTGAGCTGCCAATTATTATGGCCTGGCATTTATCTGGGTTGACTGATATGCCAAATTGCTCGGACCAGGTTTGCAGTTGTACAAGGTCATTATTGAGAGAGCTAATAGCATCACCTAAGTTTTCAATAATAGAATGTTGGTACAGCTGGAGATCATCAGCATAGTAGTGATAAGAGCAGCGAAGGTAGGAAGAAAGCATATTAATGAATAAAGAAAATAGCAACGGCGACAGTATTCCCCCTTGAGGGACGCCCGCTTCCAACTCGCGCCAATCAGAGAAACTCTGGGCAGCTCGGATCGCCTGCCTGCGCCCCTTCAAGTAAGCGGAGACCCAACGTACAGAAAGAGAGGAAAAGTTTAGATGACCTAATGTGGCTAACAGCAGGTCGTGGTCAACTGCGTTAAACGCATTACTAAAGTCAATTAGAACAAGAATCGTAACTTGCGAATTTTCCATGCTAACTCTTATGTCCTCAGTCACCTTTAGCAAGGCAGTCGTTGTACTATGTCCGGCTCTGAATCCTGACTGAAACGGGTTTAATAGGTCCGCATTACAGAGATACTCCGTCACTTGCTTATGAACAACAGATTCTATTATTTTTGAGAGAAACGGGAGAATAGAAATTGGCCGGAACTGGTTGGGGAGGACAGGGTTAGATACCTTAGGGAGAGGCAGGACGTGAGCTTTACGCCAAACGTCAGGAAAATCGCCAGTGGACAGAGAAAAGTTTATAATGTGAGTCAGCGGAGGAAGAATATGATTGAAGATGAATAATATCATAATGCGGCCAATATCGTCGCTACCCACGGCTTTGGATTTGAGGGATTGTACAATTTTATTTATATAGTCTTGACTCACAGATGTGAATTCGAAAGCATGAGCGGTTTCTGAGCGAGGTCTGCCATTTATCTCCTTCAGAGTTTCAAGTTTTTTGGTGTGATCGATGGCACAACAAGAAGTAAAGTGAGTGTTAAGTACATTTAAGTCAATCGGTACCTTAGAGTCAAGAGTTTTGGGTTTACCAATGCCTATCGATCTTAAAAACTGCCATATACCACCCGGAGTTGATAACTCAATTTGGTCGGCTATGTATCTACGCTTGGCGTTACGGCATAGCTGGTTACATCTGTTCCTCATCTTTTTGTACTCGGCCCAGTTCTCATCAGACCTGTCCCGCTTATACTTTCGAAATGCTCGATTCCTCTTAGCCATTGCCTTACGTATTGAATCATTCATCCACGGGGATGGCTTGTGCTTTAGTTTAACTGGATGAAGAGGTGCGTGACGGTCAAATAAACTTAAGATGCACGTCATGAAGAACTCAAGTTTCTCATCCAAAGTACCTAAATCTTCAACTGACGACCAGTTAACCATAGAAGCGTCTTTGTTCAGTTCATCTACATTCATACGGGTAAAATTTCTTTGGATTAAGATGATGGGCTTAGGTTTAGGGACTTTAACTTTGATAGATGCATAAATCAAATCATGGTGGGAAAATCCAGGGGCATCCAGCTGGCCATACGTAGATACGAGATTAACATCAGAGGTTATGATCAAATCAAGTAGGGAGCTATTATTGTGCGAATGGTGGGTAGGTGCCAGATCCAAGAAATTTAAGTTAGAGGAATTAATAAGTGATTTTAATTTGCGATACCGTGTATCCTGCTTCAACAGGCATGTATTAAAATCTCCCATTATTAAGACCCGGTGGTAGTCAAGGAGTAAATTTTCCATTACAATTTCGAGTTTAGAGAAGTAGTCGATATTCGGAGGACAGTATACTACTCCAAGAAGAAACTTAATACCTAAGTCAATCTCAACAAAGAGGTACTCAGCAGAAGAACTATATTGTGAAGGAGATTGTATAACAATTTTGTATGGAATGTTACTCTTTAAATAAATTGCTACGCCTCCACCACCTTTACCAACACGATCGTTGCGGATTAATACAAAATTAGGTATGGGGAACGAAGTCGACGGAAGAGAAGGTTTGAACCAACTTTCAGAGACAAGGAGACCATGGATAGATTCGGATAAGAAAGTATCATAAATTTCACTAAAATGAGCAGGGACGCTTTGAGCGTTAATATGACAGATATTCAGGTTTTTGGGAAATGGCGAAAAGGCGTCATTGAGCAGGCAGTTAAGACTTGAAATGTTTTCTTCGGCACTATTAAACGAGCTATCGGATTCAGCTGTTTTAAATGATTCGTCACTAAAATACATACTTACTTATTTAATAAATACAATATCGTTGTATAATATATACAATGCTATTAATATACTCTAAAATAAAAGAATAATCTATATTACTTATATAATGTAGTTAACTTATGAATTATACTAATGCTACTTTAATTTTGTTGCATACCTTGCTGGCCGAAAATAATACAAAATGGAAACTTAAGAACTAACTACAACACTAGTTATGTAGGAACATAGAAGAGGTTTAAAAGTACACAAAGAGTATTCCACACTAGATACCTAAGTAAACTTCTCAAAAGAAAAATACTACTATAATTATAATATTATGAGTAAGTATCCGGGAAGGTACAGGTAGGTACCTTGAACCAGAATAGCAGTTTTTAATATGTAAGATTACAGTAAACATAAGCAATATCCATACTGCTAATAAGGAGCAAGTGTGTAAACTAGAACATAATTATGTACCGACCTATTACCCACTCAGTCTATATTACACAACACAGAGGTCCGTTCAAAACCACGGCCCACTCACAATAATAGTAAGTATAGGTAACAGTTTAATTTTAAATTAGAATGGTATATTTAATACCTACAGTTATTAGCTCTAAGGCATTGACAACTAATTGAGAACGAGAAAATAAAGAAAAAAAAAATTGATTTAATTGAATAATTAATTAAACTCAGAGCAGTAACTATTAACTACAACTGCAATATACATAATTAAGGAACTTTTACTAATACTTATTTGTAGCATTACAGCTAAAAGAATGCTAAAGTACCATAACTGAATAACTGACTCACCTATATTACAAATAAATAATGGTTTACATACTTACAGTTATTATGTAGAAAAGGAATAACCAGACATTTAGAACAATATTTAGGATAGATAGGTATACAAATGACAGGGGTACAAATAAACTAACTGAATACACAAACTGCTATAAAAAACCTTCGAGATGACAGTGAACCTGTCTCCATAGCATGCCTAGTGCAACATAAGATCATCTCAAAGATTTAAAAATATATCATTGGGCTCACTCACAATCCAATAACTAGAAAGAATAAGTATAAAAAATCATCTCTAGGAGTGAGCCCATGAAAGTGATAAAAGTATTCTTAGTTTACTAATAAGACATATTATTTGAATCACATATTATGACAAGTATACACAGATCCAAGTAGTGAAAGTAATATTGTCTAATTTTAAGCCGCTCAGACTGTAGGTTGGTACAAGGTACCTACCTAACTTAAATTAGGGCATACAATATCTATCATTAAGTACAATCATTAAGCATTATGCAGTGCATCTACATTTGGGGCTACTTATGGCGCTATGAACAATTATCATTAAAAAGTAAATGGCGTGAACAGAAAAGCGTACCACAACGCTAATAATCTGTCTATGTTACAGTATTGGTCTAACTGATGATAGCAACTGCCAATAAATGCCATGCCCATTGTATGATTGTACGACTAACAATAGCGGATTATATGATGTTAACTTTATAGTCACGGTAATTATAGTCAAACCCAGGGTTCTAATCCAGTAGACAATCTGGCTTGCATAAATCACTTGCTTGGTTTGTTCCTGGCGGCATTGACCCTGCGCGTTGTAGGAGGGTCAGGGGCCAATGTTGAGGCTGGTGAGTGCCCAGCAGCCGATCGTGATGGAGCTGGACCTTTAATGGAAGTAGTAGTGGGCTTATTTCCAGTGCCAGAGTGAGGAAATTTTGCAATAAAAACATCCAGCTCTTCTGCAGATATGATTCGTTTACGTTCATCATCAGGTAGCTTCACGAAAACTTGCCCTTCCTGAGTCCAACAGCGAGTCATGCCAAAGTGCTTACGTGCAGTGGCAAAGATTTCTTGTCTTGTTTTTGTCAGAAATTCACTGAGTACTACTGAACTTGACTTAGTAATAGGTAGTATTTATTTAACTAGTAATCAGATTAATACTAGACTGTGAAATAAGGTCATAAAACCTCATTTGCCCAGTAATTTCACTATACTTTCAAACCGGAACACTGGTAGTGCTTGTACTTTACTGCTTGGCGGTAGAATAACTGGCAAAGTGGTGGTAGATGGTACCTACCTAGACGAAGAAAAAATTCTATCACCTAGTGGAAAACTTTACACGATATATGTTAGTTGCACACCAAAGATTGCTCACTAACAATTTTCCAATTTGAACGAGATCTCCATACCTACTTAAGTATAAGGGTCTAAAGATAAGATAAAGATAAAGATAAATTTATTTGCTAAACATGAGTATATAATGTACACAATGAAATGATGCCGCACAAAAGATATTAAAGTATTTAGCCGTCACATCATGTTTCGCCAAAATTGGCGTGCAAAAAATGAGAGAGATGCAATTCAATAAAAAGTACCTACATAGAATAACAGTCAATTAATTCTTAAAAAAATTAAAATTAAATTGTTTTTCAGATACGTGGACTACGAGAAGCTTGGAGTCAAGACCTACGCCTTATCACAGTATGAAAATGCGATGAAAGACTTGAAAGCTGGAAGCGTAGCCAAGGCTGTTTTCAAGATTGTTTGATTTTTTTTTTTTAAGAGAATTTTGAATATAATTTTACTGTTGTCATATTTTTTGTGAAACCTGCAATCAGTAAAACAAAATGTAGGTTAAGAATTAGAGTTGCCAGGGGGGTTGCCAGATCAAATCAAATCAGTGTTTTATTGCAAATGGGCTACCTTTCATAGCACTTTTACAAGTCAAAATGTCGTTAGGTACTTAAATTATTATAATTAAGTACACAATTACACATAGTTAGACGATTACGGGATTAGAAGGTACTAAGACCTGTCATGTAATTTTTTTCCTCTTATACTTTGGCTCCACACATAGTGTATTTAGCCAGTGTCAAGTATTATATTTTCATCGTGTTATAACATATTTCACGCAAAGTCATGTCCTAGTCATAGTCATAGTCTAAATCAGCAAAGTCAGCTCCAGCAAAGTGGTGGCAACTTTACTAGAATCTTCCTGTGGTACCTATAACTGTCTGCAACGGGCCACAGAATAATTAATAGTACAGGTAGCCAGTTAACGGAAATTTTTGACTCAGTTTATTGAATTAGTGCCGGTCAGTCACAAGCCCGATTTGTCACCACAAAATTACAGTTCAATGGTTTGAGTGCGACACAGGTAACTTTTCATAATAAAAATTGTATGGAGAAATTAGGGTTGCCAACAAGGCAATGTTACTGTTTACTGAATAACAAAAATAAGTCACTAAATCCAAAACAAAGGTCATCATCATCAATACTAAAACCGAAAGAAAAAAAATTGGTTAATCTTGGAAGTTATTATTGAATTTAAATACCAACACACCTAATAGTAGAATCGCAGGTTAAGAAATGTTATCACCAGTTATTACAATTTACAATATAGATCTCCTAAAAACTAAATTAAATATAAACTAAGGTTAAAAGCCCCGTAAAAATAAGATTTAAAAATCTAAACTAAGTACTTAGTTAAAATTATAACTATCTAAACTTTTAATATACACTTATATAAATAAAAAACCACGTTTAAGTCGCAGTCTGCGGATCAGGTGCCCAAAAAGCTGCCGACATTACCTCGTTGAAAATTTTATTTATCACAGTAGGTGCTTACTTAATAACAAAATGTGGCAAGCCTATTGTGAGTTCACGCAAAATACCATTTATTTCCCATGGCCATAGAGTTATTAGTGATGGATTAATTAGCATCCGCATTCATTTTTAGCATGTTAAAACTCAATTAGCATTTCGCAAATTAAATGTAGTTGTGAAATTCTGTGAAATATGAAATTTCATTTCAATTAATTTAGTTCATTTTGAATTTAATTTTTAATATACAGTTTTATTTTATGTTTCGTTTCAATTTTCATTTCATTTTTCATGTCCATTTCATTTCATTTTAGCAAATAGCATAGCAATAGCAATTAGCATGCTAAGATTCGGCAGTTAGCATGTTTATGAAATTTACGCAAAATCGCAGTAATTGCCACCGCTAAGAGTTATAGCGAAAGCATTTTAAAGTTCAATGCTATTTTTTTAATTTATAGGCGTAGCATTTAGCAATTTCCATAATAAAATTCTCACTCTCAAATCAGTCAGTTATTTCTTTTTCTCAAAAATACACTCGCTCAAACACGTGTTTATGTTTTCTAAATCACTCTACGTTATCCATTTTCCAACATAATTACAATATAAATAGTTTATTTTTTGTGAAAAATTTGGCAACCCTAGCTGAAACCGCGGGGTGCAACATAACAATAAAAAAGTTGTGCGATATAATAACTGTGTATGATGAGCGGATAAATTATAGATTACCTAATTTTTTTCTGCTTGTTAACGTTATGTTATGATTCAAGCTTTAAATCACAACATCACTGTGTCTGCGTCATCACTTTCCATCAGGTGAGACAGTGATCTGCTTGATGCTGAAGCATAAATCAATGTAATGTTCTCCATGGCAGGTTATTTAATACTTACAGTGGTATTCATAAACAAAGGGTGAACTAGCCCCCAAAATCTATCATTCAACTTTTACCTAGAGTTTGAATACTGAATCATTTTTCTTTAATTTTTCATAAACAATCGCTGGAGAAACCCTTATTGCCCCTAACCGAACAGCATTTTAATAACATACTCTGATTTGATGATTTCAAATCAATTTGTCTATGAAAATTCTGTCGAGTGTCATTTTGGCGCGACTTTTCAGCTATCAAAAGTCGCTGCAAAATGTCACTCATCACTCACTCATAATTAAAAAAGTTAAAAGAAATATTATTTTTCTATATTTTGTGTATTTTGCGTTAAATATATTATTTTAACTGGTAAATGTTGAAGAAACGACACCGATATACCTAATTCGCATTTTAAAAATCACGACACAGCTCACAATATAATAAAATAACACGATTTGAAAGCAAGGGGATGGTTTGGTTGACGAAATTCGGACAATCAGCATCCAGCCTCTGACAATGCCAGATCGGGGGCTACTTTTGTTTATGAAATGCATAAAGCTAGAATTCGCCGCACATCGCCTGAATCATGCCCTAGAGGAGCCCCCACCTTGACTATGAATTCCAGTGTTAATTATCTACTATTCCTACTTTATTTTCTTATATTTTGGCTCCACACATAGTGTATTTAACCAGTGTCAAGTATTGTATATTTTCATCGAGTTTTAAAATATTTCACGTAGTCAAGTCATAGTTCAGTCTAAGTCATACTCTAGTCTAATACCTAAAGTGGTGGCAACTTTATTATAGGATTATAGCTTGTATAGAATTTTGGAAGCAACACGAAAAATCACGTTACTCCACATTATATGACTTGCCCACACTCATGCTCGTAATTCAGAACTTAATGCGTAAAACGCCACCAATTTTAAACATTAACACCGGAAAAAGCACAAGTTTTGAGAAATAATACAATGCAACGACGTGAACGTTTCCGCGTTCCTGCGAAACCTCCTATTCCTATTTAATTGTATTCTTGTAATTAATTTCTCTTTTTTTCCTTTACCTATGTATTTGGTGAGAGAAAGTTGAAGTAATTTAATTGGAGGAATTCAGTTGGCAGTGGCACTTGTTACCTTTTGGCTACGGAACCCTATAAAAAAAATATCTAGGGCAACGACCTCTCAAAATTCGGTCACTATGTTAAGAAGACAAGGCTCATCCGATTATGCTATTGTTAAAAAAACGCGTAGGTGCCATAACATAGAAAAAGATATAACATTCTTTAGAACCTTTTCACTATTAAATTTTTTTGTACTTATTATGTTTTAAGCGTGACTGTAATGTTTTTGATTGTGACAAAGTTATATTGTGTTGGTGTTTAGAGAACAATTTAATAGGATTGTTCTGTTCACAGAATTTTCTTGGAAAGATTTTCATTATTATGCAAATAGAGTGAATCTTCGGCAGTAAGATACAGATGTTTATAGGTCAGACAGTCAGACAGTGGATGCTTAGCCTAATATAAAACACTCCTGTTTTTAAGGTTCCATATCCAAAGGGTAAAGCGAACCCTATTACTAAGGGTCCGCTGTCCATCTGTCTGACCCTCTGTCATCAGACTTTATCTCATGAATCGTGATAGTTAGACAGTTCAAATTTTCATCGATGATGTATTTTTGTTGCCGCTATAACACCAGTGGGGTGATTACGTAACTTTGACAGCAATGCAACAGGAGAAATTTCATTCCGAATATGAAAATTTTCATAGTAACTATGCACATAAACTGCGTATTGAAACTGTCAAATCCATACATTTTTGTGTTTCTATTGGTTGCAATCAAGTTACATAATCGCCTAGCTGATACTAAAAGACAAAATAAAATAAATATTTAAGGGGGATCTCTTACCAAAAAACCTTATTATTTTGCTCGTTTTCACATATATTTTACGGAACCGTTCGTGCGCGAGTCCGACTTGTACTTGGCCGTTATTATTTTTTGGGTACGGATTCCTAAAAAATAAAATAATACATAAATAAATTAATATGTGTGAACATTTCACACAGCGCCATCTAGCCCCAAACTAAGCATAGCTTGTACTATTAGGAACCAGATAACTGATATAATACTTAGATATTTTTTGTTTATAAATACATACATAGAATACAATATAACACCCAGACACAGAACAAACACCAATGCTCACCACACAAATGTTTGTCCTGAGTGGGGATCGAACCCACAGCCAGTTCAGAAGGCAGAGGTACTCAGGCCAGTCAAGTTTATTTCTAGGAGTGCAGAGCATTTTTTTTTTATAAATACAGTTTCTTTGCTCTACAGTTTCTGTTACCATTCTATTTTGACTAATTGGCAATGTCAGTAGAATACATGTTAACACGACAATAGTTGGGAGTGACAATACATCAATCTGACCTACTGGTATTTAACGCACATGAAAGGTCAAAATGGAAAAGTCTGCCAAGCGTGGTCATATGAATAAGACAACACAGTTATGGCCGCCTGAAGACTACTGCAGAACAGAGGCCTCCCCCACAGAGCGCGACTTTGAACGACTGCTCACCTCCTGCATCCATCAGCTCCCAGCGGCTTCAACCAGATCGTCGGTATAACTAGCTATAGCTGGTGCTGGTAGGCCTCAGTATTGTCAATATTACTCCATTTTGTAGCGGTCACCCATCAGAGTTGAGACCGTAGTGAACGTTGCTTATCTTTACCTCTTCCCATAAGGCCCTCCTTATGGGAAGAGGTAAAGATAAGCAACGCCCCTGCGTATGCTTATTTGCTACATAGGTACATCATAAAGAAGCTGGGAGTCTAACAATGATTCCTTTCCATACGATAGCCCCAAAATGTATGGAGAATGACATTAGGTTTGACATTAGCTGCGGAAAAGTTTTCCGCAGGGGCTGTCTGATACATTTTGAGCTATCGTTTGGCGTTAACGCTAATGGAAAGGGGTCTTTGCTAGACCCCCTGGTCTGATAGTTTGTTTGTTTGTGTTGTGTGGTTTTGACGCCAAATACTGCTGAGCTAGTTGGGAATGTGCACAACTAACGCATGAACACTTTTTCTCTGAAATTTACAAAAAGACAAAAAACCTGATGGCAGCTGAAACAGCGAAGCAATTTTATTTCTTTTTGAACCCCTTAATTTAGTTTAGGAAACAATACCCTCATGACCCTCTTCGACCCCTTAACCCTGTGGACCGTCATAAAATACATGTTTGTTTTAGATTTAGATAAGCAATCATGAAAAATCTTTTATTGCATATAAAATCATTTTAAAATAGGTACTAATTACTCTTCTTTCAGTACGTAAAGTTTCATATCTACCATAATTTAAAGTACCTATTTAAATAAAAAAAAAACAAAAAAATTATTGTCCCTCCTGTATTAACATTCTTGTTCAGTAACATAAAAATAAATTAATAAATACAAATGAACACTAACAAAGAGCACGGACCCAAATGTCTGTATGGTAAAAAAGATTAATAAAAACTATCTGTCTTATTCTCTCTTCCTTCTCTGTTTCTTTAGACTGGGATAAGACCCCGCCCGGTGACGCTGTAAAGGTTGGTAGACACCAATAGCATTAGCCGTTCAAAAATAAAAAGACTGGGATAAGACGAAAATTGATTAACCCGTGCGAAGCCGGAGCGGGTCAGCTAATCTGTAATATTTAAAATACCTACTTACTTTCCCTCCGTAAGCACGACCATACGGCACCCTGTATTACAAACATGCAGTACAAGACTGAGTCAGCACTGCACTGCAATTATCTGTCAGTGTTACTGACAGATAATTTGACAGTAGGCGTCACTTTGATAACTTCTTATGTCACCTATTATAATTCTTCACAAAAGGGATGATAATTTACGTTTCGAAAGTACATCACTCCCGCGTCTTTCGTCATTTCTTGATTCATACTAATCTGGGGTTCTACCATTGTATAAAAACTATTTATTTTAAAGTTGATTCTAACTTTTAGTCGCTGATGTAAATTACATTCAGATTGGAAGATGTCAAACCCGTTTGTTTATAAAAAAAACGAAAATAAAACCGGTTTATAAACTGTCGATTGTTGTTGACTGACAGTCTGTCTTACAATAAAACGTATGATTTTTCGATTATTTATAAACAGTCGGTGCCCAGCGGTGAGCTTATAAAAAAACGGGTTTTAGCAAATTTTTGTTGTGATTTATTGTAATCACTAGTGATAGTGGCTAACCAGTAGGTTACGCTGACGAGTGGAGCAAGGAGGGGTGTTAAGTTAGTTTTGACTACACTAGAAGTACACAATTACGAAAAAACTAAGTGATACCGATTAATTATAAATAACCGAAATATCGACTGTGTTATTGTGAGACAAATTCATCATCATCATTAACAGCCTGAAGACGTCCACTGCTGAACATAGGCCTCCCCCAGGGAGCGCCACTTAGAGCGGCTGCTCGCCTCCTGCATCCATCGGCTCCCCGCGGCTTTCACCAGGTCGTCGGTCCACCTAGTGGGGGGCCGGCCTACGCTGCGTCTTCCAGTTCGTGGTCGCCACTCGAGAACCTTGCTTGAGACAAATTGCCCGTTTGCAATAAATCGACAGTTTATAAATAACCGCGGTTTTTTATAAACAAACGGTTTTTACAATAAGACGGTGACATGGGCTAAATCTGTAAGAAAATGTTTTTTTTTTATTTTGACTGTGTTACACTTCTTAATCGATATAATAATAGAAACTATTTTTTTTTTGAGTTTTTTAACTGTTTGTCCCTTTGAGTTTGAACGCGCATCACGCTGGAACTACTGAACGGATTTCGCTGAAATTTGGTACCTACCTATATACCTAATTTTTTATAATAATACTAAGAATACTTTTTGTTATCTAAAACGGCCAAATGCAGGTTGCACGAAGCAATAAGGATATATTTTATGCAAGATTTTTGTGTATGTATATAATTTATTTATTTTTTACTCACCCTGTCGAAGGGAAGATAGAAGAGAAATTCTATTGCACTCGCATCCAATTATATTTTTCCCTTTCATTTCTCTTTACCCATCAACAGGGTTAGAACTGGGAGTGGGTCAACTAGTCAAAAATATAAGATATTAAAGTAAAAAATGATAACCAAAAAAATATTGAAATGGCAATAGCCAAAGCGATGAGGTACTTTATGTTTCGAAGCGCTCATTCGGATTGCTGTTTTGGTGTGAATACATTTAAAAACTTGATAACCTCTTCCTTTGAGAGTTGGTTAATAAAATACCACGGTAACCCCCCCATACTTGTGTATTTCATTGAAAACAACTATTGATGCATGTCCTACTTTCACGGATGATTCATGCGGCATGTGACATTTAAGATTAACTGTATGATGGCATCTTGTTGCATACAATCGTCCAATATGCAGGGGTCGAGAACATTTTTTGCATTTATTTTTTTATTTTGTTTATAAAGTGTAGGTGTGTGATGTAGTATGTAGCTTCTAAGTTATTGACTGCCGTCGGTCACCATAACAATAGACTGCTTTTCTAGATTTTTATATTTCTTAGTAATTTTTTATCAACGTGCTACGAATTGAATAAGATTTTTTTTTGTGTAAGGATTCCAAAAGTTTAATCAGGTTCATATCTTATAAGTATATTAACATATAAAATTATTATTAAATTAAACTACACTAAGAACTAAATTAAAAATTATTAATTAGTTATTATTATTATCTTATTAAATAAGATTATATAAATGGTGTTTATTTCATGATCCATTTTTGAAATCATGAAGAAAGATATATTTATTGAATTTATTTTAAAAGATGTATTGAAATCGTTACAGAATCATAATATTTTTTTTATTGTAGTAGGTGCATTGTTATTTTGTCAAACTGATTTTATTTGACAATTTTTTTAAGGTAGGAGTTTCCAAGCAGCAGGCAGGCGGCCCACCTGATGGTAAGTGGTCACTACTACCTATATGGAGATCTCCAATGTAACACCTAGGGCATTGCCAGTGCATTGTCAAAACGAGAGGCAAAATATGCAGTTTTTTTTTTAAAATAGACTTAGAATCTCCTGAGACAATTTTCTCATACATTTTTTTGCGAATAGGGAAGTATATTATTTATTTATTTCTGCATAATATTAATTTAATGCTCATACTTCCTTCTTAAAAATAACAATCTAAAAAAATATTTAACTACAATAATTAATAGACTGAAAAAAGGTCTATAAATCAAAAAACTTTAAAATCTATAATTATTTTCATGTAAATGTACAATACGGATTATCTTACAATGCCTCAGTTAACAAAAATATACAGTTAAAAATACAGTTTAAAAAATACTAAAAGGTTGACGATACACGAGTTCAAATTACAATTTGCGAATCATTGGATGCAAGTCAGTTCATGCTCAAAGGAATTCGGAAATACAAAACTGGATTAATGTTTTGGTTTAAGATTTATGTAAAGATGACGTCATCATTATTAACTTAACTCATATTTTGTAAACTCAATTTAAGTTACTCGTGACTTTAGTACCTAAATGGTTTACAGGAATTTAATGATACGTAATTTTAATCTCGCCTATCACCAGTCGACGTTTTCAGGCTGATGATGATGATGATGATGATGATGATGATGATGATGATGAATTTTAATCTTGTCTTTTTAAGACTTCCACTGCTAATCACAGACCCCATACACGCCAATTTGGACGCTTTGACGCTAACATCATGGGGAGGTTTCCCATAAACACTGCGTTTGGCAGCTCGGTGATCGCAGTAGATTTTAATGTTTCGAGGAGAAAGCTGCTGCCCATTCCCTGGATATTCCCTTAGCTGGCTCTTACAGAACCCACGGGAAGAGGTAGGATGGTCCTATTCGCAAAGGGCCACACGGCTACGCAGTGGGAATATAGCACTGATCATCTGATTATGGTGATAACGCGAACTAATTACCATATTACCCTAAGTAAGTACCTATAAGAGCTTTGGCGGGAACGCGGAAATGTTCACGTCGCATCGTTGCATTGTATTATTTCTCAAAACTTGTGCTTTTTCCAGTATTTATGTTTTAAAATTGGTGGCGTTTTACGCATTAAGTGCTGAATTACGAGCATGAGTGTGGGCAAGTGATATAATGTGGTGAAACGTGAGTTTTCGTGTTGCTTCCAAAATTCCATAGAAGCTTTAAAGTTGCCACCACTTTACTGGAGCATGACTTAGACTGGACTTCGACTACCTGACTTAGACTGGACTATGACTATGACTAAGACTTGACTTTACGTGATATATTATTTAACGATGAATAATTACAATACTTGACACTGGCTAAATACTCTATGTGTAGAGCCTAAATATAAGAAAAAAAAGTACCTATTATAGAACTCTCGCCCTGTCCTACATAGTCTAGGGTACCTGAAGTACTTAATGACCTAGATTTGTGTCTGACGCAATATCTGTAAAACTAGTATCAACTAGAATTCAATGTAAATATTTCCCATACATACCTAAGTACTACGAGTAAGTTACTAGCTATTTAGTTCTAATTGATGATACCCATGAATCTATAGGTAGTGGTAGGAAAATTATGTAAACAATGTTTTTTTACATTTCTTTTATAAATAAGTAGGTATAGGCAGGCAGAGGAAACTCGGATGGACATTTTGGAAAAGATCGCTTTGTGTAATGGTTCAAAAAGGTACGGAAGAACGGTCCTTTGGAGAAATAAAGTATTGAGTAATGGATAACAGAAGTGCGGTATAGGAATGGTAAAGAAAGGACGTATTGTGTAATGTCAATAGGCTTTTCTCATTGGTTCTATGGAAAAAGGACCTTTCACACACCGACCTATGGCATAATATTAAGTCAGTGTGTGAAAGGTATCTGTTGCAGTATTTTACAGAATACTTTTTAATGTAAGTACTTTTGTGCCTTTATTACTCAAGCTAACTACTACAATAATAAAAACTAAACTAAAACTAACTACACTACCTATTACAAAGAACATGATTATTTACTGTAAACTAGCCAGGATGGCCTAAGACAGTCCAAATGCTCCAGCCCACTGCCGGTAGGTAGCGTTCCCAACATGCTGGCAGCATTGCTGAGATGAATTGTAATGCGATGCGTTGAGCCAAATAAGTGCCAGCATTTTGGTCACGCGTCGCATCGACCAGGCGCTCTGATAGACTGGGAAACGCGATGATCTCCCGGTCCCCACGGACCCAGGGTCTCAACACCAATATACTTAACAATTTATATCAACAAACATAATTAGGTATTGGCGTTGTTTGTCCAACTGTACTGTGTTGTGTGTGTGTTTGTTACCTGTAGTCAATGCAACATGTGCTTGTCCTTAAAACCATATTTAGGTCAAAGTTACACACATTGATTATTATGTAAATTTGTGTACGTATCTATTTACACGGTTAAGGTGCTGCTCATTAACGGATCTAGGTATTTAGCTGTAATTATTGTGATTTTGTTAAGGCGTTTAACATTAAATTATTTTATAAATAAATATTAATAAAAATAGATCGATCACATACATAGGACCCTAAATAGGATTCCCTGTATCTAAATTAGGTACTAGATTGTGTGATGTCTTAGGATGACGTGCGCAGTGCAGTGTCAAGTAAGATTATTATTTTAAAGTTCCGAGTGACACTACTGCACTTTGAACGACTAGCTCGTCACGTCAATCATTCTCATAAAAAAAAATAGGGACGCAGGAACTACAAGGGCCATGCTTCCACAGCACCCAGACACATGCATTATTTAAGTCTTTCTTTTCTTGTGTATAAATACTTGCCCTGTCGAGGGAATTGAACCCGCTGCTTCTTGCTTAAGAGCCGACCTGCTGAACCACCACACCACATACGCTAGATCTATGACAACTCCAAAAAAAACATAAAAACCATAGGTTTAGGTTAGGTATTTAGGCATAACGGCAACTCAAAATCACAACAGCAGGTAACGAAGCAACAGCAATTTTTAAAGCGACAGCGAACACAGCAATCGGACGCAAGATTTGGGCAAAGTTTGGGTGCCTTCAATCCAACAGACACCAACACATCTCATAATTTACTAAAAATGCCATCACATCCCAAAATATCATTTATCAGACTCCCATCTGATCCCACATGAAATTCTTTGTGTGTATCATTAAATACGGGCCCGATAACTCAGTTGGTAGTATTCCCTTCTGAACTGAGGGCTGTGGGTTCGATTCCTACCCGGGACAATCATTTGTGTGATGAACATAGATGTTTGTTCTGCGTCTGGGTGTTATATTGTATTGTATTCTATGTATATATTTACAAATAAAAAAAGTATATAAGTATTGTATCAGTTATCTGGTTCCCATAGTACAAGCTATGCTTAGTTTGGGGCTAGATCGCACTGTGTGAAATGTCCACACATAATTATTTATTATTACTATAATACTTGATGACCAAGTCGCTGGTCCACCTAATCTGGTCTGGGAGGCCTTACGTTACCAAAATGGTACTCTTTGATGATATAGCTCTTAGAATTAGTAAGTTGAATTAACATTAGGCAGGCCACATCGATAGTAACTGAAAACCAAATGGTTCTCGTGTGGCGACCACGAACCGGAAGCAGCGTAGGCCCCTCACTAGGTGGACCGACGATCTGGTGAAGACGGCACGGAGCCGATGGATGCACGTGGCGAGCAGAAAGTGGCGCTCTTTGGGGTAGGCCTATGTTCAGCAGTAGACGCCTTCAACTATTTCTAACCTAATGAACTGCTATAGTACAAAATT
Organism: Ennomos erosarius; assembly: GCA_963580505.1. Taxonomy (NCBI): domain Eukaryota; kingdom Metazoa; phylum Arthropoda; class Insecta; order Lepidoptera; family Geometridae; genus Ennomos; species Ennomos erosarius. The sequence continues at coordinate 2,633,871 of OY757007.1, read as the reverse complement.
AAATAATTAAGTAAATGAATTATATTGCACCCTGTATTTACATCTTGGGGTGTCGTTTCTCGGTATTTTTCGGTTGACGGGCCCGATAGCTCAGTTGGTAGTATCCCTGCCTTCTGAACTGAGGGCCGTGGGTTCGATTCCTACCCGGGACAAACATTTGTGTGATGAACATAGATGTTTGTTCTGCGTCTGGGTGTTATATTGTATTCTATGTATGTATTTACAAACCAAAAAAAAGTATATAAGTATTATGTCAGCTATCTGGCACCCATAGTACAAGCTTTGCTTAGTTTGGGGCTAGATGGCGCTGTGTGAAATGTCCACACATTTATTTATTTATTTTATTTATTATTTCTAGTGCTAGAGCATTATTTTGATAAATAAATAAGGCTACCATTTACTTTGTGGAAAAATACTATACCGTGGTACCGTGGTGTTATTCCAAAATATTATCTAATCCAGTTTTCCGAACTGCATTAATAATTCGGTGATAAATTAGTTTCAAAAGAGGAAAATTGATTCCAAATTAGATATGATTGGTTCCGTAGAAAAATGTTTCAAAATTTAGAAATCTATGTTTATGTTGGCGTTTATTTTATGGCAGACTCATAGAGAGCCATTTCCCAATACAGTGTGGTGTAGTAGACTGACAGAGACAACAGTCTACGAAGCCAAAACTACCCAATTATCTCCCTCTTTCGCTGAGTGCATTATACATATAAATATTATCGGTACCTGAATTGGATTTAATTTTTTTTTATAATGCCTAACGATCATTACATAGATCCTGTACCCTAACTAGGATTCCCTGTATCTAGGGACCCAGAAACTACGAGAACCATGCTCCCACAACACACAGACACAGAACTAGCATTTGCGCTTTTTACAGCCTCTCTGTGGTGTGGTGGTTGAGCAAGTCGGCTCATAACCTGATGTCGGTGGGTTCGATTCCCGTGACAGGACAATTAGTATTTGAGCACAGGATAAAGCACAAAATTCTCGTTTTCTGGGTGTTGTGAGACCATGGTCCTCGTAGTTCCTGGGTCCCTAGATACAGGGAATCCTAGTTGGGATCCAGGAATTATGTATGTGATCGTTGGGTGTTATTTATTTATTTATGAAATATCTAGTCTGGTATTAGGTACCCCAAAACGGTTTTCTTATTCATTGCCAAATAAAACTCCTGTAGACCCCAATAATTTTTTAGTCTCATTAAATCCAACGCGGTATTTACTATCTGTGACCACGGGTAGTTTTTGAATTCTAAGGATAATAATATAAAAATACCAGAGGCCGTCCCTACAGTGAGCTCTTCTCTTAGCGGGATTTCAAACAAACCCTATATTGGATCGTTTGTCAAAATCCTCAAACGTAACACAAAAAGATCCAATATAGGGTCTGTTTAGAGTCATTTTTTGCACAGTTAATTTTTACTGAACCATAAAACATTAGGCAGAGTCTTATCTAGCACCGTCAATAAATCTATCAAATATTAACTAGTTTTCTGCTAAGTTATGAGCCTTAATGGAAAACGCAGTAAAGCCGTGAAAACTACGTTGCAGCGGGGATATGTAAATACTGTTTGACATTGGATTGGCGATACACACGGCATTTGTTGTGGAGATAAGTCTGAAGATAAAAAAAGTGAGTAAAATTCACTATTACAACTAGTGAGCAAAGACTTTTTCGGCTAAATCTGAATCTTTGCTCACACTTGTATGTATTTACAAACAAAGAATTATTTAAGTATTATATCAGTTATCTAGTTTCAATAGTACAAGCCATGCTTAGTTTGGGGCTAGATGTCGCTGTGTGACCACACACAGTTTTACAAAGGTCAGGAAAAAATCAGCGTTCTCGATTCTTCTGATTCTGAAACTTGCCAGTTTCCTCACGATGTATTCCTTCGTCTTTTGTTTGGTTGTTTTGTTGTTTTTTTTCATGCTTACAAGAGCGGGTGTTCCACACGTAAGTTGAAAAGCTGAGCATGGTTTGAAGCAAGGTGCGTACGCTTATAAATCGTATAGGCTACCACCTGAGTCTTCCAATATCATCATCACATTTTTGTCCACTGCTGAACATAAACATTAGAGGGGGCTTCCATAATGCCTACTCTTGGCAAACGTCTTGTTGGTTGCAGTAGATTAAAATGCAGAGGAGACTGCTGCAGCCCTTTCCCTGGATATTCCCTTAACCAGCTCTTACGGCTCCCACGAGAAGAAATGGATTAGTCGTACTCTTAAACAATCAAGTCATAATCTGCTGGTCGTAAGAATTGACCTCAACAATAAAATCATGATTTACGATTGCCCTGAAAACTTTCTTTAACAACTTGCATAGTTATGAAAACGTCACAATAATAGTAATTATTTCCACACATTTAGTCATAATAGCATACTTAAATACATACACATAGCAAAAACATTGCTAACACCTTAATTAGAACTCCACAACAAGGAAACGTTACAACAGAACCCAATCTTTTATAAGGTCCAAATGGAATCCTCTTCCAAGAAAACAAGAGAAAGTCAAACCAAAATATGTTTACGAATGCAACGATTGCATCTGCCGATTAGAAAACAAAATCTAAATCGTTTCTATTTAAACCATTATTACTAAATAGATTGTTAAAATGACAATGGTCGACAATGAGATGCATCTTGCGATATGTCTCGTGACACACATTACCGTGTACGCCGCGGCATTGTGATCGAAGGCACGTCGGTATTGCGTTTAAAAAATAAATCCGTGGATCTTTAAAAAGTCATTCCATTTTTGACTTTCCTACTGTGCGCACGTGGATTTTGAAAACTAATTACGAAAAAAACTGTGGTTTTGATTTTACGAGTGAAGTGTTGCAATGTTTGAGGATATTTACGATCTGTGGTCTTAGTAAAGGTTTCATCAGTTGCATTTTACGTTAAAGTTAAAAAAGTGAGGTTTCCCAAAAAGGCATTTTTTAAAAAATTACCCACTATGTTTTTCTTAACGTATCATGATTTTCAAGAATATGCTAAAACAACGAAGTTCATTATTTTTAAATCAGTGAATTAAAACTAATGAATGAAGCTAAAATAATGAACGAGTATCATTCAAAAGAGTTCATGCACCCACATTTGGATTAAAAGAAAAATTTATTGAATTAACAGGCATTTTTGCAAACATTCGATCATGTTCATAAAAATAATAATGACGATACCTTTATTAAACCTTTAAATATTCCTTTTAGAAATTTAAAAAAGTGCGATCTTTGCAAAACACGAACGTTAGTTCAAAAGTGCAAAAATTAAAACGCTACTAAAAAAAGTGCTAAAGGGTGAATGAAAGTGCTAAAAAGGGTGCTAAAATCCTAAAAATGCACGTCAAAATTTTCACGCTTATTTTTGTAATAAAAATTACAAGCGCCGACTACTTTTTGAATAGAGTAAATCACATGGAGTTCTATAGGAATAGGACGCGGCCTTCGAAGTCCTTTTCGAGCATATCATCGAATTATTTTAACCAGAATTCGCTTTACAAACCTGGGAAAGGTAATTCTAAAATTCAGTGTGGGACAAGGACTGTGGATTTCAACCCCCGCAGGACGGCGAAAATCGTTGGCGGTACCGAGACACCCTATGGAGCTTTTCCTTGGCAAGTAAGTGGCTAAACTTCAGAATCTAAGTGCCAATTTTTAAGAGTTGCACTTTTTTAGTGTCAGGTCGGGCAATATTTTGTAAGACTTGACATTCGTTCGAAAATATAAAAATAGGAATCACTAGATTCTCTACAGTGGCAAAGTGACAAAATTAAATTCGGTGCAATACACCCAAATTACTATCCATATTATTATTATTAAGAAGATATAGCAAAGGAGTATTTGGATAATAAATATAATTTTAACATCAGACCCGGCAACATTTTGTCAGATCTGACATCCGAAGATGTAAAAAGAAGGAACTAGCTTCTCTAAAGTGACAAAGTAAAATTAGGTGCAATACGCACAATTTACCTACTACCTATGCATAATGAAGATATAGCAAAGGAGTATTTAGATGATAATTAATATTGTATTAACGTACGGTCTGGCAAAATTTTGTCAGATATGACGTTCGAAGATATAGAAAAGAGGGAACACTAAAAGCTTAAAATAGTAGTAGTAGAGGGTTTTTTTTTGTGTGTGTGTTTGTATTATTGTACTAAGATATATAGCAAATAAGAGTATTTTGCCAAGCAGCTGCTCAAAATTACGCTTTTTGGAGGAGGCATATGTTCAGCATATTAATGTTAGGAATTGTATAGACAAAACTGTTAAGCATTTTGGTTTGTAGACGAAAAAATCTAGGCAATTAAACAATTTAGGCATCGATGATTAGGCAATCTGCTTTTTAGTCAGTTCACGTTAGGCTAAAATGCAGCAGTGACCTTTTCCATTTTAGGTAATGAGCTCCAAATCGGAATGAAATCGTTCATAAATACGTAAAAATCAAACTTCACTTTCCAGTTTGTCTGACCATCAGTTTTATTATTATCATCTGCAATTTTACAGTTATGAATTGCGACTTTTAAATGGACAGGACTACCTGATATTTTGTTACTTAATTAAAATCAAATTAAAAAACTCCAAACCCAAGAAGGTCAAAGCCGCGCAATGAGCTTTAGAGTGAACTGCTATGCTGCAATTATCATTAACAACCTGAAGACGTCCACTGCTCAACATAGGCCTCCACCAGGGAGCGCCACTTTGAGCCCGCCTGCTGCATCCATCGGCTCCCGCGGCTTTCACCAGATCGTCGGTCCACCTAGTGGTTGGCCTACGCTGCTTCCGGTTCGTGGTCGTCACTCGAGAACCTTTCTACCCCATCGGTTTTCAGTTCTACGAGTGAAATATGATCCGAAATGAGAAGATCCGCAGGAGACCTAAAGTGAGTGATATAGCTCTTAGGATTATCAGCAAGGTGTTCAGCAGTGGACGTCTTTCAGCATAATGTATAGAGCTCTTGTAGAGCTAGTTATTCTATAAGGTAAGATATCCTGTGAGAAGTGAATACTCATTTCAAAAACAAAATTTACAAGGGACTGTCGCGCAAGATTCTTAAACACCTATAAATTAGTCCAGAAATCTTTAATAACAGGACAAGTGCGAGTCAGACTCGCGCGCGAGGGGGTCCGTACTATTATCTATAAAAAAAAGCAAAAAAATCACTTTTATTGTATGGGAGCCCCTTAAAGATTTATTTTATTTTTAATATTTTATTAATAATTTTAATAATTAATAATTAATAAATTTAATAGTTTAATAATATTATATTTTAATATTATATTTTAATTTTTAATAGTTTTTTAGTATTTTCTGTTATAGCGGCCACAGAAATATAATCATCTGTGAAAATTTCAACTGTCGAACTATCATGAGATACAGCCTGGTGATAGACCGACAGACAGACATACGGACAGTGGAGCCTTAGTAATAGGGTTCGCTTTACTCTTTGTGTACGGAACCCTAAAAAACGGCGAACATACACACCTGCACTCGAACACATAATCTCCTTTTTTGAAGTTGGTTAAAAACCTGCAAAAAATTACTTCAGCATTCCCCCAACAATAAACTGACTAAAGCATAGTTCATTGACCTTACTGAATAACGTACTTTGAAAAAATAACAACCAAATAATGCAAATGGTGTCAATGAACCTTGCTTTTATTGATATTATTTTTTCGAAAACTACTACTAAATGGTTTTCAAAATATTGATCACAGGGCAGGGAAGTAGAAAAAAGTGAAATCTACCTACTTATTTTTTTAACTAGAGTTCACTTAGGTGTTAACGAAAATATTTTAGGTCTATGGTAAAAATTTAAAGCATTAGAAACAGTTTATTTTTGTTATTTTGTGCACAAAAATGTTTGATACTTAAGTCAAACCAGGACAACACTAACTTATCCGAAAAAATAATTTCTAAAAATATTTACTTCTTTTACATTTGTTTATCAACAATCCTAACTATAATCCTTTATAAAGACGCAAATGCTTGCAAACATTGAAACAGGCACCGTTGCCAAAACCGAACCAGCGACCTCTCAAGTTACGGCACGAGGTCACCGTGACATAACATCTTTTGTCTAAAAACACAAAAGATGAGCATTCACAAAGAGAAGTGCAACAAAAGCAGGTCGCGACGTTTTTGACAGATGCTAGTGTTGTGCGTATTAAGGTCAGTAGTCTTGAACTTGAAACTGCTCAACTTGAACTTTAAGTCCGGAAGTACATGCAGTGGGTAGACTTCGATAAACAGCAAAGATTTATACGAAATGATCAAAATACTGTCACGTAATGTCTTGTTTATAAACTAAATAAAAAAAATACCATTTCGTCTTATTTGTGGTGCAGTTTATATAATTTTTATTTATTAACTTTGTACTTAATTAACTTTATGCACACAGAACCAAATAAGTGTAGCCAACTACAAGGCGAGCAAGTAGGTAGTAGCCTGTGAGGTTTGCTGCAAAAGTTTAACTAAGTATCATGGCTTTGCTAGATACTCACGATGTTTGAGCGGTTGCTCAATAAAAAAGGCTGAATCTTTATTAAAATCTTATTAGTCTACTATAATCTTTTATTATATCAATGTATTGTTTCTTAGTTATGATAATTTAACAAAACTGCCAATAAACTTTTTATCCTGTAATTAAAAATAAGAAAAAATCAAGATCAAGACAAAACATACCCCAACACTAAAAGTCATACGTCAGTCCAGATAATTAGGGACTTTCGCTTTTACCAATAAATATCCTTTTGTTACCTTTATGTTATGTAACCTGCTAGTTAGTCTGTTTGTATCGTTTCTCTTTCACACAAGGACATTAATCTAATGATATCATGTAGGTAACACTTAATGAGGATGTTGTCATATCTACCATTATCCTATTCTCAAGTAACACCTTTGTTGTGATACGTAATCTTGAATGGCAGTTCTACTGTTGATTATGTTCTGTGGTAACAGTTATTTCTTTTGTAATGTTGTGAAATATAATTGCGTACTTATTTTTAAATAGATGTTAGTAGTCCTTTTACTTATTTTTAAACTACTGCATTAACTGAAAAGGGAAAAAGGAGAATGTTTTTTAAATAATAAATGGGCTTGCATTTGACCGAAGTCTCACCAAATGAATTTTCTTGAATTGTTCTGTAACCTTTTTAGGTCACGTCCCTGAAACCCCGCTGAATTCCCCATTAAAAGCTTATTCATGAGTTTATTTTTCTTGAATTTTTTTCTTAATTTTCGTATCTTTAAGTTCCGTTTTCTTGAATTCCCTGTCGTTAGTTTTTTCTTAACTTCCCTATTCTTGAGTTCCCTTTTCTTGAATTCTCTGTCGTTAGTTCCTTTTTCTTAATTTCCCTCTTCGTGAGTGCTTTTTTCTTGAATTCTTTTTGTTAGTTCCTTTTTCTTAATTTCCCTCTTCGTGAGTTCCTTTTTCTTGACTTCCCTATTCGCGAGTTCCTTTTTATTGAATTTGCTGCCTTTAGTTCCTTATTCGTGAATTACCATTTACAATGTTAATCTAGCACCAAATTAATCTCATTCCAGGCCGAGATCCAGATGCTGGACGTGGATAAGCTGACATTTGAACATCACTGTGGAGGTGCCGTCATCGGCGAACGGTTGGTGCTGTCTGCCGCACACTGTTTTGACAAGGTTTGGTCTTGTTGCTATATCTAGTAATTTTTTGGGTCACAGGACTTTAGAGAAAATATTAGATAAATGACGAAAAAATCAGAACTGTGGGGAGCCGATGGATGCAAGAGACAAGCAGCCGCTCAAAGTGGCGTTCTTTGGGGGAGGCCTATTATGTTCTGTGATACAGGGACCATAGCTTCAAATTGACATGTCTCTGATTTCAGCAACCTCTTCAATTAGACCACATCAGGCTGGTGGTCGGAGAGCACCGCCTGAAGATCCAGGACAAGCACGAGCATAGATTCCTGGCTGAGAAGGTGGTTCTTCATCCGGAGTTCAGAAAAAGTTGGTAGTTTTACTTACTTGGTTGTTATGTAGAATAAATGACTAAAATATTCTTTTTGCATAAATTAATAATATTCCTCAAAAGATAAACATTTGTGAAAACAAAAAAAATATTAAAAAAAATTACAATGTTACAAGCATTTTAAAAACCGGAATAGAAAGAGTCTCAAATACAATCTCTTTGCCATGTGACGTCACAAGTGAATTTGTCATAGTAACTGCGGAGGCGCCCTGTTTCGCGAGAAAGGGACAGGAGATGCCCTCTACAGAAACTTGAAAAGCTTATTACTTCGTGATTTCTTTACCGATTTTACTTATTTTTTTAATTATTCCACTCATTTTTAATCTTCTTTATGAAAGAAATATTTACGTGTTCATTTTTAATAGTAGTCATCATGCCTATTAAGTGCATGCATAGCGTCTCTTTTTTCCCACTTTTCCTTAGTATTTTGGGGGCCTGGGCGAGTTGTTGGTAAACCAGCCGGTGGTTCTATTGATTCACTTCTTGCTCGGAGGGAAGTGCAAAGTTGTAGCTCTAAAGTAAACCACCGAGGAGTTGCAGTATGGTTTATATGGTTTAATTTGACGTCGATTTACCAGAATGTCGAGTCCTCTAAAGTCGAGCACTTATGCGTCAAGTTTACTTCACAATGAGTCCATTCCGTTGTTACGTTGAATTCCCGCTACCTCGACTCCTTGCAAGTCTATTGCGTTTACGTCTATTCCTTTGAAACCAACACTAGTTTATAATCTCTCGTTTTGGTTATATACAAAGTAAAATACTTACCACGAGAAACACAAAGTTTCGTTTCCGTTCTGAGCAAAAGATTGGAATGCTTTGAGTAAGTACCATTGTATTGGTTCCCTGAAAAATGCTGAGAACAACGTTTTCTGATATAGTAAAATCGCGCCTAAGTCGAAAACTTGGTCATTTGTATCAGGCGCTTGATAAACTAAATCATAGCGACTTTTGAGTTTCTTACTTATCGTTGCTTTCAGAATTTCATCAGGCATTTTGTAGAATGATCTTTTGATAATATCATTATTATTTCAATTCGTCTGTGTAGGTATTGGCCGCTGTAACCTGAGCCTCCACCTTAAAGCCGTAAAGCGCCATTTAAGCGCCTGCTTGCTTGCCTCTTGCATCCCCGTTTCAAAATCCAGCAGTTTTGAAGATCGCCAGCCACTTTACAGGTACAATATACGCTGCGTCTTCCGGTTCCATGGTTTCCACTCGTGCACCTTTATTCTCTATCTTCACTAGTTCAGACCAGACCAATCTGTTCAGAACTTAGCGGGACCAATAGACGCAGAAGGCAAGCAGGCGCTCGAAATGGCGCTCTGTGGGAAAGGCCTTTGTTCAGCAGTGGATGTCTTCTATTGATGATGAGGTACGAATAGGCAAACGTTTGACTGCAACTCACCTGATGTTAACTGACGAGCCAAGGGGTAGCACGTGTGTAGCATGAAATACTGGCTGCCCTGATAGCTCAGTTGGCAGAGCTCTGCCTTCTAAACTATATTATAGGTAGGTTCGATCCCACGCAGAACAAACATTTGTGTAATGAACATAGATGTTTGTTCTGTGTCCGGGTGTTATATTGTATTCTATGTATGTGTTTACATAAAAATGAGTATCTAATACTGTATCAGTTATCTGGTTCCCATAGCACAAGCTATGCTTAGTTTGGGGCTAGAAGGCGCTGTGTGAAATGACCACTAATAAAAAAGAAGTTATTATACCTCCCATCATTATCTTCTTTTCCAGATGGCCCTCACAGCAACGACATAGCAGTAATACTGACGTCTCGCGGAGGATCTGGAGTACAGTTCAACACGCATGTCCGACCGATCTGCCTGCCGGAATCTGCGCCGGAGTCTGGGGAATGGTGCGCGGTGACCGGATGGGGGTACCAAGCAGGTAATTGAGACTCGCTAGTCGTTCAAACTAACGCAACTTCAAATTAATAATAATGTTTCGAGTGACACTGAACTCCGCACATCATCCTGAGTAACAGCACAGTAATAGTATAGTGACTGCCACCGTGGTGTGGTGGTTGAGCAGGTCGGCTCATAACATGGAGCGGTGGGTTCGATTCCCACGACAGGTGCACGGGAAAAACACAAATGCTTGTTCTGTGTCTGGGTGTTGTGGGACCATGGTCCTCGTAGTTCCTGGGTCCCTAGATACACGCAATCCTAGTTATGGTCCAGGATCTATGTATTATGTGATCGTTGGGCGTTATTTATTTATAATCGATTTTTTACTCTCATTCATTGAGATTATTTATATGCACCCCTCCATCATGTATCAGTGAACATACTAATTGAAAACAGACCCTGACCCGTTCGCGGAGAGCACGGAATCCTTCGCACCGGTTCTGAGAGTGGCAGCAGTTCCTGTCATGGACCTGGCAACTTGCAGGAAGAGTGATATCCTGGGTGGTCGGCAGCAGACGATTTTGGACTCTATGATATGCGCAGGTGAATTATTTTTTGGGTAACGATTAAAAGGTAATAAAATGGCCCACCTAGGCGGAAATCCTCAATTTTCTGTTATTTATAGCAATATGAAAAGATCTTAAAAAATAAGCTTTTCTGTCTCACTTTACTTTTGATATAATAGTGAGAAGGTGGGTAGATTGCATTAAATTGGCGCGTGTTTATTCATCATCATCATCACTATCATCATCATCATCAGCCAGAAGACGTCAACGGCTGAACATAGGCCTCCCCCAAAGGCTCTCTTCCCTTCTTATTATGACCTGATTTTCCTTTTGCTAAACCCAATGGTGATGGTGATGGTTATACTAATGATCATACCGATGATTGTAATGATAATTATGACAAAAACTTAAATAACAATATATATACACTAAACTAAACAACTTAAATATAAACCTATCTTAATAAATATATACACCTAACTAAAAACAAAAACCCTATGAAAAAAAAGCTATGCCGCAAAAAAAAAACTATAAATAAAACACAGAATTTAGGTTGCTTTCTGCGGGGAGCGTGCCCAAAAAGCTGGCGACATTCCCTCGTTGTATTGCCAAGCTGATTCGTTGGCCGAGGTATGCGCCAGCCCTTTGGTCACGTGTTAGGTCGACCAACCGTCTGGACAGCTCCCTAACAAGAAGCCGCACCTGTGGGCCCCAGGGACCCATTGTTTCAACCCCAAACGGAGTAAATATGTATCCATCGCCTAAGGATTCATACTTCCTCCGTTTGAAGTCTTCTGCAGCTTCAGCCGCTGCACATGCCGCCCGAGCTGAGTTGTTAACGTGGGAAGGCGCTAGCGTGTCAGCGCAGGTAGCATCCCACACCAGCGGCCTTCCACGGCTCCACGGGATTAACGTCATACCATCAGGCCTCTTACCATCGTCACGTGAAATACCGTTCGGCTCTAAGATAGCCGGCACGTTGACGGTGGCAAGGGCCCGACGGATGACGTCATTTAAGGCGGCATGGCGCGACAGCCGTCCGGCGCTGCGGCGGCAAGATAAGCCATGGTGACCCAATCGGTCCACCTCGCCCCCACAGTGACAGAGATGCGGTTCTGTCCTGGAGATGCCCAGACGTAGGCCCACTGCAATAGAAAAGCTAGAATTATCTAGAAGGGTTCCAATATTGGGCGAAGGAACAGCATGTAGCCAGTAACCTGACTCACGTTCGCTAGTGGCAAGGAGACGAGCCCTATCAGGGATGTTACTGTTACGTAATAGAGACGCTTGTATGATCTTACACAAGGGCTCGTCCCATTGTCTCTGCGAACGGGGGCTTTTGGGAGTTTCTTCACCTGGACAGGCCATTTTCCAAGCGTTACTAGCCTCATCAAGGCATAGCACCGGCACTCTGCCTATGGAAGGCTCAACTATTTTGGCAAAGTGCGCAGCAGTACTATGCACGGAGGACAAGAACGCTGGTAAAGCAACACTAGAAATTTTGCGGATACCGATGCCTCCAAAACGAATCGGAAGAGAGGCTTGGCACCATGATTGGTCCGAAAGAGAACAATTTAGAATTTGTGTTAAGATATTTCTAATGGTTTCGTCCAAAGTTATTAGGTCGCTCTGATCCCATAGAGGACAGCACCTAAGCACATACGTTAATTTTGGAACGAAAAGGCAAAACCGAATGATGTGGAAAGCTACATGTGAACGTATTTTTAATAGCCGATCACGTGTTTCTTCGAATTTTGTACGTTGCTCATTTATATAGGCGGGGAAGGAATCTTTAAGAATGGGGGCACCAAGGAGGCGCAATGACTGATTATTTAGAATTTTTATATTGGGGGCCAGACTATTGAACTTTTGAATGATTTCGGCACGTTTATCGTTATCGACCAAATCAGTAACAAAAAGTTCGCATTTTGAAAAATTTAATTCCAAACCAATAGACCGAAACTTGTCAACCAAAATTTCCAGATCCTGGATCACAGTATTTGCATCACCTCCTAAGGACCCGTCATCCAGATACCATAGATTGAATTTTGAATTTAGCGACGAAATTATAGGCTGTACGGCAAGACTGAAAATGGCCGGTCCTAGTGGGTCCCCTTGTTGACAACCGGTGCATGAATCAATCAAATGGTTTCTATACAATAATTTTGAATGAAAACCATAACACTGCCAAAGATAATTGTAAATTTCAGGTACATTTTTTTGAATTTCAGCCAAAAGTGTTGTTCTATCAACAGAGTTGAAAGCATTTTTGACATCTACTTTCAGAAGCACCTCCCCCCCATTATGAGTAATAAAGGTTCTTAGAGAATGTACAGCTGCTTCACACCCTCCTTTACTTCCAAACCCCAGTTGTAAAGGCTGGAAAGTATCGGTAAGTTTGGGGAAGATATGGCTGCAGCATACCTTAGATGCTATCCTTCTATATGTGCAACCTATGGCAATGGGCCTAATACCACCATCTTTCTTTTTGAGTGCACATAAATTAGCACCATACAGAAGGGGAGCGATGGCAGAATTTACTTTACCTGAAAGCATCAGGTTGATGAGTGCAGTGATGTCTTGCAAAAGCACTCGGCCGGCGTCTCCAGTAGCACCGAAGATTAGGTCTTTGATATGTTGTGGGGTAAGGCCATCGAGACCACCAGCAGAACCATTTTTGAAAGACATCACTGCTGCTTTGACCCCTTTCTCTGTGACCTGTAGAGGGTCAATAGATGGTTCAGATGAAGAAGATGAAATCGGGACAGGTGCTGCAGAAGGAGGATGTTTGTCAACGAGGGCAGCTAAGGTTACCGGCGTATCAGGAGCGATAACATCACTCGTAAACAGAAGTTGAGCAGCTCCTTTCAGGTCGCCGTCACTCACCTTATATTCAACTTTTTGATAAATACTGTGTGTAGATGGTTGGTAACTCCTTGATGAGACTAAGCCATCATCAACTATATTATTTATATTGGAATGGCTAGATGAGTTGATACAGTTACTTTTAATTGTTGAAGTGAGTGATTTTTTTGTGTTTTTGGCATAAAGGACCTGAAAAGTGAATGTCAACAGTTGTTCCCAAGCACGTTCGGAGTTTTCACTTAAGACTTTTTGAATTTTGGCTGATAAATTTAGTGCGACAGCAATGCGTGCACCGCGGGGAATACGTTTGACTAGTGGAACCGATGATTTCAAATTATATAAAGTGAGCCAAAAGGGTTGTTGTTGGGGTGTTTGTGACAGAGAAAGTAGCGGCGAATCCGAAGATGGCCTTACCTGCAAGTTATTCGTAGGGACATTGTGTGATAGGTTTTTATGTGTCTTACCAAAGTGAACATTTAACCCACGTTGGCCTTTGAAATAACGTGGCTGGGAACAGTGTGGGCATTGTACATACTCAACCTCATTGTTGCTCCTTTGCCCAATATTGGAAGTCCCCGCAGAATGCGACTGGGACATCGAAATGGTTTTTTTAATTAACTCATAAGAACAACATAGCAAAAACAGTATAAGCACAAACAGAAACATAAAAAACCACTATTAGCAAAATTCATAGCATTTTCATATCACTTTTTGACACGTTTTCTGTTATGACACCAGAGACAGCGCCGCCGCGGCTCTGCGCCATTGAGGTTTTGTATAATTATAGCTTCTCCACAAAGACTTGTTGACCTTTTACAGTTTGAATGGGTTTGAAATACAAAATCAGGAATGAAAATAGTAGTCCCAGGGCAATATTCTCTGAGGTAGTACTTTTCTGATGTATATTTTGGTCAGCTTCTATTATGTAGAGTAGAGAGAAAGGAAATAAAATGTTATTTGTAATTTTCCGTCGGTCAAAATGTGGCAGGCAGGACGATGGCGACGTGTCAAATAGGAAATATGGATAGTTTTCTCGATACACAGCTTTTTTTATTTAATCATGTGCATAATTCGCATAATTATCCAAGTTAGGGCAGTGCTAGTGCCATCTATCAAGTATAAATAAATTAAATAATTTTTCTCAGAATTTTAGAGACTAGCTTTCATGAGTTTTTTTTTTTTTTTTTTTAAATATATTTTTAAATATATTATATATTTTAATAAATACTCATACTAAAAAAAAAAAAAAAAATTATGAAATTATAATGATGATGATGATGATGATGATTGAAGTGATATTTTATAAAAAATCCCCAGGTGTTCTACAAGGTGGAGTGGACGCCTGCAGAGGCGATTCTGGTGGTCCACTCGCCTGCATGTCTGGTAACAGGTACTTACTTAGTTTTTGTTTCTTGCTGACTTGATGGCTCCATCTCTTTCATCCTCTATGTAGATAAAGAACACAGAGTGTAGATTTTAAGTCGAATAAATAATTAAAATTTAAAAAATCTTCGAAGCTGTAAACATTCGATTGTTCTCTACAACTTTTACCATCTACCCGCATTCTGCGAGATAAGATCTGGAATGAAGAGATCCGCAGAAGAACTAAAGTGACCGATATAGCCCATAGGATTAGCAAGTTGAAATGGCAATGGGCAGGTCACGTCGTTCGCAGAACTGATAACCGATGGGGAAAAAAGGTTCTCGAGTGGCGACCACGAACCGAAAGACGCAGCGCAAGCCCCCGACTAGGTGGACCGACGATTTGGTGACAACCGCGGAGGGCCGATGATTGCAGGAGACGATCTTACTGTATAGTATTAGATGTCTGTGGAGCAGCCGCTCGAGGTGGCGCTCTCTGGGGGAGGCCTATGTTCAGCAGTAGACGTCTTCAGACTTTTGATGATGATGATCATGACCCGCATTCTGCAGCCTACCTTTGAACATGGCTACGCCAAAATATCGGGAATCCATTCCAATGACGGTAAAGATCCCATAACTACCAAAACTCTGTCTTCCAGGTGGAAACTCCACGGCGTGGTGTCCTGGGGAGCTGGTTGCGCCAGGAAGTCAAGACCTGGAGTCTACACCAGAGTCACATCATATATAAGTTGGATCAGGAGTACTGCTGCTTCTCTCGGCCATAAGCTAGCATCGTAATCCTCAAATAGAAAAAAATGATATGACCGACAGCCTTTAAGGTGGTCGTTTCATAGCCTGCTGGGGCTGGGATTGATTCCCGCGACCGGACAAGTATTTGCACAGAAAACAGCGTAAATACTTGTTCCGTGTGTGTGTTATACGAGCATGGCCCTCGTAGTTCCTGGGTCCCTAGATACAGGGAGTCCTAGTTAGGGAATCTATGTATGTGATCGTTTGCGTTATTTATTATTATTTATTTATTGTAGTTTACATTTGCAAGCGATCTGTCGGATACTTCACGCGGAAGTTTTATTGCAAGTCAAAACCCGGCCTTAGAAAGCGTATAGCTGACCAGGGGGTCTAGCAAAGATACTAACCACTAACGCTAACGCCTCACGCTAACTCCAAAATGTATTGTAATGACATTCGCTGCGGAAAAGTTTCAATACATTTTTGGAGTTAGCGTTTCGGATCTTTGCTAGACCCCCTGGGGGACCCTTTCCATTAGCGTTAACGCCTAACGATAACTCAAAATGTATGGCAATGACAGCCCCTGTGGAAAACTTTTCAGCAGCTAATGTCAAAGCTGATGTCATTTCCATACATTTTGGGGCTATCGTTTGGCGTTAACGCTAATGTAAAGGAATCTTTGCTAGACCCCCTGGTCAGCCCGCGCTCGAACAATGATCTTTGCTCTTTGCCAAGGCCAAAGATAAACATACTCTGCATTTGCAATAGCATCCGGCGCTAGCTTAGATAAATAAGGGAATATACAAGGACCACCCTGCGGCACAACCGCCATTTTGTGGATCTGGCGAGCACCAAAGAATATTTTTAAGATGACGTTTGTATGCAATCGGCGCCATTTTGTGCATCCAAAGTGCCGCAAGTCACGTGACATATTTCATTTCCACTATTATTCTTTTATCTAAGGGCGCTAGACAATGCAGTGCACGTCATGGCGTTGATATTAAAGGGCATTGCTCTCTGATCGGTACCTATAAATAATCCCTAATCAAGGTCTTAAATTAAACAATGTATGAATGACATTACACCAATTAAACATCACTTAATTATGTGATACTAGCAGTATGTTATGCGCTTTTTATATATAGGGCTGCCACACGATGTCCTGGTATTCAGTCAGTTGAAAGGTTTGGGTTTTGTACCATGTTTTAAGAGAGAATTAATGTATAATAATATGTAAGTAGCAGGTTTTTTTTTATCAAGATAAGAAGAGATATGTGTTTGGGACATAAAACATCACACATACGCACTCAATATGTTATGTTGGTCAAATTTTCGTTTGCGTGAAATGCCATGAGAGAAAATGAGACAAGGTATTTTGTAAGCATTGATTAAAATAAATTTAACTAAAAATGTGAAATACTTACTACTTCAGTAGATGAAACGTACAATAATCTTTCGTAGTTCAATAATTTTTTTTCGTAGTATTTTTTTTTTAATTATAGTAGAAATAAAAATAACAATTCAATTCAATTCTATTCAGTTTATTAAAAGAAATGCAACATAAAAGGGTCCAAATCGTTACATTCTTAAGAGCTAAAGACAATTAATAAAAACATAGGATAAAACAAATGTAGAGTACAAGAGAACAATGTAGAGTGATGTCAACGTAGGGTCTTGAATCCGACTCAACTTGCAATTAAGGTCAGTGTGACCGTCGTGTGACCCTAACAACTTATTTGCAGAAGCCATATTTAAACCAGACATTTAACTTACTAAAATACAAAACAAATAAAAAACATTCATAAATACAAATATTTTAAACAAACTATAGACACTTTAAAAAAAATATCATAACGTTAAATAAATATTTTAATAAAAAAAAACTTCTTACTAAATCACACTTAAAACCTGCGCATTTTAGTCCTCTACTCATTTCTCTGTGTTTGAAATCCTGGATTTTTTAAGAACATGAAAATGAGTCTTACCGCAGTGGCAACCCTACATACTTAATACTACCACGCAAAATATTAAAAAAAAAAAACTTAAAGAAAACAAACTATTTAAGTATAAATGAATACTAAACGAAACCATAACACTTAAAAACACATCATTTTTAGTCCTAAATTCAGCACACATTTTGTTGACCGATAAGAGCTTTCAGAATTAGCAAGTTGAAATGACAATGGGCAGGCCACATCGCTCGTAGAACTGACAACCGATGGGGAAGAAAGGTTCTCGAGTGGCGACCACGAACCGGAAGACGCATAGGTTGGCCCTCCAATAGGTGGATCGATGATCTGGTGAAAGCTGCGGGGAGCTGATGGATGCAGGAGGAAAGCCGCTCAAAGTAGGAGCTCGGTAAGGGAGGCCCATGTTCAGCAGTGGCGGTATTCAACCTGTTGATGACGATCATGACGAAGACACATTTTTTATGCGTTCGGAACACAACACAGTCATAATTATTATGCGTTCGAAATCACGGAATTTTTATAAATCCCAATGACCCGATTCTTTATTTCCGCAGTGGCAACCCTAATACATGTTACTACTACGCATGACTACTGATATGATGCACGTGACTCCTAAATCGGTCATATATTACGAAACGCGATAGGCTTGTTTTAAACATGCGTAAAAATGATTAGTACCTACCTATTACATTAAATTATATTGTTTAGTTGAACCTCTTAATAGATAATAGACGTGCCTCAGATTAAAGTCTAAACTCGAGACTAGCTCTCGAACATCAATTGCAGTTTAAAAGAACGATGAATGGTCTCAAAACTAAAAAGTGAAAGAATAACTAAGATGAATGCGTCAGTATTAGGAAATATAAATAAACAGATTAATTTTGACATGAGACCACTTGTCACGGAGCCGACATTTTGGCTTGGCAAAAACTTAATTGCAGCTGTCAATAAGGCGACCTTGAGCCCTAATTCGACCCCATAGGATCCGAAAGGTTAAGTAAAGCATATCCCGACTTGAGGGAAGGAAGGATTCGAGTTCAATCCCGCCAATACCGGCCAATAGACCGGTAAAACCTACTACTTACTTCTTTACTTACTTATAATTCTAAGCGGCAATCTAGAGCAACGTATAATACGCAGCATGCTGTTTATCACTATACAGACTGTCTTGCGATTTTGTATTCCTTTTTTGATTTGATGCTCTAGTTTTGACCGCGCCGTCTATATTGCTTTTCCAGTCTGAGGATATAATTTTTGTGTGATCTGCTAGGCGAGCATGTAATTTGATTGCAACCGATAAAAACACTGTATTGATTTACGGTTTCAATGCAGTTTATGTGCATAGTTACTGAGAAAGTTTAAATTAAGGATGGAGGATAAACCCTATTGCATTGCAATCAAAGTTACATGAATGCTCGTTATTTTTTTTCTGTTTTTTTATTGCCATTATAATGAGTTCATCTCTCGCCATTATTATTTCATGTTACCTTTAACTCACCGGCCCATCATAACAGTTGCAGTGTCGCTAATTTTCTGTGTGACACTGCACTGCAGATATCATCCTGAGACATCCACTTGACATTGCGCAGTGAATGTGATACTAAGCAAAAAAATATCTGAATCACAATTTTTGATACCCTGATATTGTTCTACACGTGAAACATATCAGTAACTCCTCGGGCGAAGCCGCGGGGCGCAGCTAGTACTAAATATGTATAAAACACGTCCAACCTACTCCTTTGGAAGTGTGACAGTACAAGACTAGTTCTATGGGTTTGCAAAACTGTGACAGAGGGCGGTTATTCTCTATGAAAACACAGATTCCACACGATATGAAACCACGTCGTTATCGTGTCTTGTTCAAATCGTGTCACAGTGTCAGATATATACCTTCACTTTACATTAAAGTTATCTTTATTTTGAATAAAATATATTGACATAAGTGGTCATATCTTTTGATGTGTTAATGTTTCGGAACGCGTCTCAGTAAAACATATGATTTTTGACAGTTCAAATCGCGCCAATTCCAAATTCATTTCGCGTGGTTTTGTTTTTGTTTCATAGAGAATACAGTTTCGCAGATTTCTTATGTAAGACAAGGAATTCGCGTGGTTTCGAAGTAAGGAATCGATACGGAATAATGGCCCGTAGGGTTAGGTATAATCTTGAATCCAATCCCAATTCCACTCAAATTCTAATCCGAATCAATCACCAACAGGCATGATGACTAAAATTTTTTTTGCATAAATTAATAATATTCCTCAAAAGATAAACATTTGTGAAAACAAAAATAAAATGTCTCAAAAAAAGACAAAGTTACAAGCGTTTTAAAAACCGGAATAGAAAGAGATAGCTCAAACGGCCAGTGACGTCAGAGGAATGTCGTCATAGTACATCATTACTAAGCTGTGGTAGCTTTTCATACAATCTCTTTGGCATGTGACGTCACGAGTAGATTTTTCATAGTAACTGTGGGGGCGCTCTATTTCGCGAGAAAGGGACAGGAGATGCCTCCTGTAGAAACTTTAAAAGCTTATTACTCCGTGATTTATTTACCGATTTTACTTATTTTTTCAATTATTGCATTCATTTTTAATCTTCTTAATGAAAGTAATATTTACTTGTACATTCTTAAAAGTAGTCATCATGCCTATTCCAATGTTAAATAATTTGGTATAAAAGCGGATGGTGTAGAAATGAGTCGATTACATTTAGTTCCATAAAATTCCACGGACAAAGATTCCAATCGTGCGCTAGTATCGGATTTAAGAGTACCAAATATCACGATTTCATAATCGAGTGTCAAGAGTAAATCCTGCAGGCCTGTACTGACTGAACGGTATAACCAACTCCTTGCTATATGTATTTCTAAAATCCTTGGTCCTTTATAAAACTGAATAAATAGCATTTCATGTCAATTAATATTTTTATAAACATGGAGGCCGATAAACTACTGAGTACGAGATAAAATAATGTAATTTTATTCGTTCAAAGGCATAAGTTATTTCGAATTATTACCAAGTAATAAAGTATTTATTGTTTTAATGCCAAAGATGCAGTTATTAATCCCTTTGTATAAATAAGTAATTTAATAGTTTAAGGCTGAGTTGCACCCTAATCACAGTAGGTGCAACCCACCGGGTTGAGTGTCGGGTGGGTTGCACCAGCTTACTTTAGCAATAACAATCATGGGCATTTCCGTACCGGTCATTTAAAGTACCGGTTAAGCGAAAAATTAGTTAAATGACGTCATAACTTTAACTGGTAACTTTAACTGTGATTATATGGAGTTTTGGCGGGAACGCGGAAAAGTTCACGTTGTTGCATTGTATTATTTTTCAAAACTTTTTCTTTTTCCAGTGTTAATGTTTAAAATTGGTGGCGTTTTACGCATTAAGTGCTGAATTACGAGCATGAGTGAGGGCAAGTGATATAATGTGGTGAAACGTGATTTTTCGTGTTGCTTCCAAAACTCCATAGAAGCTTCTAGTAAAGTTGCCACCACTTTGCTGGAGCATGACTTAGATTGGACTATAACTACCTGACTTATACTGGACTATGACTATGACTAGGACATAACTGCGTGAAATATCTTACAACATGATGAAAATATAATACTTGACACTGGCTAAATACACAATGTGTGGAGCCAAAATATATATAAAAAAAAAAAACTGTGATTATGGTGCAACTCTGCCTTAATGTTTTTATTAAGGTGGTACGTCACGCTCAGCGCGCCAATTTCAAATTTTTTGCTTGTTTTGCTAATTAAGTAATTGTGCTATAATTAGCAAAACAAGCATATATATTTGAATTTGGCGCGCCTTAAGTATTATTTTTGTAGTATCGTATTTTGTAATATGATTTTTATAGGAATATTGTAAGAATGTAAGCTTAGGTAATGTAAATAAATTAGTGAGTAATATTATATTATAATAATAGTATGGTTGTATAATTTTATATCATAAACTAAGTATGCCATAAAATTAGCGGTAATTATGTCGCATTCAAGGTTCTATATGTACAATTTATTATTAGCTGCACATATTATTATGTTCACTTTATATCATATATTTGTACATGTTGTAATTAGCTATTTTTTTAATGTAGGTTTTGGTAAATATTTAATTTGGATTAGATTTTGTAATTAAAGTGTTTTGTGGATTTCAAAAAAAGTTAATATCTCAGTGAATTTGATTGTAACAAGTCAGTCTTATATCAAGTCATTTTAACACTTTGATTTATTTTTTTGTAAGTATTATCGTCAACAATGTATTGATTAGTTAGGATGGGGGTTTAGATCCGTAATTAAGGTACCAAAACTAATCACTTTCAGGGTTCCGTAACGAAAGGGTAAAGCGAACCCTATTACTAAAGCTCCGCTGTCCGTTTGTCTGTCGGTCTGTCTGTCTGTCACCAGGCTGTATCTCATGAACCATGGTAGTTAGACAGTTAAAATTTTCACAGATGATGTATTTCTGTTACCGCTATAACAACAAATACTGAAGATCAAAATATTATAAATATTTAGGGCAGCTCCCATACAACAAGCGTGACGTTTTTTGGTCGTTTTTATAGATAGGGAAATTACGGAACCCTTCATGCGCGACTCCGACTCGCACATGGCCTTTTTTATTTTGTGTATGTAATTTAAAAAATAAGTAAATAAAAAATATAAAATAAATAAATGATTAAACCCCGAATGGAAAACATTGGTAACAAATTTAACTAAGCAATGGTAAAACTCTAAAAAATATTTTAACCACTGGTTATAGTTTGTTACTCTTTTTGACCATGGCCATTTGGTTACCCTAACTACGGATGGAAAAACCGACCTTAAACGGTAATTGCTTTTTTTTATTGCTGGGCACTTTTCCCTCCACCAAAGGCCTTTTTGATACCTAATTTACAAATGTATTAATTTTTAACGTTTTGTTACATTGAAAATAACACTTAATGTACCTAACCTAGTGTGTGTGTGTAGTTATTTTTAACTTCTTTCAATTTTCGTATTACAAAGTTAATTGAAGTAAGTACCTACATTATACTACACCCTGCAATTATTTATCTTACAATAACACCATTTGTAAATATTAATTCGACAGTCAAGAAAAAACCACATGTTTTCATCCTATTTATCAGTTTATTTTGACTCTGGAATTATTTATTATACTGATAACGCAGACTTAACAAAACACTGTAAAAACTGAGCGTATTTTTATAACATAATCATCTTAAAATAAGTAAACGAATATACTTAATCTATGTATATTTTTTCGAATTTCCTTGTAATGAGGCGTTTTATTAAGAAAAACTGTAATTTTATAAATACCCGATAGATGGCGTTAAAATGGGGGTTTTACGTTCTGTCATTGTTAAAATAATTATGCATCGAGTTTAGTATTCTATCCTCATTTTATGGAAGGCATATAACTCTAATGGCTTTCTATCGACAAATCGACAACGTACTCCGTGATCCACTCAACTGAATTTGACTTTTCCTTGTACTCCGTGGTTTGAAACTACGACCATGTTTGAAATACGTCGTTACTACTAGTAACAGAAGCGGAACTAGTTTTTTGTTTCTAAAATATTATAAAAACCTTCATAAATAAATATCAACATTTTTTTAAATTTCTATACGACATTGACTGTGACAAAATTATTACAATAGTAGGTATTATAACAACCAATTTTATTACTTTACGTTAAGACGTGTTAATAAATTGTAATTATTATTGGATAATATAGTTATAAAGTTGGCAATAACATGGCATTTCATTTTATTTGCTCATCTTTATTTACTACCTTTTTAGAGTTCCCTACCCAACGGGTAAAACCATAGAGAAAAAAAACGCTCGCGAAGCGACCTATTTTTCAAAACTGTGGGTAAGTAAGTCCGTCTGTCTGTCTGTCCGTCTGTCACCAGGCTGTATCTCATGAACCGAGATAGTTAGACAGTTGAAATTTTTACAGATGACCTATTTATATTACCGCTATAACAACCAATAATAAAAAAAAATATAATATGGAGTTTATATCTTTCATTAAAACCGCTAATAATTAATTAGTTTCTAATTCAGTTTCATTTCGGGTAGATGGGTACTTATTACAATTTTTTGTTAAGTAAATTTAATTATTATTATATTTCTTGGGTTTTAATTTGGGTAGATATATTTATTTTGGGATATGATTTGTTTGGGCTTTGGGTTTACTGACGTAAGTATGCGCTGGCGCATAGGTTATTCAACTTTTGTTTATCGGTCAATAACTGCAATAAGCCAATGACACCAAGGCCTAATACACCAAGTCTGAACTAAACTAAAACTAAAGTAAGCTATCAGTGTCGTAATAGGAGATAATTTTTTTTAATGAGCATGAATTACTTGACGATCTAGTCGTTCGTAATGTTAAGCGACACGGCCGCCCATGACGGGCGTCCATAATAATCAATGAATATAGGTACGGTCAAGTCCGAGGTGTTGTCCTGGGCAGATAGCATGAATCAACTATTTTCTCGATCAAGATATACTGCAATATAGTTATTTAATATAAACGAACCCGGTGATTCGTTTATATAGTGCGAGATCCCACAGTAGGAATACCTACGTCATCGAGTACCTCAATAGGCTATCTGTAGATCGTTAACCGACAGAAACATGTAAAAATTGTGAGTGGCGCCCTCTGCCGCGTCAACAGTTCGGAGTGTACGCTAAGATAAATTTTATTTTTAATAATATAAACAATGTTTTAAAACAGTTAAAAAGTTATAATACTTGTGTGTTACCTCGTGAATTTCATGTGCACGAACAGGCAAATACACAGATAACGTAAATAACACGTAAAAGTGAAAATAAATCTCACCGAAAAGTGTGGAACAAACACCGTCATTACGAGTGTAATATACCAGGCCTGAACAAAAAAACAGGTACAAACTTGCAAAAAGCCCATGGTTATAGCTTGTTTATATGATTTCGCTCAGTAAACACGATAAAAAGTGACAAAATCGGGACAGTGCACAGACATAAGTTCTACATACAGAAAATATTACCAAAAAGTATCCTACCTACAATATAAATAAATAGCGTGACTCTGAACGAGGATTATTAGCACTATTTCGACACTCGATCTTAAGAGCATTTGGTTCAGTGGTATAATGCATTGAATCCAAGCCGGCGGCACCGAGTTCGCGCCTGGGCTGCAGGTGTGACTTTTTGCCCCATAATTTATTTCATACAGAATATAATAATCATAAATAATGGAGTTTCAATATGACAACGTTACTAGGCGTATAAGACGACGGTCAATGTCGGAATTAGACTCGTCTATTTTTCATGGCATCTCATTTGTAAACGATGAGTCCATAAGAAGTGTACCTGATGTATCGATTTGTAATAATTCTCGAGTCATTGAATTGGAAATGCAAAATGAACTTCTGAGCCAATCATTAAAGGTGGCGCATCACGAAGTAGAAAACTTAACACTAGAAAATAACAGTTTGAAAAAGGAAAACCGTAGTTGTCAATTATTAATAAAGTCGCTTAAAAATATAAACTCGCCCATATCTGATAGACACAAAATCATGTGTTCCCCCAAAAGCACACCTAGTACAAACAAGCGTGGAATAGCGCCAATACCGGCAGCGTATGTATACAACTATAGTGCGGGACAATCGGCAGATGTCGCAACACAAACGTATAAATGTACAGAAAATTTTATGGAGGGTTTTCAGAATAGTTTAAAGTCCGGAAGTAGTACTACGACAAATACTACAAAAAAAAAACATAATATGACAAAACCAAGATTACAAAATAGAAATAGAAAACTAGCGAAGAAAATACGTAAACAGAATAAACGAGTAAAGAAACTAACCAACAGTTGTGAAAAATTACAGAAGGAAAATACTCTCTTACAAAAGAAAATTGAACTACTAAATACTAAGATACCAATAACGGCGGATAACAATAAAACACAGGAACATACTTACATACAAAACGCAGAAATTATACCTCCAATGATCGAACGGGAAAAAATACAAAAACAGAAGATAGGAGCTGAAAGTAAAGAACAAAGAAGAACGATAATTTTCTCTGACAATGTTGGAAGAGGGCTTGCCAAAGTAGTAGCTGATTATTCAAATATAGGAGACGTTATAAATAACTGTAAGCCCGGAGCAAACTACAAACAAATACTCAACAATTTTAACACAGAGACAAAATCTCTACGAGATGGCGACACGGCTGTGATATTAATAAGCGAATATGATGGCGGCAGAGGTACAGCAACATATACTAGAGATTTATGTAATATTATAAGCGATTCTGACAGAAAGTTCAATGTCATAATGGGAAGCTTTTTGTATAGTTTGAACGGGACAGATAACGGCAAAATTTTCAAGTTAAATGAAGAACTAGCCCGTTTGGCGACTTATTCTGAAAACGTTAAATACCTTGACCTAAACTCTGTGAGCAGAAGCAGAACGAGAAATTTTCTAAGAGAAGAGATTACGAGAGCTACCTACAGTTTCAAAGGAACTTCATTATTACGCTTTATTAGATGCAGCAATAAGCACGACAAGCAGGAGATAATCTCCAAAAATTTTTCAGCGGTGGCCAACTCGAAAGAGAAGGGTTGAGAGTAGTGCATGCCAATATCCAGAGTATTAATAATAAATATCTTGAGTTAGAACTATTGACTCAAACTAGTAATTGTGATGTTCTATGTCTATCTGAAACATGGGCAAATGAACAAAAATTATCAACTATGACTTTAACAAACTACAAACTTGCGACATATTATAATAGGAATTTATTTGAACACGGTGGTACGGCAATTTTTATTAAGAATGATTTAGATTTTAAAATAAGACAGGATTTAAATAGGCTTAGTTTTGAAATGAATTGTGAGTTATCGTGTATAGAGTTAAAGAAACCAAAAATTGTGATTGTTTGTGTTTACAGACCAGATTACGACTTTACAATATTTGAAGATATATTGATACGGATATTACACAATGTATGTAGGGATGGTAAAAAAATAATAATTGCAGGTGATTTTAATTTAAATGTTATAAAACCAGATAGGAAAACCAAAAAATTTTTAAGCATATTAGACGACTTTAAATGTACAGTAATGTTAAAAGAACCGACCAGAACTAAAGGAAAGAGCGCTACTTGTATAGATAACTTTGTTATAAACTACGACGATCATTCAGAATACCATAGTGCTCAAGTATTAGATGATAAATTATCTGACCACAACGCAATTTCACTACATTATCTCGGTGAAATCAAGTCATCACAAATTAGTTGCACGAAAATTTTGTTTACTGGGTTTTCAAGAACAATGTCTGATTGTAATAAAAATTACTTTCATTTCCTTTTTTCTCGAGATTTTTATATTGTGAATCAGTCTATAAATAGAACTGAAAATGCAAATGAGAAAATGAACATTCTAATGAACCATATTAAGTATTGTTTTGAAGTCGCTTTTCCGAATAAAAAACATCATATAAACCATTCCAAACCTCATATAGTTACTAAAGGCATATTAATTTCAAAAAATAATTTAGATAAACTCCAGTTACTACAAGATCTCAAACCATGCAACATTAGAAAGAAAAAAATTAAAACTTATAAAAAATGCTTTAGAAAAGTCCTAGGAACAGCCAAAAAACTAAAATATGCTGCAAGAATTAACAAATCTAAAAATAAAATAAAAGAAACATGGAGAGTTATAAGTGAACAAACAAATAATAAAAAAAAAGTTAAGGTAAAATTAAGTAGCATTAAGAGAGCCGATGGTACGGTAACCACGAATGAAAAAGACATTGCAGATATGTTTAATCATTTTTTTTGCACAATTGCAAAAAAACTTACGACAAATTTGAATGTAAATATTGAAATGTGTAGAATTTATTTATTAAAATCAAAAAAACCAGCCGATAACATAGAATTTCATCAAATGACACCTACAGAATTGGTAAAAATACTTAAAAATTTAAAAAATAAAACGTCCAAAGATGTAAATGACATGGATAGCGTGACCATGAAAGAGTTAATATTAAGAAATAGTGATCTGTTCCAAATGATTTTAAAGGTTTTTAATGAATGCCTGTGTCAAGGAGTTTTTCCTAAACTTTTAAAGACTGGGAAAATAGTACCTCTGTACAAAAAGGGTGACTCGACTGAAGTAGGTAATTACAGGCCTGTGTGTATATTGCCAGTTCTGTCTAAAATTCTAGAAACTGCAATTAAAACTAGAATTGTAAAACATTTTGAGTCTAATGAGCTATTTACAGAAACGCAATTTGGATTCCGCAAAGGAAGATCTACAGTTATGGCTATACGTAAAGTTATAGATTTTGTCCTAGCTTCCATGGATAAGTCACAGAAATGCTCTAGCATATTCTGTGACTTATCCAAAGCTTTTGATTGTCTGAGGCACGATATTCTACTATATAAACTGGGTTATTATGGTTTTGAAGATAAAGAACTGCAAATGATGGAATCTTATCTGGGAGACAGAGATCAGGTTGTCAAAGTCAACAACACATATTCTGAAAACAAAATCAGTAACATTGGAGTTCCTCAAGGATCTATACTAGGACCATTGCTGTTTTTGATATACATAAACGATCTTCCAAACTGTTTACCAGACTGGGCACTGATAACCCTGTTTGCTGATGATACTCACGTGGGAATCAGAGATAAAAGTGAAATACTTGTAAAAGAAAAAGAATTAGAAATTATTGAAAAACTTAAACATTGGTTTCAAGCTAATGGTATCATTTTAAATGCAGACAAAAGTGTGATAATTAATTATAGGGTGAAAAAAGATAACAACTTCAAAAACATTAAAGAAACTACATTTTTAGGCTATGACTTGGATTACACAATTACTCATGAAACCCACATAAACAAGGTATGCAAAAAGCTGTCTAGTGCCAACTATGCTTTGTTTAAACTAAGGCCAGTTATTGATAAGAAAACTTTGATTTCCGTTTACTACGCTTATTGTCATTCCATTATAAATTACGCTCTAACGATATGGGGAAATGCCTCTCAAATAGAACGCGTATTAATTTGTCAAAAGAAGTCCATAAGGACTATTAATGGTTTATACGTAAGGCAATCAGCTAGAGACTACTTCAGGTTAAATAAGATAATGACAGTTATTTCTTTGTACATTTATAACTCTCTCCTAGAAGTACATTCGTGCAGGGCTCAATTACCTGCAAGGATGGACATACATAAACACAATACTAGAAGTAAGGAAAAGCTTCATGTGCCCGCGACCAGATTAGTTAAGACATATAAGCAGGGCATGAGTTTAAAAATAGACATGTATAATAAATTGCCCTTGGAAGTGACTAAATTACCTTTTCTGGAATTTAAATTTAAGATTAAGTCGTTCTTTGAAGTAAACCCTTTCTATAACCTTAATGAATTTATGACAAAAAGCTGGAAAGTAGGAATGTTCATTTTTGAAACTGCATAAAAACCTGTTAGAGGATTTACATAACATAATAATTATTTGCTGTAGATACTTATCTCTCAAATTGGGCATAATTGGATGCCGACTTATCGTATAATTTATGACAATATAAAATCTAGTGTTGTTCTATGCCTACCGACCTATGTAATTTATAATAATAATAAGAATTTTAATGTATTGAATGTGGACATGCCAAATATAACGTACTATGTTATAAGCTGGTGAAATATAAATAAATAAATAAAAAAAAAAAAAATCGGGTCTGCCAATTCCGATCAAGCCGGATCATAGAAGACCGAGAAAATTGACGTATTTTTTATTTTAAAAATTACGTCATAAGGTACCCGAATGAAAATGCTGGCAACAGTTAACAATTGATTAATTACGTAAAATAAATTGGTCTGCCATCGCACATCTTGCCGGAAGTACCTGGCAGACCCTTACGAATTGCCCTTCACACCATTTACCTACTTCAACGAGTATCCTGATAAAACATATGCCCATTAGTAGCCAAGGTGTCCCTGATAATAGATTAAAAGGTCTGCCAGGTCCATAGATTTATATATCAGGATATGCCCGAAGGAACATTTTATTTTGTCAAAATGGCGTGGGAAAAGTCAGCGCCATCTATTAGATTTCGCGTGAACTACGACAAGTTGAGAAAGTTAGGTGCCTATCGCTGCCATTATGTCCGTCAATGTTTATGTTTACAATGATTATTCCAAATATAAATTCGATTATTTTGTTACAAAACAGAGTGTCATATTGAAAATATTGAATTACTTGAGGTAAGAAACTTGGTCTTTCTTTTTACTGCACTTTTGAGTATAGATTGTACAACCCTTCACAATACAACTTGGCATATTTTGTTTGTGACATTCGACCGATGCCTTCTAACTTCCATCACAGACTGAGCGCTAGTGGATGCCAATCTGTGAAATTGGCTCCCACTTTGAAGCGATCTATAACCAGTCATTAGGCTTGTCCTTAATATATATGTCTATGGCCAGGTCTAAACTTGTCGGAACTTAGTGTTCAAAGCATTTGAAGTTGGATTTCCATGACCCGGCAGGATCGGAATTAGCAGACCCGTTTTTTTTATGTTTAAGTGTCAGCTAACGATCTAAAGATAGCCTATTGAGGTAGTCGATGACGTAGGTATTTATATGTATTTGTGCTGTCGGATCTCGCACTAATAGGACTAGGTGGACGAACAATCTGGTGAAACCCACGGGGAGCCGATGGATGCGGGACTGGAGCAGTCACTTAAAGTTGCGCTCACTAGGGGAGGCCTATGTTCAGCAGTGGACATCTGCAGGCTGTTGATGATGATGATGAATATAAAAGAATGACCTGACAAGCTAGTCGTTCGCCTGATGTTAAGCGACACGGCCACCCATAACAGATTGCAGTGTCACTTGGAACTATAAATTAAAGTTTCGCGTGACACTGATCCTGGGACATCACAGTCTAGTAAAAGGTTTCTAGACTGCGAGCGAGATCGGATTAAAGTCTCAATACCTCAGTAATTTCACTGGTTACAGTGCTTTTCAAAGCGGAACAAAGTGCTTGCACACTACTGCTTGCCGGCAGAATAACTGGCAGAATAATTATCCTCGCGCATTTTTCTATGTCACGTGCACGGGTCGTATTTACCGGTTTGTCGTGCTGACACATTGATAGCGAAGTCACAGGGTCATCGTGGACGTAGTGAGTATTTGAGTAACGCCGCAGGTTGGATACTCGACGGAAAGTATTCGGTTTAATGTGATTGTTAAATTTTGAGTGGACCGACGGAAACCGCGGGGAGCGGATGGATGCAGGAGGCGAGCAGCTGCTCAATGGCGCTCTCTGGGGGAGGCCTATGTTCAGCAGTGGACATCTACGTGCTATTTTTGATGATGACGATTGATTTCGATATATTTTGTGGTTCCGTACCCAAAGGGTAAAGCAAACCCTATTGTTAAGGCTCCGCTTTCCATCCGTCTGTCACCAGGCTGTATCTCATGAACCGTGATAGTTAGGCAGTTGAAATTTTCACAGATGATGTATTTCTGTTGCAGCTAAAACAACAAATACTAAAAAACCGAATAAAATAAACATTTAATGAGGCTCCCGTATAACAAACGTGAATTTTTTTTTCTGCTTGTTTTTATAGTTAATGTCCGATTTGCACTTGTTATTTATGTTAATAATCATAATCATTTATTTCGTAATACCATTACAAGTCAAGTTGCAAGTCGAGTGCTAGTACACACAAGGTTACGGCTATGGTTACGGCATAGGATACAGTATCAGTTGGTATCAGTAATACCCCAGATAATATAATACGTAATACGTGCCAATTTATAACTTCCTTGGTAGCTATATATTTCATAAATTTATGTATATATATACTTATTGTACATGTGCATTAGGTATACTTAATATGAGTAAACTATAAACTATGAATATTGTCTTTTGCTTGTTTCGCTCTATTTGTTTATTGTACTTCGTTGTTTTTAAATTTTTAAGTTTTTTCTGACGTTCGTGGGGCCACAAATGGGGTCCGACTGAAAATCAGTAATTAAGGTCTTTAGGACCTTAATTGTATGCTGAGTCGGTCGGGGCCCATTCGTGACACCACGCAGCACTGCACTGCTTGGCACTGCTTCTGTTTGTGTGTATATTGTTTTGTAATGTCATTTATGTAGTGTAATGTTGTGTGTGTTACTGTCACGAGTAAATGTATTTTCTTTCTTTTCAAGTTTTACAATAATATAAAAAAAATTTAAGTAATTATAAAAATTAATATGATTATCACTGTACTGTTTGTACGATCGAGTACAAAAGTACACTAAAATATTACATTTGTCAATTATTTTCTATAGGTATAGGTGTATAATTATGTAGACACGTATAAAATGTGGAACAGTACTACTTAAACATATTTGGTATTAACAAATTCCGTGTATGAATAGAATGCTTGTTGAATGAGCCAACCTTTAATTTTTCTTTTGAAAGTTGATGCACTCGTTGCTTCTGCGATACAGTCAGGCAGGTTATGTCTTCTACTCAGTATAAAAGTGAGCTCGTAAGTCTCTAGTCTCTTTCCTATTTTATTTTGTTTAGAATGATAGCTTTGTATTTACCACAGGCTCTTTAAAGTTACGAATTTGTAGTGTCGAAATTATGACGAACAAACGTAGCTGTAACTAGAACAGAAAACACATTTGAAAAAAATCAAGACGTACGAGCGTCTAGATTACAATCTATCCAAACGATTGACACTAAAATCAAAAGCTTTATTGAGTTTTAGAGGGTCAAGACCGTTAGCGACTGAAACGGTAAAATGTAGGTAAATTCACTCATGGGCTCTATTGTCTCTATCGGAACGTGTGGAGAACAGAGCGACGGCAATAACATTATCAAATACCAGGGGGTCTAGCAAAGATCACAATCGCTAACGCTAACGCCTCACGCTAACTCCAAAAATGTATCGAAATGACAGTACTGTGAGCTCTTAGCGGGAGAAATACAGAGCCTATATTGGATCGCTTGTCAAAATCTTCATACAAAAAACAATTAATACTTTTACAAGGTAGTAGGCCAAGTTCGTCTATAGGTAGGTTACCACCGCTTTGCCAGTTATTCTGCCGCCAAGCAGTAGTGTGCAAGCACTACTGTGTTCCGGTTTGAAGGGCATTGTAGCTAGTGAAATTACTGGGCTGAGACTTTATGATCTAATCACACCGTCTAGTAATCTGATTACTAGACTGTGTAATATCTCAGGATCACTTGCGCAGTGCAGTGTCACGCGAAACTTTATTATTTTAAAGTTCCTAGTCACACTGCAACTGTTATGGGCAGCCAAAAAAAAAAACAAAGCGATCCAATATAGACTCTGCTTTGAATCACGCTAAGAACTCACAGTACGGCCCCCACGGTCCTATTAACCGGTTGGTAAATTTAATTTTTTTTTTAATAAGACGCGCATTAAAAAAAGGTTTAGACAATTGTCTAACCCTTTTTTACTGCGCGTAAGCTAAAGAGGTCCAAAAAGATTAATAACGTTAAAAAATGCTAAACAAACTTGATTCACGTTTAATTAATAATAATTATACCTACCTAACAAGTTTAGTGTAACGGCCGAGATTCGCGTAGGTGAATCAAAATCTATATACTGTTATAAAACTGCGACGGAATCAATTCTGTCTGTACATTGAAGATATTTCTTTCGAAATTGGGATCGACTGTAGGTTAATATTAAACTCAAGTGACTTAAACTAATAAATATTTTTTAGTTTATTTATTTAGCTTCAAACTTAGTAAAGCTTGTACCTACTATGGGAATAGATAGATACACAAATTTGTATGGATTTAACAGTTTCAAAACGCAGATTAAATGAATAGTTACTATAGAAATTTTCGAGATATCGAAACGCTAAAACGCTAAACGCTATTATTTTCGCAGGTAAGTATCTGCGGAGTGATCATGTAACATAACTTTGATTGCAAAGCAAAAAGTTTCATTCCTATTTTGATTTTTTCGAGTAACTATGCACATAAGCAACGTATTGAAACTGTCAAGTCCATACAATGTTTGTTTCTATAAGTTGCAGTGGGGTGATTATGTAACTTTTTGACGGGTCCGATAGCTCAGTTGGTAGTATCCCTGCCTTCTGAGTATTCTATGTATGTATTTACATAAAAAAGAGTATCTAAGTATTGTATCAGTTATCTGGTTCCAATAGTAGGTACAATCTATGCCATGCTTAGTTTGGGGCTAGATGGTACTGTGTGAAACGTCCACACATATTTATTATATTATTTATTTAACTTTGATTGTACCTAATGCAACAGGAGAAAATTTATTCCTATTTTCAACATTTTCCTAGTAACTATGCACAATGCACACAAACTACGTTTTTTTTAAACTGTCAAATAAATACAAATGCTTGCTTCTTTAAGTTGCAATCCATGGTTGCAATTATTAAGTTACGTGATCACCATACTTTTT
Source organism: Ennomos erosarius (assembly GCA_963580505.1). Classification (NCBI taxonomy): domain Eukaryota; kingdom Metazoa; phylum Arthropoda; class Insecta; order Lepidoptera; family Geometridae; genus Ennomos; species Ennomos erosarius. The sequence goes on along the minus strand of OY757007.1, from coordinate 2,599,980 downwards.
ACAGCCTTTGTGGTGTGGTGGTTCAGCCGATCAGCTCATAACCCGGTGGTAGGTTTGATTCCCGCGACTGGACAAGTAGTTGTTCACAGAAATAAAAGTGTAAATACTTGTTCTGTGTGTGTGTTGTGGGATCATGGCCCTGGGTCCCTAGATACAGGGAATCCTAGTTAGGGTCCAGGATCTATGTATGTGATCGTTGGGCATTTTTATTTTTTTATTGCATTAGGTTATTTTAAAAACTGATACTATAATTTAATATTATAGACCGCGCGGGTGGAGCCGTGGGCAAGCGATAGTAAGGATTATAATTATGCATAGTTACTTATCAAAGTTTGGCTGAATTTGGTTTATAAATTGGTCAAAGAATAAAAAATATTTGATGTGTGCAGAAATGTCACAGGGTGTAATAATTTTAATCTGAGGTATAGATTAGGATGTACAAAATTGAGTATGCCAGTTAGAAAATGGGACAAGAAATGTAAGAAATTGTGTGTGTGAATAACATGCTGTTATGATTATGATCTTGAACATTTGCGACATGTTATATGAAGATCCATTTAGTTTTTTAAATAATATAGCAGTCATGTTATTTACGGAGTTTCTGCAAGCATTGGAGTAAAACTGCTTAGTAATCATCATCATCATCATCATCATCATCAGCCTGGAGACGTCCACTGCTGAACATAGGACTCCCCCAAAGAGCCCCACTTTGAGCGGCTGCTTGCCTCTTGCATCCATCGGCTCCCCACGGTTCTGACCAGGTCGTCGGTCCACCTAGTGGGAGACCGGCTTACGCTGCTTCCGGTTCGTGGTCGCCACTCGAGAACATTTCTTCCCCATCGATTGTCAGTTCTACGAGCGATGTGGCCTGCCCATTGCCATTTCAACTTGCTAATCCTAAAAGCTATATCGGTCACTTTAGTTCTGCGGATCTCCTCATCCCGGATGTTATCTCGCAGGGAAATACCGAGCTTAGCTCTCTCCATACCTCTTGCGCTATAGGTCTTCTTCTCGTGTATAAACAGCTCAGAAGTAGAATAATTAAATAAGTCAGCAATTGGTCATTTCATGACGTGACAGTTTCAGTTTAGCAACGAGGATAATACAATAGATACTTCAGAGTACTTGCCGTGAGCGTCGCCGGGAACAGAATGCCCGTCTTACTCAAATGGAGCTGTATTTATACTGAATCACCGGGGGCATTCCGTCAAAATGACGCAGTGGGAGTGGTATAGTCGTTAAACAACTGTTTATTGGATTTAATTTGAAAATAACATGGAGGAAGTGTAAAAATATGACAGTCTCCCAAAATATGGCTAACACGTGTAAGCAAGTGGTCAGCCATGATATCAGAACTTTTAAGATGCCCAAAGGCAGCAAAGGCTTCTGACTTGGCTGGACGACTATTTTCTTAGGTAGTATACCCCAGACAAAAATAGAATGCCCTTGGTCGTATTAATACTATTATATACATATACTTTGGTATCAGTAGACAGTACGCAGTAGGCCCACGGGTAATGGGTCATATCAGATGACCCTTTTAGATATTATTTTATTTGATAATAATATCAATAATTTATAAGTTATATAGTACCTACACTTATTATCAGAGGTGTTTTGTTTAAGTGTTATTAAATTAACAACTATTTTAAAAAAAATTAAGGCATAATAGATAAAGTTTTTTGATATTAAATAAACTGTTATTAAAAAAAATTTAAGATATATAAGTAGAGCTTTTTATATTCGGCCATTACTGAAATAATTTCGCACTAGTCATTACTATAATTTGATTTTATAGATAAATCCGCATTCAATTTGGTAATCACTTAAGTTAATAATATTAATAAAAAGTGTGTGTTTTTGTAGCTAGTGAAATTACTGAGCAAATGAGACTTTACGACCTGATCACACAGCCTAGTAATCAGATTACTAGACTGTGTGATTAGGTCAGGATCAGATGTCTCAGGATGACGTGCGCAATGCAGTGCCACGCGAATCTTTTATTTTAAAGCTCCGAGTGACACTGCAACTGTTATGGACGGCCGTGTTGCTTAACATCAGGTGAACGACTAGCTCGACACGTCATTCATTCTCATAAAAAAAATCTAATAGGACATTCATGAATAATAAAAAGAATGTATTATTCTGGTTAAACTGACTTTTTGGATGAAATATCTTTATCAGTTATCTTGACATAAATTTCATTTTTCATTTTATTCATTTATTTCATACAAAGTTTTACATGTGATTACATACTAGGGCCGGTAAACCTCGCAAAGGTTTGTCTTGGCACTAGGGGTCCTCTAAAAGCTAGACAAAAATACAACCTGACATTAATTTCTTACCATGCAACTATACACTCACTTGTGCAAGTAAGTGTACAATAACACAGTGGTATTCAATCCAAGTAGTGAAACATTTTGACAAAACAATGTGATAAATCTAAAATTAAAAAAACAATTGAACCTACAGATGAAATATAGATAAAAAATACAACTGAGTTGAACATCTGTTGTGAAGGTATACAGATTGTAGCATGCTCACCTTCACCACCATTCCAGATCACCATCATCATCATAGATAACTCTTTGATGCTCTGTATATTTACCTCTTTATAGCTACCTACCTATATATAAAAGAGAAAATAAAGAAACTTCGTGTTGAGAAGACGCGGGACGTTAATCAGGTTCGGAACGAGGAAGTGGGAGCTGCAGAAAAAAAGGGTGAAGGAGTTCTGGTGACCTGATATAAAAGGATTCTGAAGAATCTGATAACGACGCTGAAACGTATTCTGTTGTCGGGATTATGCACCTCCGCACCTACCTCATATTAAATAAATAAAATAAATAAATATGTGTGGACATTTCACACAGCACCATCCCCAAACTAAGCATAGCTTGTACTATGGGAACCAGATAACTGATACAATACTTATATACTTTTTGTTTGTAAATACATACATAGAATACAATATACAATATTCATCACACAAATGTTTGGCCCAGGTAGGAATCGAACCCACAGCCCTCAGTTCAGAACGCAGGGATACTACCAACTGAGCTATCGGGCCCGTCAAAAAAATATTGAAACAAAATAAAATAATTAATAAATAAATTCTTTATTATTAACACCATTTCATCAACAAACAAGGTACACATCTTGAGAATTGGAGCTATGGGGTGGGACAGTTTAACACACATTGTGATTGAAGCTGCGCTTATGATACCTGGGTCTAACCATAGAGACCTACATAGGGTCTATAACATGGAGCTAATAAAAAAAGGAGGGAATCCCGTCTGATCTGAAACTGAAGCACCCTTAGGAAGCCGGAACGCTTCGTACGTACGAGCGGGGCACGCACACACTCACATCATATGCAGCCGGTCGCCCTACTTTCATCTGACACACATATGTAATATGTCCACCATTTTGGGCTTCAGTTCGATGTCAACCAAAACTCAATCCTAATTTTTTTATTTCATCCATGGTCTATAACTTCACCCCGCCAGTTACGTACTACCTTTGACTACCTACTTCAACCTCCCTCCCTGGTGTTCCACTAATATTACCGTGTCTGTGCCGCTCTAGAGACCTTAAGTGTTTGTACATAACTGCTTATCTTCCTTCTACCATTCTTCCGTATCTATTATATCCTTCATTGCAAATCTAACGTATCTTTTCCTTACAGCTCCTATTCTACTCTTCCTACCTCATGTCGCCGTCTCCCTCCAGGGTCTGATTAGGTAGGATTAGGACCTAGTCAGGCATCCTAGGACCCTGACAAGATGTTGAACCATTATGTTATAACCTGCCTATAATAGATATAGCTACATAAGTACCTCATTATCATCAACCTGCTGAACCACAGAGCAAAAAAAAACGCTTCCTCGTGCGAAGCGTCATCTGTTTCATAGCTCTGTGAGCTGAACCAATAAAATAAATAATAAATATAATAAATATGTGTGGACATTTCACACATCGCCATCTAGCCCCAAACTAAGCATAGCTTATACTATGGGAACTAGATAACGGATATAATACTTATATACTTTTTTGTTTGTAAATACATACATAGAATACAATATAACACCCAGACGCAGAACAAACATCTATGTTCATTACACAAATGTTTGTCCTGGGTAGGAATCGAACCCACAGCCCTCAGTTCAGAAGGCAGGGATACTACCAACTGAGCTATCGGGCCCGTCAACCAATGCTGAACAAAGGCCTCCACACAGTCATTTTAAGCATCTGCTCGCCTCCTGCGTGTGTGAAGCGTCACTTGTTTCAATGCTCTGTGGGCTGTGGGTAACCGCTACAAAAAGTGGCATTTACTACTGAGTGCTATCGAGCTTAAGAGGGCACGCTAAGCCGTCGGCCCAACTGTTGTCGTCAGACGATAGTCGTGAAGCCAAGTCAGAAGCTTTGGGCTGCCTAAAAATTCTGACACCAGGGCTGACACCACACTTGCCTACATGAGATAAAGAAAACCATTATGGCTGGCCATAATTTGCAAATAGGAGATTTTTTGCAGTGATAATACTGATTGGTAGTATGGTGCAAAAAGATTCATTACGCCTTATAGTTTACGATTTAATTAATGGGATAAAAAGTGGGGAAATTTTGTTATTGTTACAAAAAAATTGATGCTTAACGTTGAATAGATACAGAATAGAGATCTTATTTTATTATCTACTTACTTTCCTATTTGTGATTTTTTTTTATTGATGTTTGTTTCTCGCGAATAATACTTATTATTAGAATTTATTTAACATCAAAAATAAAATACTTACAGCTTATTTGTTTCAATATGCCTTAAACCTAGGCTAGGTTTTTTGTGGCGGTCTTAATCAATTTGACGAAATTAAATGCAAACAGATTGTTTAGTACTACCAAGATTAACAATAGAGCTTTAGACGTTACATATCCAAAGAAAAGCTTGCGAGGATTTTGGTCCTAGAAGTGCATAATTCCCCAGACTGTTTGCAAGTCCTTGCCGGATTGCTTGGACTTGTGGTGGCAATGAGCAGGCCACATCGCTCGTAGAACTGACAAATGATGGGGAAGAAAGGTTCACGAGTGGCGACCACGAACCCACGAACTGGAAGCAGCGTAGTCTATAAATAAATAAATAAATAAATAAAAATGTTTATTTCAGGTTGTTCACCCATAGTGTTAGTACTTTAAACTTAAAATCTATATTAGTAAATGACACATACATTATTTATAATTATATTGAGCGGCTTACTGAGCCACGAGTTGAGCAGACGGGTCTATGAGTAGGACCAAAGATTCAAAACAGCGGGGAGCTGAGGGATGCAGGACACTCAAAATGGAGCTCTATGGGGGATGTCTTCAGGCTGTTGATCATGATGATAATGAGCTTTATTATAAGACACCCCAAACAAAGTTTCCTACAAGTTCGGGGGCAATCAAAACATTTGGATATCTTGGATTGACTATTTTTTTAAATCATCGATAGGCTAGCATTTCACCACAGTTTCACAGATCCTTGTCTGCGTTTATTTAACAGTTGTCACGTTTCACGGTGTATGGTGAGTGATGTATTTTAGTATGGTTTCACAATAAACGCCCCTAGTGAGCGAATTGTGAACCACAGAATGCACGAGATTCTCCATACAAAAACGCACCACTCACCTTGCACCGTGAGACGTGACAACTGTCAAATAAACTCTGACTATTTTCTCTGATGGTAAGAGACGACGCGGTCGACGATGGAGCATGATCGCCTAGAGATGCCGGTTCAGTCTAACCTTAAAACTCCCAGTTTATATATTATGTCAGGAAGCAATGACGCTGGTAAGGTACTTCTAAGAAGTTGACCAAGAATAGGCACAATACAGTCCGTTATCATCTGGCCTAATAAACAATTCTTTGACGGAAGCACATAAATATATTATCATTAAATTCGCAATATATCTTCGGTATGCCAGTCGCAATTCTATTATTGGCGTGTGAGGGTGTTTTAACGTGATTTTTTGGAAACAATAGCACGTGGGTTTTGAAAAATATGTCGTGTTTAAAAGTGATTTAAAGTGGACGTTTGTTCGGAAAATACCGTTTTAAAACGTAAGTGTTTCAGTTTCAATCTTAAGCTAAGGTGTAAAAGTTGATTTTTGGGTTCAGTACTTAATTTAAAAAAATGATGACCTTTTTAATTTAATAAATAATATTTTAATTGTAGGAAAACCTCAAAAATAATTTTCATCTAAAATTAGTTAAGATTGAATTAAAGGTAAGTACTTAACTAAATAACAATAAAAAAATGGTGTCGCAACATATTTCTTTTTAAACTTTGCATATACAAGGTGACCTTGAATTGGTATGTTATCCCGAAAGGCTAAAATAATAAACTCCTTCAAATTTAATTTTTCAGATACTTAAGTTATTATTAGGTCTAATTGCAAGCCCAAATCAGTAATATTTTCTAAAAGCAAAAAGTTTCGGCATGGATGCTTTTACATTTGATTTTAGAACTTTTACTATATCCGTAAAAGTTAAAAAGTTTGGATTTCATGTTCTTGAAAACGGTTGTAATTTTGACGTTACAAACAAACAAACAATCAGATATATAATAGAAAGATGAAGTTTGCAATTCAGCGGTATTCAAAAAATGTTTTAGAACTCAGAACTCCTTCAATTACATAACCTAAAAGCTTTTCTAATAAGTCTTATACATAGTCTTCTTTTTCTTATTTAAGAGGCTTGCTCGTGTTGGTATCGCACAGATTAGAGTAAAAAAATACACTCTTAGTAATAGCCATCTTTTCCTCCCATCTATTCTTTTTTTTTTATCTCTTTTGTCATCCTTTTCTCTCATCTCATTTTCATCTTTTTTTAGTTTTTTTTTTGATTCAATATTTACTTAGAGGCTTTTACCATAGAGAAAGATGGCTGATGATCTTTTGACTTCCCCGTACGAGATGACATCTTTTCTTTTATCTGTATAGGCTTTCCTCTTCCTCTCTTCCTATCTGCCTTTTCTTCTATGATGTTTTTCATAAAGTTGTCATGTTGTGTAAGGTGGCCAAACATTTTTACTCTTCTTACCTCTATTTTCGCCAGTACGTTCCGTTTTTCTTGAACATCTACATAGGTAGTAGACCTGTAAAAATCATAAGCCTCCTTTTTACGAATCCGTACCCAAAGAGTAAAATGAACCCTATTCCTAAGGCTCCGCTGTCCGTCTGTCTGTCCGTCTGTCCGTCTGTCACCAGGTTGTATCTCATGAACCGCGATAATTAAGACAGTTGAAAATTTCACAGATGATGTGTTTCTGTTGTCGCTATAACAAAAAATACTAAAAAAGAACAGAATAAAATAAATATTTAAGGGGGCTCCAAACAACAAGTGATTTTTTTGCTCTACGGCAACGGTGTGGACATTTCACACAGCGCCATCGAGCCCCAAACTAAGCATATAGCTTGTACTATGGGAACCAGATAACTGATACAATACTTAGATACTTTTTGTTTGTATATACATACATAGAATACAATATAACACCAAGACACAGAACAAACATATGTTCATCACACTAATGTTTGTCCTGGGTAGGAATCAAAGCCACAGCCCTCAGTTCAGAAGGCAGGGCTAACTACCAACTGAGCTATCAGGCCCATCAATAGTACTGAACCCGTCGTGCGCGAGTTCGACTCACATATTGGCCGGTTATTTGCAGTAGTTGGGTAAAAATTTGAATAAATCTAACTTGGTTACCTACCCACGGTTAGGTCTCAACTAATTTTTGGTAATTTCTAAAAACGTGATATTTCACGGCCGTCCTGGTTATTATAATAATCGCTCTTTTGTTTGTGTTATGATAAAGCTTACAATAACATTGGAATCTCATAATAATAAAAAAAGCTATCAAATTCTCTGAACCAAACGGCATCTAACTTTACTGTTTTAAATTGGAGGCCATTTTTTGTCAGGAAAATAAGTAAAATTCCTTGAAAAAACTGAAATAGATGATATAAAAATCTCCAATGTTATTGAATTAACATTATCAATTTGATTTTTGTTAGTTATGTTTCATTCGCTTATAAAATTCGAATTGAAATAAGTATTTATCGGTTAAGGCGGTACGTCACACTCAGCGCGCCAAATTCAACTTTACATGCATGTTTTGCTAATTATAGCTTAATTACTCAACGCAATTACATGAAAACTAGTTGTCCGCAAATAAATAGAATGTATCAACAAATAAGGATTAAAAGTATCACCTAAAAATCATTGGTTTAGCAACAATCCGCAAACAACTAATTTTGTCTAAGTATCTATTTATCTAATAAGTGAAATGCAAATAAGCGTCATAGTGAAATTACTGGGCAAATGAGACTTTACGACCTGGTCACAGTCTAGTAATCTGATTACTAGACTGCGTGATGTGTCAGGATGACGTGCACAGTGCAGTGTCACGCGAAACTTTATTAATTTAAAGTTCCGAGTGACACTGCAACTGCTATGGGCGGCTGTGTCGCTTAACATCATGTGAACGACTAGCTCGTCACGTTATTCATTCTCATACATAAGATAAAAATATAGGTATTGTATAAGTATTAATTAATAGTAACGATCTAAATTTTTATTGACATTATAAAACAGAAAAGGGGTCAAGTCTGCAAACTCATTAGTTTGCGATTGATTGAGTAATATTATATAAATATTAAAATTAGCCAGATGTCGACTCAATGTCAACTAAATTCTAACCTTGTGAAAATTAGAATCATTCCCAATTAGACATCATGAATCATGAGGGTCAGAGCCGAAGAAGTAAAACCCCAGCCGGGCTAGCACGGACGGTAGACAAAATTGTCTGTCCCTGTTTTACGTCAAATTCTTCATACAATTTAGATGTCAAGTGGAGTAAAACAGGGGAGAGACAATTTTGTCTACCGTCCGTGCTAACCCTGCAGGGGTTCCAGATGTTACAAAATTATTACGGAGGATTCGGAGCCCCTAAGACGACTTTGTAAAAATTATAGGTATATCCGATTAGACATCCAGTGAATCAGTTTTGAAGAAGAATATTAGAAGGTGAAGAACCCTAGGGCACAAATTTTATACTAGCATACTACTTACTACCTAGGGGTTCCGTATCCCCCATAATTATTATGAAGGATTCGGAGCCCACATGAAGTGTAAATTATAACAAATTTGTGAAAAGGTATTCCCGATTAGACATATTATTTAAGGGGTCAGGGTCGAAGAAGAAAATTAGAGGGTTCAATCGTAGGGGTTCACCTTCAGTCACAAAGTTTGAATATTCAATAACACTACTTATTATGTATTCTGTGCCATTGCGGATATTTAAGTCGGCACTTATCATAAAGAGCAAGGTCTACAGATACAATAGATGGTTCAACTACCTAGATAATTATGTAACTGTATTTTATCACCCAACTAAAACTATTAATAAATGCGGAATAATTTTGATTGTTTATTAATCATCATCATTATTATTCTTTTTTGGATCCACCTTAAACATTGATCTTCTGTGAGGGAAGCCATAATAGGCATGATAACTACTATTAAAAATGAACAAGTAAATATTAGTAAGAAGATTAAAAAGGAAAGCAATAATAGAAAAAATAAGCAAAATCGGTAAATAAATCACGGAGTAATTAGCTTTTAAAGTTTCTACAGGAGGCATCTCCTCATATGTTTATTATATTATTAATGTAGTGTGTATGTTTATGTATGTTAGGTATGTCGTATAATATGTATTTTGTAGTTTTAGTATTTATAGTATTAATTTTATTTTTTTTTACTTATTTTCATTTACTGTACACCGCCAACCTCCCTAAGTATTAATCTGTATCTCTCCATCCAAAGGTTGTCTGGAAGAGATCGCTCTAAGCGATAAGACCGCCCATTGTACTACCATTTTGTTATATTTTTCGTGTTTTAATTTTATCTTGTGTATATTTGGTGTGCAATAAAGTGTTATTCTATTCTATTCTATTCTATCTCCTGTCCCTTTCTCGCGAAACAGAGCGCCCTCACAGTTTTTATGAAAAATCTACTCGTGACGTCACATGCCAAAGAGATTGTATGAAAAGCTACCACAGCTTAGTAATGAGGCCCACTCTTTGGTATACTCGTTGATCTCTTCTCTCAACGTATTCTTTTCAAACCAGGTGAATCATACCCGGCAAGGGCTCTTCACCATGTTGAGGTGGTAGTTGCAGCGAAGGGTGTCAAGATGGTTGCGAGATGATCGGGGTTGACTCTCCTTCTTGTCCACTAAGATAAAGTCTTCATTGTTCAACCTTCGTCAGTTTTATTTTTAAGGGTGGTATTGCACAGGCCGAGATGTTATGCATACGAATTTTTGCGCAGAGTTAGGTTAGCAGTTGTATAGGATATACGTTTAACTTCCTTGGGTCAGCACCAGCAGTCGCAACAGAAGTAAGCGCAAACTTTTTCGGCTGGATCGGCGATTTTGCGGAGCACGCTAGTAGCGCAGTCATCAACCTGCAACGGTGTCTGATTTCAGAGACGTTGACGTGCTGATGTTGACACATGCAATCCCGCCACGCACAAGCACAGTAATATTTGTGTGGACGACAGCGAAATGGTGAGCGCTGCGGTTGCGGTGTTGTTTCGTAATTCAGTCAGTTCAGCCTTCAAACCTTCTTTGGCTCTGAAAGATCGAGTTTGCAGCGTATCTTGTTGACATCGGCCCTCAGGATCGTTCTTCAACAGCTTTGTAGCAGGATCAGAAGTTACAAGAAGCTGGTAACACGTGTCACGAACTTGGAACGTTATCGGGGTTGGTTTCTTTAAAGACGTGTAAAATGTCCTGCACATCCTATTAGTACTGCGATCGTCCCTCGTCTCTCGTTTTGAGGGGGATGGTGGTCATGATTGTGTCAGCTAACACTTTCTAAGCGGCAAGGATTTTGCAATTCGTGTAATGCTTTTGGTGCAGGGGGTCTAGCAACTATCCTTTTCCAGCGTGTCAAACGATAACCCAGAATGTCTGGAAAAGACATGTCCAGCGGAAAAGCGACGTCACGCAATTAAGTCATTCTTTTTAATCAATCTTTTTTCTAAACCCCAGATTAAGGCTGAGCTAGTTCAGCTTCTGTTGCACGAAGACCAGAAGCTTGTGGATACGCGGTTAGAGGGTTTTGCTTCCATTCTGGCGAATAAAAACACGTGTAGGTAATCTAGGTATTTGGAGCAGCCGAGTGCAAATGACCGCTCAAGTCAGCGATATAAATGTGCCTAGGATAATGAGTACGTGAGCTTAGGTACTTCAATTCCTTGCTTATCTATAGGTACCATTTGTAATGTACTCTCCATCTGTCTGTCCATCTGTCACCAGGCTGTATCTCATGAACCGTGATAGACAGTTGAAATTTTCACAGAAGATGTAAGTGTTTATAACAACAAATACTAAAAAAACAGAATAAAATAAATATTTAAGGGGGCTCCCGTACAACAAACGTGATTTTTGCTCGCTTTTATAGAATGGTAAGGAACCCTACGTGCGCGAGTTGACTCGCACTTGGCCGGTTATTATTAAAAATTTATAATTATATTTATCCGTCTTTTATACCGAGCATTGCACCCAATGTGTTTTTGAGTAGTTGTAATATTTTAACAGCGGGGTAAATTAATTACTTATTTCGTCTCAAAGTCCCCATTACTGGATCAGAGCTCTATGGGGACAACTCTTAGAGCATTTAAAAAAGGAGATGGCAAGGCGTTCCCCTCTGCCGGTCATATGGCGCTACTTGGTCATCTACAATATCATAGTGTGCGTGTAGACACTGCGTAACTACGCTAGTTTATATAACGGTGTGCGTGTTGTAAGATGGTGTGTGTGTGCGTGCGTTTACACGGACGGTTCGCGCGTGTGCTGTACGTGTCTACCTCGTCCCCCGTAGAAAATGGCAGGAAAATGGTGCTTGCGGATTATAACCTTAACATCTCCATTTATAGATGCTCTAAGGGACAACTGGCAAAGTAGGGTAGACTGGGTACGGTTGAAACATTTTAGCATTTATCATGCATAGCATCGGGATTTGTTAAGCGAGCGATATCGGAAACATACTAAATAAAAGACCTTATTACTGTCTACATAGGGCAATGTTATTTAAGATCACTGTATAGTCATTTCTGAGCAAAATCAAATTTAAAAAAAACAGTCATTTGTTTTTACCGTCCCCATGCCAGGGTCGGTTGAAACAGTGTCTGAGGTCAATTGAAACACATGCAAATAATCCAAATATAATCAATTATCATCTTTTATTAATCTTCTAATAACATGTTTCGAATGGTAATGGCACAGTTGACTATCACAAATATTTTTATTAAGTAATATTCTGGTCTTTGACTATATTTATAATATAACATTATTTTTAATCAGCCTTCAGTTTTATATTAAGTACAACTTAAACTAAATAATAATTAGATGTTGGTAGCGATAATATTTTTTAAATAAAGTTATATCCTAAGTTGGGCCTTATATCCCATTTCTTGATTGTCACCGTTACCAGTCGAATCTCGTTTACGTATATAAATAAATAAATATGTGTGGACTTTTCACACAGCGCCATCTAGCCCCAAACTAAGCATATAGCTTGTACTATGGGAACCAGATAACTGGATAGAACACGTATTATGTATACTTTTTGTTTGTAAATTGTCCGTAAGGCGCAAATTGTTAGCATTACCTTACTTTAAGGAAGCAGTTCCGCTATTAAACAAGATGCATTTGAATTAATTAGCATAAAATATTCTACAACTTAACATAATATGAGTGCAATGTGCCTTTGTGTGAACTTCGATCTGGGAACTTCACAGTTACGTCACATGGTTGGTCCTCCTAATATCTTCCAGGAAGTCTTCAAAGATACTCTCCATGACGCCGAAAGGTTAGAAAGGTTTTAAACTTTGGGCTGTATGAGATGATGTAGGGGTAGGAAGTTCAGCTGCGAAGCTAGCTATAAGTAACTATAAAGTCTTTCATATAGGTAGGTACTGAATTTAGTAATTACTTAGGCAATTAAACGTTTTTTTTTATGAGAATGAATGACGTGACGAGCTGGTCGTTCACCTGATGTTAAGCAATACGGCCGTCCATAACAGTTGCAGTGTCACTCGGAACTTTAAAATAATAAAGTTTGCGTGACACTGCACTGCGCACGTCATCCTGAGACATCACACAGTCTAGTAATCAGATTACTACACTGTGTAATCAGGTCATAAAGTCTCATTTGCCCAGTAATTACACTAGCTACAATGCCCTTCAAACCGGAACACAGTAGTGCTTGCACACTACTGCTTGGCGGCAGAATAACTGGCAAAGCGGTGGTACCTACCTAGACGAACTTTGCAGAAAACTGTTACCACCTAGTAAATACTAAGCTATTTAAGCTAACTACTACAATAATAAAAACTAAACTAAGTACTTAGCTACACGACATTTTTTAAGATTGTCTTATTCCTGTCCATACAGAGGTAGCCTGGAAGAATTTTCATTATGCGATAAGGCCGCCCGTTGTTCTACCATTCTTTATGTTGTATCATGTGTAGTGTTCAATAAAGTATTTTTGTATTGTATTGTATTGTATTGTACTCTACCTACTACAAATAACATTTGAACTGTAAACTAGCCAGGATGGCCTATAGACAGTCCAAATGCTCCAGCCCACTGCCGGTAGGTAGCGTGCCCAACATGCTGGCAGCATTGCTGAGTTGAATTGCAATGCTGAGGCGTTGAGCCAAATAAGTGCCAGCATTGTGGTCACGCGTCGCATCGCGGTTGGACCAGGCGTCTTCGGAAAACGCGACGAGCTAAGGGAATAGGCAAGGATTGGGCAGGAGTGTTCTCTTACGCCTGCTAACTATGGCAACCCTTATAATAAGCGTCCAAAGTGACGTCTTATGGCTTATGACTATCGGGTGATAAATATGTAAAATTGAAACTGTTGAACTGTCTTTATCATGAACAGGCTTAAGACGCCCATTGCTGAACATAGGCGACCCCCACAGAGCGCCGCGGCTGCTTGCCTCCTGCATCCATCGGCTCCCCGCGGTTTTCACCAGATGCAGTCCCCTTACCAACCGCTGCGTCTTCCATATCAATGTTGAATGTGCGTGCTTTTAAATTATTATCAAATACAGGGTGTAATTGAATTCATTAGCATCCTTTGAAACTAGGTATCTACTCCTAATACCGGTCACGTGTGGACCAAAATTTTTGAATTCTAACACATTAGTTTGTTAAAATAACTCCAAAAATGGAATAACTTACTTAATCAAATGCTACAATACAAAATTTAATGAAAATAATAAATTACTGCTTTTAATTAGTACATACAAGGTATAAAAACGTTTAAATGTATCACAATCATCCGTGCCAACTGCGTTAGGCGCCGCGGCAATCTTCATAATTTTCAGTAAAAATATTTTCACTTACACTCTTTACTCTTTAATAATCATCTATAAATGATGTACTATCATGGGCTCAATTTATGCTAATGAATTAAATTACATCCTGTATACAAGACTTATTCGCGCCTTAAAAAGGCTTTTATGCTACCTATTTGTCGTGGATTATTAAAATATCGTAAGGAGTTTCTGCCGCTGCTATTGCATTATGTTTCGTGTTGATAGAAATTATAAAAAAATTATTGGTCCATTGATATAGTGTCGGAAGTAATATTCTTTAAAAAAAGATCTTCAGGTTTAGTTTCACAACCCTTTCGGACAATCAGAAAATAAGCTCAAATACTTAGCTAGTTCTGTACACCTAGTACGAGTTTCGATAGTTAACTAAAACTTGATTCGTTTACGTTTTCTCCCTTTTCTCCCATACATTTCTCTGCAGCGCCCCTAGCGGACACGTTGATGAACTAAAAATGGCAGTACAAATTTTAAATGGATTCGCGCGTATACACGTATTGGAAAACTCGTACCAGGGGTACTGTGCATGGATTTTAGGGAGCATGGACCTCGTAGTTCCTGGGCCCCTAGATACAGGGAATCCTAGTTAGGGGCCAAGATCTTTGTATGTGATTGTTGGGCGTTGTTTATTTATTTTATTTAATCAAAACATTCCACGAAAACACAAATGAATTGCGGATAAAGCCGCATGCCCTTTTTATTTGATAAATTGTACTTATTCATTTTATTCCTTTTTTAATGTTAATTTTATTTCTTGTTACAGGATCACCGGAATATTGGCTGAACTAACGAAAATTATCGAAAAATAACGATATTTGGAATGAACTCGAACCGAAGTAAAAATAAAATAAAAACTCCGAAAATTAGTCAAATAAAATTATCTCTATGTGCTGGAGTGCAGTGTATAAGTGTATAAAATTAAATAAATTTGACAATAATATAAAAGGAGCATCGAAGGCAGAGACGATGTTTGCCGTTAACCGTGAGTACTTAATTATTTTACTTTTCAGGGTTCCGTAGTACTTCAAGGAACCCTTATGAGTTCGACGTTTGAGTTTATCTATCAATCTAGATTTTAATTATACCATGTTATACATACAAGGAAATAAAATATAATAACTAAAACCAAATTAGATGTAAACTAAAATAATACTAATCTAAAACTAAAACTAAGTACATAATTAATATCAATTGTTTAATTTTGCAATTTTAGTTATAACTTAGTCGTAAAATGATTTTATAGTAAGTACAGGAAACCCCTATTTTTTTACACAACAATTTATGTACATTTTCAAACGTACTGAATTAGTTATATTTATTTTAAATAATACATTACGTAATTGCATTTGAAAAAGAGCTCTTGTAAATATAAACTACTTAGTTACTCATTTTATTTTTATTAGAGTTCCGTACCCAAAAAGTAAAACGGACCCCGTATAAGGCTCCGCTGTCCATCCGTCTGTCACCAAGCTGTAATCTCAAGAACCGTGATAGTTAGACAGTTGAAATTTTTACAGATGATGTATTTCTTTTGCCACTATAACAACAAATACTAAAAACCATACAAATTAAATATTTAACAGGGCTCCCAGATAACAAATGTGATTGTTTTGCTGATTTTTATAGTTAATGGTACAGTATCGCGCGCGAGTCCGACTCGCACTTGGCTGGTTTTATTATTTTAATTTTTAACCTTGCTATTGAGTAGGCCCCAAAAGTAATAAATAAAATATCTTTGTAGATAATGGTACAGAACCCTCCATGCGCGAGTCCGACTCGCACTTGGCCGGTTCTTTAAGTCGGAAAACAAATATTAAAAGACCACCACAATTTATCAAGGTATCTTCAAAGAGCCTATCATTTTCTAAGTTCCGGTATCAGGTTCTGTAACTGGGTTTCCCAAGGTTTTAATACAGGTTTAATTTCATAGAATTTCCATTTACAGATTGTATGGAAAATTACAGTAAACAATACTAGATCGCACTTAATATATTCTCCTATAGCATCTAAGTATTAGCAAGTTGAAATCGCAATGGGTATATATTCTATAATATAGGTCACATCGTTCGTAGAACTGACAACCGATGGAAGAAAGGTTCTCGAGTGGCGACCACGAACTGGAAGCAGCGTAGGCCCCCCACTAGATGGACTGAAGATTTGGTGAAAACTACGGGGAGCCGATGGATGCAGGAGGCGAGCAGCCGCTCAAAGTGGCGCTCAATGGAGAAGACCTATGATCAGCAGTGAACGTCTTCAGGCTGATGATGAAGATAAAAAAAAGTACAAATAACTAAGGTTTAGTTATTTAGTTGGTTAACTCGGGATTAAAACGAAACACGCGTGTGCTTCTTCAACAAGAATAGAATATAATAGTAAAACTCTTTTCGTTAACAAGGCCAAAGATTCTTTTTTTTTTCTACGGAATAAGCTCGTTTTTACGAGAAACATGGCCGTCGCTAGTCACGCGGAAGATTCGCTTAAAACGCGAAAAGTTGCGTGTTTGAAAATAAGTTATAGCTTTACACGCGTATACTTTAACAGCAATGTATATGCGTTAGTATTTTTAAATACTTTTATTTTGTATTAAAACTTAAATAACATAGAATATATACTAATCTAAACTTAAATAACTTTTAAAACTAGTTCAATAAATATGTACACATAACTAAAAACGAAAAACCTAATAAAAAAGACTATATCGCTAAAAATTGCTATAAATAAAACACGGAATTTAGATTGCTTTCTGCGGAGAGCGTACCCAAAAAGCTGGCGACATTCCCTCGTTGAATTGCGAGGCTGATACGTTGGCCGAGGTATGCGCCAGCCCTTTGGTCACGCGTCACCTTGACCAGCCGTCTGGACAGCTCCCTGACAAGGAGCCGCGCCTGCGGGCCCCAGGGACCCATTGTTTCAACCCCAAACGGAGCAAATATGTAACCATGCGTTAGTTGTATAAAAAATATCAAGGAAAACGGTTGAAACATTTGAGATGAAATTTTGAGATCGATCACTGAGATTATTACTACAACAATAAATACAACACATAACAACGTCTTTTTTGTCGCAGAAACTAAGGTTCTAATTATAATGAAATTAGCCAAAACAGTGGTCAGTCGCTTGAAACGCGTTATAATTATTACAAAGGTTATATTTCACATAGGTATTTTAGTTATGCGAAGTATTAATTATGTTTTTAATAACACTTTTTGTGCGGAACGGAACTAAAAAGTGGGGAAAACATCCAAAACAATTAACATAATAGGTACATGTGAAATAAATGTAGATTCATAGGTACCACCTACCTATTAATGAGAATAGATATAAGAATAAGCCGGAAGTATCGAACGCGAACCGAACTGAGGCAACTAAAACCAAACAGTATAGTTTTACGTTTATCTGTTAAAAGCGCTTTCTTGTAGGCAGCGATAATTAATGGGGTATATAGATAGACGTGTTTTAGATAGGAACCCGCGACTTAGCAAACCTAGGGTAGGTTTTTCTGATGCATTAGAGTGATTAACCATTGGTTAAAAAAATAACCATTAGTTACCTCAACTACGGACCAAAAAACCCATCGCTAGTAAAACGCAGAGATATATATGGCTTAGTGGATACTGGGTATCTAATAATTTAATGTTTCATATTTTCCTTTCACGTAACTGTTTTTTAACAATTATTGAATTCATAATGGTGGTGCTTCATAAACAATGTTGCTCAAAATAGTTTTTATATTGATATTTTCCCTTATTTCCAGTAGCTGTGATGACGATGATGATGGTGATGATGATAATGAACAGCTGTGGTTATATTGCAAAATTGTGATTACACTTTAGAACTTTTTGGCTTCATTTTCTAGTCTTAAGCGTGCAGTCTGTATTGTTCTCTAGTCTCTACCCCGGAACTTTTTACAGTAACTTTTGTTCACAAGAAGTTTTTAATTTGAACTGCCAAAAACACTGATTATGTTCATTGAATGGATTAACGATCTGACATAGATAAAGTACGCATGTAAGTACACGAGTAATATTGCCGAGTCATCAAATTGTTGCATATTTTTTGTGATAGTAGATATCTCTCTACGTATTTAATGTATGGGTAACTTTGAAGGCCACATCGCTCGTAGAACTGACAGCCGATGGGGCAGAAAGGTTCTCGAGGGGCGACCACGAACCGGAAGCAGCGTAAGCCGGCCTCCCACTTGGTTGACCGACGATCTGGTGAAAACCGGGAGAGCCGTACGTTCGATCATCGTTTTTTCAACGTATAAAAAGTTATCAAAATCGAATAACTGTTAGACGTGGAAAAACTTTGACACTTTTTGTATGGACAAGAGGGGCTTCTCTTAAGTTCAATGTGGCAAAAGTGGGAGGCAACTAGCTGGGCGGACACCCCTGTACTCTGAGTGCGAACCTTGGCTTGGACCGTTAGGAGGAAAGAGAAGGCTACGTCCGCTGGAGGAGTGGGCCCCATGAAAGCCGCGACCGTTCTAGCGGGGTACCTCGCGATCGCCGGCCGGGCGGGTCGGTGTCTGATTGTGTTGGCTTATATACATTATACAGCGCCGGCCCAAGGGTATAGAATAGCAAGAGCAGTCGCTCAAGGCGCGAGAGGTCACGGGGTGACAAAATATCAAATGCGAAAAAATTTCGAGTTGATTTTTCAATGGCCGCTTTTGAGATACTGCTTTGGCGGAATGTCGGGGGCAAGCGCGCTTGCGTTGTTTATGTATTCAGTCGCAACGCCTTTACGGTATTTATTTCCCTACGGTATTTTTAGATTTAAATTAATGCTTAGCCTAGCTAGAGGTTAAAAAATTCAAATATTAAAATTTAAAATTTCATAAGTGTTGACTTTTACATTAATATTTATTTTCGATATTTTGTAATTATTATTTAGTTATTTAACATAAACTGCAACACAAATAATGTGATGTGAAAGGGTCGCCAACTAAAGGGCGCCTAGAGGCAATCTCGCTCCACCCAAACCCACTGCCTATACCCGGTGCCATTACCTGGGCTAGACTGGTCTTATGATACTAATGCAGCCAAGGTACTATGGCTGACGACCGCCCGCCCAACATGTATTTGGGCCGTGACGATACGGGGAATACCAAAAAGGTATCTCAATAAAAATAACAAACTAGATAAAATGAAAAAGATGGTAAAATCATAATACATTTATTTTCTTAATGCGTCAAGGATTTAAAAGTTATGTTAATTTAATTCTATCTTTTACGGAGTAAGGAGACCGTGTGATGACTCAAGATGTTTTGTTTCTTTCCATCGTGCAAAATCGGAAAGAGAGAGGAAAACGTAGAAATCCAGAAGGCTACGATTGCGGTTTTATTTATAACCGCATAGACAGTGTCAATGGATTTTTTTATTTTTTTGATTTGAATACGTAGACCTTAGTAAGCATAGTGATTCAGGGGACCTCAGCGCTGAGCCTCAGCGCTGAGGTCCCCTGAATCAGATATTCGTTGGTTGAATCGAGGTTGGACGCTGAGCCTCAGCGCTGAGGTCTCCTGAATCGCTATGCTTACCAAGAACGTTTTTACGTAAAATTTGCTTTGTTTTGCTTTATTTTGATAAAGTAAGTAGAATATGTTTTAAATTTAAACCTCACAACTAAAGTATGTAGGTATACCTAAATTGTTTTTGAAATATTTCCATTGTTAAGCAATTGTAAATTATAGTGTTGCTAAATTATTTTGGAAAAATGGGCGCCTTTGGATTTAAATATAGTATTTGTAGCAATGAACTAAGTACCTATAAAGGTATAATATGGTAGGTAATTGCATAAACAACAACGAGTAAAACAACGAGGCGTATTTGTAACTTAGAGCATTTAAAAAGGGAGGTGGCAAGGCAAGGCGTTATTTCTGCCGGTCATATGCGCTACTTGGTCATCTACAATATCATAATGTGCGTGTAGACACTGCGTAACTACTCTAGTTTATATAACGGTGTGCGTGTTTTAAAATGGTGTGCGGCGTGCGTTTACACGCGCGGTTTGCGCGTGTGCTGTACGTGTCTACCTCGTCCCCCGTAGAAATTAGCAGAAAAATGGTGCTTGCGGATTATAACGTTAACATTTCCGTTTATAGATGCTCTAAGGTGTCAAACCAAAACGTTCCTTGCAAAACATTGCCACATTTGCAATATATAAATATCTAAGTACCTAGCATATTCTAACCAGTCATTGATGACATTGATGATTCGAAAAATATTGCATCTATAAATGAATACCTAGACAATTCTAACAAGTCATTATAAGCGATGATTCACCTTATAGATTCCGTATGAAATTAACATTGAAATGATATTCTGACGTTGGAGGTAAACAGAATGACTACGTAAATAAAAGTCCATGTTTATGCATTTCATGATGACGTTAAACCATGGACAAGATCTCAAAATGCATTTTGGATCTATTAGAAACACATATAACTTCCTTGGCATTAGAAAAATATCCAACCCCAATAAAATGACTAATAGAACTGGATTATCTCGCTTAAAACGCGATACATTGCGCATTAGAAATGAATTTAGCTGTACACGCGCGTAATTTAACAGCAGTGTATACTCGTCAAGTATCGAACATAGACAAAGTTCATAGCAACTCTTAACCATACTTTATGATTTGTAAAGTACTTAGACGGTGTTTATTTTATTAATATTTAGGAGAAACAAACAGTACAGTATTTAGCTTAATTAACTAAGCTTCATCGTCATCATCATCAGCCCATAAAAGTCCTGCTAGATATAGGCCTCTCACAAGGTACGCCATTGAGCCCGATCTTCGTCTCTTCTCATCCAATTACTGCCAGCCACTCGGCGCAAGTCGTCGCTCCACCTAGTCGGTGGGCGTCCTAAACTACGTTTGCCAAGTCGCGGTCTCCACTCAAGAACACGTCTTCCCCAACGGTGGTTTTCTTTTTGTGAACGGGCTAATGCTGTTGATCTCTAACGACCTGTAGGGACACATTTGTTTATAATATTGACGACGCCGGCGCCGACCTATATACCGTTATATCAGTACCTATGTATCATTTTGACGGGCCCGATAGCTCAGTTGGTAGTATCCCTGCCTTCTGAACTTAGGGCTGTGGGTTCGATTCCTACCAAGGACAAACATTTGTGTGATGAACATAGATGTTTGTTCTGCGTCTGGGTGTTATAGTGTATTCTATGTATGTATTTACAAACAAAAAAGTATATACGTATTGTATCAGTTATCTGGTTCCCATAGTACAAGCTATGCTTAGTTTGGGGCTAGATGGCGCTGTGTGAAATGTCCACAAAATATTTATTTATATTTATTTATTTAGTTCAATTATATATTTATTTGTGTCCGTGAATCGTAGTTTCCTTGGAGTCCACCGCACCATGAATAGGAACACGCCCGAGTATGCCAGGCAAGATCATATGTTGCCACAGACCTTTACAGCGTCACCGGGCGGGAGGGCAGGCGCTTAAGGCACCCAGCCGACAAAAGTGGGGGGCAACTAGCCCAAGGGCACCTCTGGGGTGCGAGCCTCGGCTTGGGCTGTTTCCGGGATAAGAGGATCGAGAAGGCTACGTCCGCTGGAAGAGTGGACCCTATGGAAAGTCGCGACCATTCTAATTAACTTACGGGGGGTACGTCGACCTCGCCGGCGGGGTCGGTGTCTGGCTGGTATCCTATACCGGTGCCCAACGGTGGTCGGTTCTTCGGCAAATATGGCCAGCCCACTGCCACTTCAGTTTGCTAATTCGGTGGGCTACGTCGGTGACCTTGGTTCTCTGTCAGAACTAATCTTACTTACACTTAAACCAATAAAGTTTCTACATATTAATCAATCATGAATGAAAAATACCCTATTGTAAGTACATACCTACCTACCACTTAATTATGAACATTGGAAAAGTGGTAGTACTTATAATGACTTTATCGTCTTTTTAAATATTATTATTTATCTGTACCTTTAAAGACCAGTTGATATTAAAAACTTGTAGGAATCCCTTTTTTTAGCTCTATTTAGCACCGTTTATATTAAAACAGAATGTCGTCGGCTTACGACATTGTTTTTTTATTATTTTTTTTAATTAAATGAAACGGTATAAATAAGTGCGACGTGGTCACCGTTCCTTATGGTCATCTTAAGGAATAAGTGCCGTTCGATCACAGGCCCGTTCTGTCACAGTTTTGCAAACCTATACAAAGACTCGCGATCGGCCACACTTTCAAAATAAATGCTTTTAATACTAGTGACTAGAAGTTGCTTTCTGTATGTAGTAGTAGTAGCTCTCTTAACCCTTTTTGAATCGAAAATTACGAGACAATTAAGATACATAGTCATAGTTACATTGATAATACAAGTAGTTTAGCCCTGCTCTAGGTACCTACCTACTCACTTAAAGGTTATGAGTTTTTTTTTTGTTGTTAATTTTGGCTCCACACATAGTGTATTTAGCCAGCGTCAAGTATTGTAATTTTTCATCATGTTAATTGAATATTTCACGTAAAGTCAAGTCTTAGTCATAGTCATAGTCCAGTCTAAGTCATGCTCCATTAAAGTGGTGGCAACTTTACTAGAAGCTTCTATTGAATTTTGAAAGCAACACGAAAAATCACGTTTCACCACATTATATTACTTGCCTACACTCATGCTCGTAATTCAGCACTTAAAGCGTAAAACGCCACCAATTTTAACACACACACACACACACACACACACATACACACACACACACACACACACACACACACACACACACACACACACACACACACACACACACACACACACACACACACACACACACATACACACACACACACACACACTAGAAAAAGCACAAGTTTTGAAAATAATACAATGCAACGACGACGTGAACTTTTCCGCGTTCCCGCCAAAACTCCGGTTAGAGGTTTTTTAATTAAACGTCAGCGATTTGAGTTTTGGAGAGCAGTATGTCATTTCTGATGCGGTCTGATAGTTTGACTCCCAAAATACTGCGCTCCATGGCCCGCTGGCAAACCCCAAGGGCGGACTTCTGATGTTCAGTTGAGTCAATGACCAAGTCTGAGCACCGTAGGTAGGAGTCACCAATCCAATAGTCAATAAAAATATATATAAAGGTCACATGTCTCACCTTGGTCGGGTTGGTGTAAGATCCGACCGTGTGGATGGTGGTTGATGTCTTCATTCGGTCGGCAACCACCATCCTGACCACATACAATATCTTTTATACATCTTTTGTTATATATTATATAAGTAACTTACATAATTTATTTTAGTATTTTAGGATGTGTGTATTTGGAATAAATGTTTTTTCTTTCTTTCTTTCTTTCTTTCTTTATGCAGTCTTTTGCGCATAAGTGGGGCACGTACTCAGCCTACGGAAATTTACATAGTATTTCTTTGCAATACAAGTTGACCTTGAATTGATATGTTATCCCGAAATGAGGGGACTGGGACCATGATACCCCACAAGTTGTGAGAGTCTTACTTGAAACTGGGTGTTTCCTAGCTTCCATGGTTAAAAGTAAATCCACTCGCAAAATTGCACGTGCGATCGCTACGAGAGTTAACAAGATACTATAAATTCATTTCTAAACACAGGTCGTTAAACTCATTTATGTGCACTCGGTCCAAGACGAAGTTTAACCACCCAGCTGCGCTAAAGCTATTTTCGAACGTAAACTTTACATGGCATTTCTTCAATGAAAAACTGTTAATTTAGTAAAGTCGTAGAAGAAACATTGTCTACCTTGGGGTGTAGATTTACCCCCTTTCGGGATAACATATCAATTCAAGATAACCTTGTATACCTTAGTAGATTTTTTTACTGTATATAAGCTATTTAGGTCTTAAAGTGAATCACGCTAAAAGGTGATAGTAAGGACACATGCAAGCTTTGGCGACTTCACATCTAATTACATTAGAGCACCATCTTTATCATTTAACTAGTCTAATAACAATAACAAAACAATAATGATACCTAAACCTAACGTTTTAGATTTACCAATTTGTTTCAACCGACGCAATATCATAAAAATGTCATTAAAAATGTATTAAAATATAAAAGGATTCCAAATAATATTGATATTTATTTCACGGTGTGACCTTAATTCCTTAATTAACGTTTGTAATTAAATAATAATCATAATTAGTAAAACCTGATCCGTGCGTTCGTAGATTAATAAAGAGAGATATAATGGATACAATAATTAGGTACCTATACCTATACCTATAACCTATACCTATACCGTGCTCAAGCTTCGCAGATCGTGCCCGCCTCTTAGCCGCCGCCGAGTGGGAATCGGGTTTGTGGCTGCAGGCTCTCCCATCGCCAAATACTGGCACACTTATGGATTCGTCATCTTTCAGAATTGCAGCATCCCTTCGCTTGGGCGCATCTTGTTCTGCTCCACACCGCTGCCAGTGTGGCACTGCTGTCGACCAGCTCGGTCACCATGGCCTTTCTTGCGTCCGAAGTGCCGGGAGGATTCCTCGCCACGCTACTCTTAATGATATAATCCGTCGGGCTTTTACCAGCGCCAACTGTGCGGCTATTTTGGAGCCTAGTGGCCTTTTACGCGATGATGGTAAAAGACCCGATGGAATGACTTTGGTTCCTTGGAAGTTGGGGCGGCCGTTGGTGTGGGACGCTACGTGTGTAGACACCCTCGCGCCGTCACATCTTCCTGGAACACAAAATAAGGCTGGTGCGGCGGCGAATTCTGCTGAGCAACTAAAAAGGCGCAAATATAGTAACATTGATAGCGGTTATATATTTGCGCCTTTTGGAGTTGAGACGCTGGGGCCTTGGGGACCGAGTGCCCACCAAATCTTCAAAGACCTGTCCAAACGTCTGGTCGAGGCAACACGTGACCAAAATGCTGGCCTCTTCTTTGGGCAAAGGTTGAGCATTGCCATTCAACGTGGCAACGCTGCCAGCATTTTGGGCACTTTGCCTACTGGTAGTGGTTTGCTAGATTAGTTTTGTATTATAGGTATTGTTAATTTTATAGTTTTAGTTTGGTAGTAGTTTAGTTTTACGAATAACTGTTTAAGTTTGTTTTATTTCTTTTGAGCTCTATTGGTCTCACTGTAGATTGTCAAATTGTAATGTAAATAAATTACTTGATTAAAATAAATAATGAAGGTACCTATTATACTACGGGCCCTATAGCTCAGTTGTTTGTAGCCCTGCCTTCTGAACTGAGGCCTGTGGGTTCGATTCCTACCCACGGCAAACATTTGTGTAACGAACATAGATATTTGTTCTGTGTCTGGGTGTTATATTGTATTCTATGTATGTATTTACAAACAAAAAAGTATTTAAGTATGATATCAGTTATCGGATTCCCATAGTACAACCTTTGTTTAGTTTGGGACTAGATGGCGCTGTGTGAAATGTCTGCACAT
The DNA here is from genome assembly GCA_963580505.1 of Ennomos erosarius. Lineage (NCBI taxonomy): Eukaryota > Metazoa > Arthropoda > Insecta > Lepidoptera > Geometridae > Ennomos > Ennomos erosarius. The sequence continues at coordinate 2,574,119 of OY757007.1, read as the reverse complement.
TATTTATTATATCCATAAGTTTTGTGACAAAGGAATCATTGTCATCGTCATTTCAACCCGTATCAACCACAGATCACGAAACCTTAGAATAAAAACCACATACCTACTTGGTGACATGTAAGCAATTTACTGCCAGGTAAAATCGCGCCACAACACAAATCAGAATATCTCTTAGTTCGATTTTGCAAATGTTTGCTCTCGAAAAGTCTACTAATCTACGGATATTTGTTTGTGAACATAGAATACAATATAACACCCAGACACAGAACAAACATCTATGTTCATAGCACAAAATGTTTGTCCTGTGTGGGAATCGAACCCACAACGTATAGTGCAGAAGGCAGGAGCTACTACCAACTGAGCTATCAGGCCAGTCGCAGTATGGACTAGTGATATTATTATTATACTTACAGTCTGTTCATCTCTAAATAAAAGAAAGTCACGTATTGTCGTACATGTTGATTAATTTTATCTCACTACAACTACTTAATTTTTTTTAAATTATCAATTAAGTTTCTTTAGCTGATTTGACCGCCTCTGGTATGGTGGTTGAGCAGGTCGGCACATAAACTGGAAGCTGTGGGTTCGATTCCCGCTACTTTCCAAATGCCTATTTTGTGTGCAGTAAATAGCGGAAGTACTTGTTCTAGGTGTGGGTTGTGGGAGCATGGTCCTCGTAGTTCCTGGCTCCCTAGATACAGGGATCTAGTTAGGGTCCAAGATCTATTTAGTAGGTGATCGTTGGACGTTACTTTTTTGTTTTTTTATTTCTTCACTATCTTTTTTATGAGATTGAATGACGTGACGAGCTAGTCGTTCACCTGATGTTAAGCGACACGCCCAAAACAGTTGCAGTGTCACTCGAAACTTTAAAAGATCCACGTGACACTGCACTGCGCACGTCATCCTGAGACGTCACACAATCAAGCAATCAGATTAAGAGACTGTATGATCAGATCAAGTCTTATTCGCCCAGCAATTTCACTAGCTACAATGCCCTTCAAACCGGAACACAGTACTGCTTGCACACTACTGCTAGCTAGTTATTATTTCAATTCAAATTACGTAACGGAAGTTTTTATATCAAGACAACGCGGAATTAAAATAGGTAATTTAATTATAGTGACGTCAAAACCATTAGCTCGTGTTCGGTATCAAACCAGAAACGAATACGTTCTGATTCACGGAAATAACAGATTAAAAATATCGGAAAATATTGGAGACAGTTTAAACCACAGACCTAGATTTTTTACTTACCTTTTTATGACGTCAATGAAATTCCCATTTTAAACAGTTGGATATAAATTTATTGCTTTCTAATATTAAATGCAATTTTATTAGAACTTGTATTCATACAACAACATATGTTTTTATTGTTATAGTTGCTAAAAAAATCCTGAATACGTGTGTTGGTCTCGTCTTTCTTTTATATTGATGAATTAATTTTTTTTTACTAAACTGCGAGTGTTGCTCATATAATTAAAATTCAAATATTAATCTCTCTCTTTAATTTTTTATTAAGAAATATTTGAAATTCATTATTTTTATGTTAAGTTTTACAGGATTACGTAGGATTATTATTATGACTAAATATATTTATAGTAGTCATAATAATTAATTAACATGTCACAAAACTAAATACGTATGAAAATAATTACCTATACAAAAATAGCATCCTTTTCAGATAAATGTTTATGATTTTTATAGCAGTATCGCCTGCTCTGCGTAATCTACAATTAATTTGTAAAGGAAAAATTAGAATCACGAGCGGGGATTGAACCCGCATCCATCCATCCCTCAAGCCGGGATATGCTTTACTTAAGCTACCGCGACAAGTGGTCTCATGTCCGAATTTTCAAATAACCCTCCCCTAACTGCCTGGTGCAAATTCAAAGTCAAATTACGTTTATTATAACATGAACTGCAAACCTATTAATTACGTATACATAATAATATAATTATAATTCATTAACATCTGATTAAATGAATTAATGTCAAGTAATAATAATATGAAACGTATGAATAAATAATATATTTAATAATTATTATGCTAAAAGTCGTATTATCATAAAACTATTTTTATATGATACTATATTTATTTTCCATATGCCAGCACAATGACATGGAAAATAATGACTATTTTTCAACTGCCGATTTTACTATGCTCTATCTATATTATAAAGAAACTGTAACAGGTCCAATGCTGTACATTGAAGATATTTTGAAAAAAATTTTTGGAGGGTACCAAAAAACCCGAAGCCAAAAGGAAAGGTTCACACATGAGACCACTTGTCACGGTAGCTTAAGTAAAGCATATCCCGGCTTGAGGGATGCATGGATGCGGGTTCAATCCCCGCTCGTGATTCTAATTTTTCCTTTACAAATTAATTGTAGATTACGCAGGCGATACTGCTATTAAAATCATAAATATTTATTTTCATTATTTTCTGTTTGTCTGTCCGTATCTTGGAAGAGCATCACGCTGAAACTACTGAGTGGATTCAAATGAAACTTGGCATGATGTGAATTCATACTCCAAGGTAGGTTAAAAAATACTTTAACCCAAAACTCAGCATGGGTCTCGCGGGAGAGGGGGATGTTACAATGTGTATTTATTTTTAATTCATTAATGCGTGGTCCGATTTCATTCATTTTTTTTTGTTAGAAAGGTGGTACTTTAAAGATTGTCTTGTAAATATTTCAAGGTCATCGGTTTTGTGGTTCAGAAATTACAGACATCTTTCAGTATTAGATCCAAAGCCACTCCTATTCTGTTTGGTGGTGAAGACGGAAGGCTGGCGCACCTGCCATCTTTCACCTTCATCCATTCATTCTTTTCGATTATCTTTTCCCCCTTCCTTCTCTCTTCCTTAGAGATTTTTATGAGAATGAATGACGAGCTAGTCGTTCACCCGATGTTATGCGACACGGCCGCCCATAAATATAAATATTAAATAAATATGTGTGGACATTTCACACAGCGCCATCTAGCCCCAAACTAAGCAAAGCTTGTACTATGGGAACCAGATAACTGATATAATACTTAGATACTTTTTTTTTGTTTGTAAATACATACACAGAATACAATATAACACCCAGACGCAGAACAAACATCCATTTTCATCACACAAATGTTTGTCCTGGGTAGGAATCAAACCCACAGCCCTCAGTTCAGAAGGCAGGGCTACTACCTACTGAACTATCGAGCTATTGAGCCCATAACAGTTGCAGTGTCACTTGGAACTTTAAAATAATAGTTTCGCGTGACACTGCACTGCGCACGTCATCCTGAGACATCACACAGTCTAGTAATCAGATTACTACACTCAGTAATTTTACTAGCCACAATGTTCTTCAAACCGGAACACAGTAGCGCTTGAACACTACTGCTTGGCGGCAGAATAACGGCAAAGTGGTGGTACCTACCTGGACGAATAGAAAAGTCCTATCAGCATCTAGTACCAGTAGGCACTTGACATTTATGCTGAGCTGAACGCCCTTTCAGCTTCAACACGAAAATTCTTTTTTAATAATTAATATGCACAGTATAATGTAAAACTTAATTAAGATCCTGGTTTGTACTTTTTGTTTTTTTTTTGTGTATTGTGTAACTTAGCATTATTGTGAAGTTGAATAAACGCTATTCTATTCTATTTTATCAGCTAGTATAAAATACAAGTCGAATCAACTACACCATCAAACCATGTAATGCTTAGAACTTAAAACTTCAAAGAAAATTTTACTAGGATGAGAGAGACAAGAGAAATGTCCGTCAGAAAAAAAATGAAAATGAAAAGAAAAGCTTTCAATTCTAACAAAGGAACGAGCAAAACAACCGCAAATACCTTGCCGTCGTCCTTGTTTCCAGATAGCTATAACCTGGGTGTCTTCAAGTCAAGGGTGAACAGGTATCTTCTAGGCAAGCACGGTGGTGACCGTAGGCCGCGTCGTCACTTACCATCAGGTGAGACAGTGGTCAAATGCTATGCCTATAAACTGTAAAAAAAAAAAACAAACACCAATAAAAAAAAATCGTGCGGCATTCTTCTGCTGATACAAATTATTCACTATAACTTTTTAATTGTAATCTCATTCATATAATCCAATTAATTATAAATTATAATTTGACCAATCAAGCTATAAGTTCAAACAAAGAATCAATTCTAGATTATTTTATCAAACTGGTTCGCGTCAATACCAGGCATGCCTTCACTCACACACGCGCACCGTTTCCGTACGTGTGATCTTGCGAAATTTTATATAAACGCACGTGGCGCACGCGCAGATTCCATAATCAGATTACACCTTCATCTATGCAGACTCAAATGGTGCAAAAAGCGCGCGTTTTTTGAATGTGGCATGTTCTTTTTTTAATTTTATAACTTTTTCAGTGGAATGGACTGTGTTTATATGTGGTGCTAAGTGACTTTTTTCGTGATATCGAACGATGTAGCTGTCAAACAGTGATAAGTAGCTTATTTGTGCTGTGGTTTTGTGAGTGGTGGGACTAAAAACACAAATCTACTATATTGTGATTTTGACACTAAAAACTGTTACGATTTACACAAACAACAAAAATTGGTGATTTTAACGACATTGAATCGTTTAAACATTTTTCTGTTATCACGGAAAGAAACCGAGAACTAGTTCTATTAAAAACAAATTAGTCAATCGATTTAGTCGCAAGAAACATAGCGGTTTAACAACTCGTGTCTTAAAAAAAGAATTCAAAATGAAAGACTTTGTTCAAATTTGGAACCGCGTTTCGAATCGGAGGTATTCGAATGTGAACACGTCAGATCGCGAGTTGCGTGAGATATCCACGAATCGATTAAAGAAAACGGACGTCGATACATCGACTTTTGAATCGAATTATGCTGAGTGTGAAGGACTCAATAACAAATTCAACGATGATATCGATTTTAGTGATAGAAAAGATGCGATTATTAATCGATTGTTTGAGAGGAGAAGACAGGGGCACGTCGGGAGGCAGCCGAAAAGTAAGTTTCTTCTACCCTTTTTAGTTAATAAAATTTTCTTATGACCACGAAATAATAATTTTTGTTTAGGTTGTACTTTTACTATAGGTAATATTAATTTATAAATGACTGTAAGTATAATTGAGATTCACTAAAATATATTGATTTATAAACCAAGCAATAATAAGTGAAGAACTGACTAAAATTATTTTCTGCCGCGTTCAGTTTATAAAATTTTTCAGTGTTTTTTTGTTTTATTCAATGAGAACTTTTTTGAACAGAGGCGGAACTTTCAGTGGTTGGTTAAAGGTTAACCTAGACAAATTTTAAACTTACTAAAGAAAATAACATTCGCATTTCAGTGTTCGGGTTACATAATTTGCTTTTTCTTTTCAGTGTTTTGTATTATCAAAATGAAAAACTTTGATCTGACTATAAAAATCTACTCCGGACTTTTTGTTTTTGTTTTTATAGCCACTAAATTAATACTTATCCCTTTATACCTACGCAATCAGCTCCTACTTTTTTAACGGTCAAAGTACCTTTGTTCCTTATACCTATTATTAATTGCGGGGAGCCGATGGATGCAGGAGGCGAGCAGCCGCTCTAAGTGGCGCTCCCTGGGGGAGGCCTATGTTCAGCAGTGGACGTCTTCAGGCTGTTAATGATGATGATGATGATGATTATTAATTGCAACAAGATATGCTTAGTTTGGGACTAGATGGCGCTGTGTGGAATGTCCACACATATTTATTTATTAATATTTCAGTTTATTTAAACATCTGCCATGGAACTAACACTCCTAAAACTTCACATATTTCAAAGTGAAAATACCAAATCAAGAATTCACCACCCACAGATAATACAGCCTTTTAGATAAACTACGGTCAATGAAACTTACGACATGACATAACACAATTACATATTTTTGACTGTCAAGTTCACAAGGCTCACATAAAATAAGTAGGTGTTTAAATTTTATTGAAATTACGTTCAAGAGTTTATCGATTTGACTTTTTTATAAATTTGAATTTAAAAAGTAATGTTGTTAAAGCATGCGGCCTCACTTGTGGTTATAATTTATCATGATATTAATTGGCAACCAAATAAACCCGAAAACTGGCCTTTTGCAGGGACTATTTAATATCCTTTCAAAAAAGGGGTTAACCTGCATTCGGGTAAGAATCATAAAAAAAAACAAGTTTTAAAATATATATTAGATAATTAAAACGTGTTTTTAATATATTGCTATAAGTTCCTTAATATTATTAGTAATCACGATTTCTATTTAAATTTAAGTTAATGGAAGTTTACGAAAAGATTTTGTCGTTACCGGATTTAACCGGTTTTTTAAAATCGCTGAGAATAAGGAATTAAAAATTTAAAAATGTTGAAAAGCAGTTATATTGCTAGTAGATCGTTAGTTTGTTCATAAATTTTATTATCGTTATTAATTAGGACAAATTACAGCCTTAAAACCGGCAAATTGTATTTTTTTTTCTTATCACAAGGGTTTTTGAGCAAATATCACTTAGTTTCACAGAGAATAAATTAACACAAAGGCCCTTTTAGTTTTTATAGCCGCTTTATAAATAACAGAGTCCAGAGAGAGATAGGAAATATAAAAATGTGCAAACTAAAGAATGCCCTCCTTTTTTAAAGTCGAGGTCGTACTTTGAGTGAAAAAGTGTTTGTAAATTACAATCATTATCTTCTTTAACAGCCTTAAGACGTCCACTGCACAAAAGCCTCCACTGCCGAGCTACTATTTAAAAAATCAAAATAAAAAACAATTAAAAATAAGTTTATAATATTTCCATCTTTTGCATTCCTATCACCAGAAGAGACGTACTATCATACGACTGGGTATTATATTGTATTCTATGTATGTATTTACAAACAAAAAAGTATATAAGTATTGTACCAGTTATCTGGTTCCCATAGTACAAGCTATGCTTAGTTTGGGGCTGGATGCGCAGTGTGAAATGTCCACACATAATTTATTTATTTATTATAATGATGACTGTGTAAAACTGTAAACCATACTTTCAGTTTGGTTTATTAGCTTTAAGAAATGCAGCCATAAATTTTATAGACATACTAATTAAATCATTTATTAAAAAGGCGCTAAAAAGAAAGTTTGCAGCGAAATCGAACCTAGGCCGTCGTAGTTTTGACCCGGTCAATTTCGGACCCAATTTAGACCCGTTTGGGAATAACCAGAACAACTGTAATAAACTACAAACAACTTAAGCCCAGGATCTTCCTGCATTCTCCATCTCGCTCGCGCATTGCGACAGTTATGAAGGTATAAATGGTAGAAACAATAAAATCACATTAGACGAAACAAGTTTTTATACATTAAGACAGAATAAAAAGGTGTTCATCCTTTTTCCTATTTATTAAAATAGGAAAAAGGATGAAAACTTGTTTGGATTATTGTGTTTTTTGTTGAACATTTTGTGACAATATTTTAAATAATATGTGTGGCCATTTCACACAGCGCCATCTAGTCCCAAACTAAGCATAGCTTGTACCAGATGTATGGGAACCAGATAACTGATACAATACTTATATACTTTTTTGTTTGTAAATACATACATAGAATACAATATAACACCCAGACGCAGAACAAACATCTATGTTTTGCAGGGGTTTCAACGGTTGGAATTTTCGTAAGTAAGTTCTACCATTTAATACCTTCAAAAAGCAATGCGCGAGCGAGATAGAGCATGCACGAAGATCCTGGCCTTAAGGAAGTAGCAAATCCGAACATCGACGAACTTAGTTTTAACCCAGCCAAAATACCTGTTACAATTTTAAACGTAATTTACCGGTTTTTATTCTTTGCGAATGACGTGCGGTGATTTGCAGACCACTAATGATACTATTGGAAGGTTCTAGAAACATTATTGTGGTATTATGTTTTGTATTTTAAAAGTGGTTTGGGCATTGTGAGGGAAAACTGTATAACTGTGTTACTAAAAGATATGACAATAGATGAAAGTCGTATTAGACTTTATAAAACTAGGACAACCTACCTATATTGTTAAATTATATTGTTCATATTTTTTGTTACTATGAATAAACTTTGTATTTAAATAGGTAACTGATTTGTAAAGGAAAAATCTGATCAACGAACGGGATTTGAACCCGCATCCATCCATCCCAAGCCGGGATATGCTTTGCTTAACTTGCCGTGACAAGAGGCCTCATGTCCTGTATTCTTCACCTTTTACAACCAACCTACGGGGTTGTTATTACAGTTAGCAGGTAGCAAGTGACACATTAACAACCGCAACATGTTCACTGCTAAATATAAAACGCCACTTCGGACGCTTATTGTACGCTTAACGTACACCGTCTCTGAATATTTAAAGTTAAAGTTAAAGCTCTCTATCTCGCGAAATAGCTACTATATATTTTAGTTAGCTACAGTAATTTTATTTTATGTATAACGTAATATAATATGTATTTATTTTTATGTATATAGGTATATAGCAAATATATAATATATTTTAATGTATATATATTACATATGAATATAAATTATTATATAGTTTATCATCTATTTACTTATTTATGTATAATACATTATGTATTATTAGTATATTAAATTCCTTCGTTGTATAACTTTTGTTGCCACCGTCCTTGTTGTTGTTCATCATCTTTCTATACTTTTGGGTTGTCTGGAAGAGATCGCTTTAAGCGATAAGACCGCTTATTGTGACACTTGGTTATAAGATTTATTACTGTATTTTCGGTAAAATGGTGTTTTCAATAAAGAGTTTATCTATCTATCTTATCACAGGGTTTGCAATAATCCCCTCGCTTGGCAGGCGGCTTGGTGATAGCTGAATGTAATGTATCTCAGAGAATGCTGCAGCCCATTCCCTGGATATTCCCTCAGCCGGCTCTTACGGCACCCACGGGAAGAGGGTGCTCTATTTTAAATTCTCACAAGGCTAACTATAATTAAATATAACCTCAGTGAGTAAGCTTTAGTTTAATTTTATCTGCGCTCACTAATTAGCTTCTAGTTACACTCCATCTAATTAAAGAATGCGCTTGACAGCTACAATGAAATAGCCAAACAATTTTTTTTTTTAATATCTGCGGACATTTCACACTGCGCCATCTAGCCCCAAACTAAGCATAGCTATACTATGGGAACCAGATAACTGATAAAATAATTATATACTTTTTTGTTTGTAAATACATACATAGAATACAATATAACACCCAGACACAGAACAAACATCTATGTTCATCACCATAGATCTATATATATATGTCTATGTTCATCACACTAATGTTTGTCCTGGATAGGAATCGAACCCACAACCCTCAGTTCAGAAGGCAGGTCTACTACCAACTGAGCTATCGAGCCCGTCTGTTTCGAAACATTTAAATATTTCATTATAGCTCATGTATAATCCACTACCACCCAACCGATAGAATTATTAGCAAAAATGATCCGAATTTTCGGTTTTCGTTCAGATATTTACTATTTATAATGATAGCTGTCAAACGCATTCTTACAAGTTGTAAGTAGGTACCTATTTCTATAGTCTTACCACACAACTCCATATAATTATGACTTATGAAATAATTAATGGCAATAATATCTTCCTGAAGTCAGAACGTCATAACTGGTTTATTTATAAGGCAAATATGACATTATGGATAATCGTTTATTCTCACGTCATGTAATAATTGGTGCAGGTTTTATATTGGTTTCCACTGTGCCACGAGATTAGTTCGATTATGTTTGAGGTCTGTCCGATATATTTTGAGTAATGGCGATATTTTTTTGATATTTCTCCGATAATTATCTGATATCTGTAACCCTAGTATGAGTTTCGATAGTTTACTAAAACTTGATTCGTTTACGTTTTCTCCTTTTCTCCCATACATTTCTGTGCAGCGCTCCTAGCGTACACGTGGATGAACTAAAAATGGCAGCACAAATTTTATTTTAAATGGATTCGCGTGTATTCACGTATTGGAAAACTCGTACTAGGGGTACTGATATACTTTAATAGTTCAATATTATTGTGATAAACCACGAATATATTATTCTATGTTACTTTATCACATTACAAAACAAAAGCCTTTTCAAACCGGCGCGGCGCGTTATTCGCTACCGCTGTCGGTAGTGGTTATACGCCGCGGGATTCCGTCCAGGTATTTTGTGAAGTTCCTTTCAAGTTTCGCTCTAGCAGCTTCAATACTAAATATAGCGCGGGATGCCGCGCGGTATTTTCCGCTGCTCATAGCGTTAACTGATAACGTATCGGTTTGAGTAGGCCTTAACTGGAATAGATAGTTCATGGGCTCAGGTGCGAGTCTCTATCTGAGGTTTGAGAGAAGAGAACCAGAGAGACAATATATTCAACAGAAGAAGCGGTTAATAACTCTCAACTGACAATACATCATTAAATTATTAATAAAAAAACGCATGTGGGCTTTGAAAAAAGAGAATTAAATTGAAATTCCTTATCGGGTTCCCGCTAAGAATCAAATATCAAAACTTTATCGTACCACAATGGAAACAATCGCCCATGACCTACGCAGTAACCGGCGGACTATGCATGTTGCAAATGCAATGGTAACAAATACTTCTTTGTTTATTTTAATAGAATCACTACTGCTTTGCCCGGTGGGTTTGCTTGCGCTTTTTTAAATGATGGTCTTAGGTTAGCCAAACTTTCTTCTCTTCCCGGTCTTTTCCATTCCCTTCCACACTTCACATCTTGAGCCAGAATTGACTATCCAGGCTGATGTGCACACAAGTCATCTTGCCACCTTTTGCGGGGGCTCCCACGATGCATTTTTTATATAAGAATGAATGACGTGACAAGCTAGTCAATCACCTGATGCTAAGCGACACGGCCGCCCGTAGCAGTGTCACTCGGAACTTTTAAATAGTAAAGTTTCACGTGACACTGCACTGCGCACGTCATCCTGAGACATCACACAGTCTAGGAGTAATGTAATCAGGTTATACAGTCTCATTTGCCCAGTAATTTCACTAGTTGTAATGCCCTTCAAACCAGAACACAGTAGTGCTTGTACACTACTGCTTGGCGGCAGAATAACTGGCACAACCGGTGGTACCTACCTAGACGAACTTTGCAGAAAAGTCCTACCTATTATATATAGTTTAGGAACGGATGGATGCGGGTTCAAATCCTGCTAGTGGTTTTTTTTTTCATAAAATATTTTATTAAGTACAATAATTTAATTTAAACAATAAAATATTTTTGCTCCACCGTTGGATCATTCCAGTGGATCAAACCGGAATAGACCGTTTTTAAAAGGATATTATTGCTAGATAATTTGCATATGAAACTACTTTTCGTAACATTAACATAACTAAATGGATCATATTACATGCAATGATTTATATTTGCCTTTCCGCATTACGTACAATACCTTGACTCTTTACAGTAAACTCAATGTCTGTCTGTATGTACGAATATTTATTTAATACATCGGTTTTTCGGAATGGTAACGATACAGGTCAAGTTTTAACACAAATTTTTATACCTACTGACATATCTCACTCCCTACGAATCCCTACTTTTTCATTCCTACCAATCCCTGCCTGTAGAGGCAAACATTATTTATGTTTGTAGTAACATAAATAATATTTGCATTATTTTTTTCTTCTTACTAAGATTAGTTTGCGAGTCTTTTCTTTGTCGTCTTTAAGAAAGTTATAAGTGCTCCGATTTCCAACCCATCGAGAAAGCGTTTCAATTCAAAACCTACACTTTCCGTCCCTTTTATCACGAATGTAGATGAAAGAGACGAAGAGCGTAATCTTCAAATCGGAACTTTTCCAATAGGGATGGAACGGACTAGAGAAGGAACTGTATAATTATGGCTACATAATTATATTTCGTCATTTTACATTATTTATGATCTTGACTTGAGTTTCGTCGATAGTCTAAACGTTTTAGGCACCATACAGTAAAGAAAATCTATCTTTATTAATAGTTTTACTGATAGATAAAAATCAACATGGAGCCTAGAAGGAGTGGATCAGCAAGGATCAGCAGTGTCAAACATCTTATTTTCCGTGCTTTTAAACGACTTACCCGATGCTATTACTGCCGCCGAGGTACTGATGTACGCCGATGATGTTGCAGCCGTGGTAACAGCCCCGTCCATAGACCAACTTGAGCATCAACTGAATGCTGCAGCCTGTCAGCTGGCAACTTGGTTTTGCGAGAATGGATTAGCGCTAAATTTAACGAAAACCCATTTTATGCACTTTTGTCTTGCGGGTCGGAGACCACGTAAATTACGGGTCTTCGTGAATGGCACTACTAGGCTAGAGGAACGCGACAACACCACGTTCCTGGGATTTGAGCTAGATAGAGCGCTCACCTGGGAATCGCATATCAACAAAATATGTGGGTAGCTAGGCAGCGCATGCTTCGCTCTGCACCGGCTGTCGCGCTTCTTACCTGAGTACTTGGTGCGGTCGTGCTATTTTGCGACGGTCCACTCTGTTCTGCAATACGGCGCAGAGCTCTGGGGTCGGTCCGCAGACTGGCTACGCGCGTTCCGTATGCAGAAGAGGGCCGTGCGCGCAATGGTTCGAATCCCGCAGGACTCCTCTGCCAGGCCATTCTTCAAATCGCTTGGGATACTAACGCTGCCCTCGGTTGTCATTTACCAAGTAGCGGTATATGTGCGACTAAACTTGGTACAGTACAAGAGGAAGGGGGATATGCACTCATACAACACGCGAAGCTCAGGAAAGTTAGCTTACATATCCTGTAAGTTAACTAAATCAACGAAGCTGACGCATGTAATGGGTCCGGAAGTGTACAATCGACTGCCAGATGACGTCACAGAGGCACTGAGCCTTAATTGTTTTAAGCTGCCACTGAAACGCTGGCTCATCGAGCAAACCTTCTATGGCTTCGATGAATTTGTAGGCATTAGGCCTTACTAATTTGACATTAATTATCTCTGATTTTAATATAAGTATCTTAATCTTTATTTTTCAATGGACATTATATTTTTAATGATAAATGTTATTTTTATATTATTATTTACTTAGTTAAATTTAATTTATTTAAGAACGTACGTTTTTACCTACGAGTACCTACTATGTAAGTACGTAAAATTATTGTTGACCTGTATTTTTTATACCAAATAAATGAATATGAATATGAATGTGAATGTGAATGTGAATGTGAATGTGAATGTGAATGTGAATGTGAATGTGAATGTGAATGTGAATGTGAATGTGAATGTGAATGTGAATGTGAATGTGAATGTGAATGTGAATGTGAATGTGAATGTGAATGTGAATGTGAATGTGAATGTGAATGTGAATGTGAATGTGAATGTGAATGTGAATGTGAATGTGAATGTGAATGTGAATGTGAATGTGAATGTGAATGTGAATGTGAATGTGAATGTGAATGTGAATGTGAATGTGAATGTGAATGTGAATGTGAATGTGAATGTGAATGTGAATGTGAATGTGAATGTGAATGTGAATGTGAATGTGAATGTGAATGTGAATGTGAATGTGAATGTGAATGTGAATGTGAATGTGAATGTGAATGTGAATGTGAATGTGAATGTGAATGTGAATGTGAATGTGAATGTGAATGTGAATGTGAATGTGAATGTGAATGTGAATGTGAATGTGAATGTGAATGTGAATGTGAATGTGAATGTGAATGTGAATGTGAATGTGAATGTGAATGTGAATGTGAATGTGAATGTGAATGTGAATGTGAATGTGAATGTGAATGTGAATGTGAATGTGAATGTGAATGTGAATGTGAATGTGAATGTGAATGTGAATGTGAATGTGAATGTGAATGTGAATGTGAATGTGAATGTGAATGTGAATGTGAATGTGAATGTGAATGTGAATGTGAATGTGAATGTGAATGTGAATGTGAATGTGAATGTGAATGTGAATGTGAATGTGAATGTGAATGTGAATGTGAATAGAACTTTCAAGTGTATATTTAATTGTAGCAAGCAAAAAAAAATATTTTTCTGAATCCAACCTCTAATGGTGTCAAATAGTGACCAATTAAAAAAACTCGTGGGTGAATCCGCGAGGAGTGGCTTGTTTTAAATTATTCATTGTCAAGTAATGCAACCTATCTTTGCTACGGAATGCCTACCACACAACTCTTGGAATAATTACAGTGATTAAGACAAGATCAAGTAGTGTACGCTAATTAACGAAACAAGTAGCTAAGTACGTACTGTAAAGGCAGATCACCTACTATTTAATTCTGCACTACTTTTATTACGGATTTTGTTGCAATTTGGATCCTAATAATTTTAATCCTACAATCTCTAAAATCCATACGAATCCCTAATATCCCTATTTATCCTTTTTTTGTACTTGTATGTTTAATTGGTGGGACAATATTCTCTATCTACTTATCTATCTATCTTTAATAGTTCCCACTACCCCTACTAATCCCCAATATTCCTACTAATCCCTAATATAGGTACCTAGTAATCCCTTTTCTAATTTATATTATACAAGAGATTGAGTAACATATTAGTCAAATTTAAGCCATTTATAGGGACTTCATTTAAAAATATATATTTTTAATAACTGTTTTCAATATATTAGTTCAGTGTGTCTTCACGCAAGAAATATGTAACCTATAACTTACCCACTGATTGTAGTTATCGAACCAATTTGTATAAAATGCATTTCTGCATGAACTTCACACATCACTTGGTGATAACACGAATGATTAAACTTCTTTAAAAATAACATTAATATCAATAAAAGGCTTTGTCCTTACTGACTGACAGATAATGTAACGCTCAAACTGCAAGACCTATAGAAAAAGTGTCTTCTGGTAAAATAACAAACAACAAAAATTAAAGACTGGCCCAGTAAAATCCAAAAGAAGCAATATAATAATATGAATTATAGAACGGATATAGAAGGTAACCACTAAAGATTTTGTTCACTTTTATTCTTTACTCATTAGCCTGAAGACGTCCACTGTTAAAATATATCTCCTCCACAAAACGCCAATTGAACGCTTATCTTCAAAGGGTTTGTGTAGTAGGTACCGAGGAGCACGCTACAGCCCATTCCCTAGAGAATATATTGAATGAATCTTCTGTAGTAATGTCCTATAGTGGAAGTGATTCATCGAAAAGATCTCGTGACATTCACTGTTCTCGTGTGATAGGTGTTGATAGCATCATTATCAGGCTTTCTTGTTTCCATATTGCATAACATTATTGTGGTAAGCAAATAGCATGTCATTCTGCTTATTAAGAAAACAATCCGTGATTATCTAGTAAACTGAAATGGTCTCTTGGACGTTATGTCACACTTAATAATAAAATAATAGCATAGCAAGCGAATTTTATCTAAACATCAGTAGTAACCATTAACTATAAATCCAGTTGACCAACGATACAACTTCCCCTCGTACGAAAATTAGTAGTGTATTTCAACTGCTAATCTTTTGCGAGGAAGCGGGACACCTAATGTGTCTTTTGTTCCATCCTACCCTGTCCTTTGTAATTTCGTATGACTTTGTCTCGTTTTGTTACCTCGCCCCCTGCCCCCGTAGATGAGTCGTGTTTGTACGAGAAATTATGTTCACGAGCTATCAACGGGCTTTATAATCTTTGCAATCTTTAACAGTCGCACCTAAACTTCTCGTTGACGTACAATGTTACGAGTAAAACAAAGCATTTGATGTAAACGAATGACATGACTAATTAGTAGTTTCCCTGATGTTAAGCGTAACGGCTGCCCATAACAGATTGCAGACTCGAAATTGTAATTTAATGAGAGTAAAATAAAATAATAAATATATGTATATGTGTCACACTGTGCCCAAACTAAGCATAGCTAATATAATCACAGAACTATAATTCGTATGATGCTAAATGACATTGTTAATATTTTTTTAAATATATTATTATTTTGGTTCCAAATTTATTAAAAAAATCCAAACTCCAGAGTGCTGACTCATATTATTTTATAAGCAAAAATGTAAAGTATAAAAAGAACTTAGTAGGTATAACAAGAGTTGTTTGTTTTAATAATAATAATAAGCCTGAGGTTATAAATGAACTGAGAATAACCATAAAATAGTAGACTTATATAATAATACTGTGTGTATATCAATATTTTTGCGTTTAGTAGGATTTAATATTAATACCTACTTAATAATTATTTTACCAGTTTTTTTACGTATCCAAAAATATAATAAGTAGGTATACTTTTAAAACGTCAAAGGTTCAGTATAAGTTGTTATTTACAAATCCAGTTTTGTCTATATTTTTAACTTATCAAAGTTATTCTAATGTGATTATTTTTTTATTACTTAGCAATTTCCGCTATAGTATTTTTTATAATTAGAAATAACAGTTTTTATCATAAATTATACTTATCGTTAAAATAATGGTAGTTTTGGTGTTAAGTTAAAGAGATGTATGAGGTTTATTTATTTAAGCATAAGTTTTGTATAAAATAAACATTTTCTAAATGTTTAATTAAGAAAAAAAACTGAAAAAAAGGTTCGGCCGCTGTGAGAAATCGTTTGACAGCTACAAATTCACCTAAAAAGCAGAATTTAATATTTTACTAACCCTAGCTAGCTATCTCTACCCTATCTCTAAAGGAATTATACAGAGAATAAGGAATAGAGAATACATGATTCAAATATTTTACATAATTTTGCAGGGATAAGATTAGTAGATTAGGGATTCATTTAACACTTTCCTATAAAAAAAGGGTTAAAGTGGCATAAATTCCCTTAATTGCATACCGAGAAATACTTGAAATAACGTAATTATAGTATTTTTAGTTATTTTGATAATGTAAAGAATGGTGGATGCACGGACGCCCGAACCTTTGGATTGTTAGCAAAACGTCAGAATTTGAATAATTAAAAATCAAGCTACCAAACCTACTTTGGTAAAATAATTATTCAGTAGGAAAACAAAATCTATGGCAGCCATCTTTAAAAATAGAAGAATACTATTTTAATAGGTATTTGGATTATTCCGGGGAATAATAATACCCCTGATGCAAAAAAGGCGGATTGGACTAACTCTCAAAATGCCTGCCATCTACTTTATATGGTTTTTTGAAAGTATAAATCATTTCAAATAAAAAACCAATGACGACGAAGTTTTGTAAAATAAAACTCCTCTTTTGAAACCTATTGTATAAAAAAGACGATTTATATTCTCTTCTACTAATAAAACACCAGATTTTGTTTATGACCAGGAGTTTTTGTCTGTACTTCCGAGTATGCAAATTCAACAAAGACATTAACAAAATAGTCTATTAATGACCAATTTGAAATCATGTCAGTGACCGTACCGTACATTAGGACTAGGTATTTATGAATGTTAATGCACCTTTGTCAAATTGTCATGCGTGTTACTCAGAACTAGATGACAATGCAGTATAGACAATTCTGATGTTAGTTTATTTGATTATGAAATATATTTTAAAGTTGGTAAGTTTCCATGAGTCTTAGTAACTTTGGCAAACATTTGTGTGATGAGCATAGGTCGTATCAAAGATTATATAGCCCGTTGATAGCTCGTGGATAATAATTTCTTCTACAAACACGACTCACCTGCGCGGGCCTAAAGTAACAAGGATGGAACAAAAGACACATTGGGTGTCCCGTTTCCTCGCAAAGGATTAGCGGTTGAAATACACCACTAATTTTCGTATGAGGGGAAATTGTATCGTTGGTCAACTGGATTTATAGTTAATAGGTCGGATAGGTAGTAAATATAATAATTATGTCAGTCAGTCTGCAGTCAGTCACTTGATTGATAGAATAGCTGAAATATGGAGTGCCAAGATAAATGTTCACTTTCCATCAGTAAGAGCGTGGTCAAATGCTATAAGCCTGTACCCCTAGTACGAGTTTCGACAGTTTACTAAAACTTGATTCGTTTACGTTTTCTCCCTTTTCTCCCATACATTTCTCTGCAGCGCCCCTAGCGGACCCGTTGATAACTAAAAATGGCAGTACATAAATGGATTCGCGCGTATTCACTTATTGGAAAACTCGTAGTACTGATGTAAAAAAAGAATGATAATGTTAATTTTTATAAAATTGCACTAGGTATATAAAACTCAATAAAGCACAAGAAAAAAAATTAAACTTTTGTTAAATTTTCATATGCTAACCCCAATTTGGAAAGGTGACTTGTTTTTAAACATAACAAAAGGTCAATTATATAAAGGTGTGTCGGTGTTCAACCTTAGTTTTTGTAGTAAAAATACCGAGGCTAATGTCTAGAATACAGATTATTTTAATCTGTTTTAATCTGTTAAAAGTAAATGAATGCAAACAATTAACATTTTCTGTCTCGTCTAGAATGTAAATGTTTATTTTCAGGGACCGCAGCTCCTCTTGCAATTTGATTTAAATAAAATACTATCATCTTAGAAAATAATGAATAATAATCCCTCTTATCAGCAATTTTTTTTTAAATTTTACAACTCGTTGCGTTGCGTTGCGATCACCAATACCTACATCAATTTTATCATGCGTAGGTAGGTATAATTATGTGGTAATTTTTAATTTATCTATTTACTTCATTTTATTCAAACCACGGCTGTAAATAACTGTGTTTTATTGAAAATACTAGTATAGTAACGTCGAGTGTTACTACACTCCCACAAATACGACGTTAAAAAATATCAATTTTGTAACGAGCCCTTGGTGGATAAATCCAGAATATAAAATTAAATTAATTATTATTATGATTATTGTTTACTCAAGGAACTCAAACCGGAATAGACTGAATATTAATTAGGTACCATAGGTTAGGGATTCATAGGACTTGTAGGGATTAGTAGAACTGGTATTGTAGGGATTAGTAGGACTTTAGGGATTAGTAGAATTAGCGGCGTATGTTCCTATTTCCTATGTTTCTAAACCCAATTATTATGTACACTCGGATGATAAGATTTATCATCTTAGAGCCCACTTTAGCTTGTAGGAATTTCAAAAAAAGTCTGTTTTACCGACTCCGCGAAACTAAACTGACATTAATTATTAAGGTTCCGGAATTTAAAATATTGCGAATATAGTTGTTTCACTATTTATTACAAAATGAAACAAGAATATCGGATATTATTTTAGCGGAATTACACTAGATATTCTTGTTTCATTTAGTATTTAAGATGAACTTTCGCAAGGTCACGCCTGATTCAATTAATTATTACTATTTATTAATAAGTAGCACAGACTAGAGAAAAATCAATGGGATTAACAGGGATAATAGGGTAGAAAAGCAAGATTTAAGACTTAATTGGTCGATTTCGTAATATATATTAATCCACAGTACATAGTCAATTGTTTCTTCAGTAGAAATTAACAAAAACAAAATGAATCGAAATCAGTTTCGTAATAAAGAAAGAAAGAACAAACATAACACAACATTAATCCACAGTACTTAATACATTAGTCCATTTGTTTTTTTAGCAGAAATGAAAAAAAAAAACAATTTGGTCGAAATTGTAATACGACATTAATCCACAGTGGACAGTATAAGTAGTCGATCGTTTTTCCAGTAGTGATTAAAAAACAAAATCGCCAATTTCATTATACGACATTAATCCACAGTAAAGTTATTTATTATCTCATCTATTAGCGTAGGTATATTTTTTATACCTATACCTACGTAATTCCTTCACAACTCTAGATATCTATAATCCATTGGTAAATTATGTTTCAATAGATATTGCATTGTAGCTTTGCATTGTAGCTAGTGAATTTACTGGGCAAATGAGACTTTATGACCTGTCACAGAGTGTAGTAATAGTAATCTGATTATACTAGACGTGTGATGTCTCAGGATGACGTGCGCAGTGCAGTGTCACGCGAAATTTTATTATTTTAAGGTTCCGAGTGACACTGCAACTGTTTATGAGCGGCCGTGTCGCTTAACATCAGGTGAACAACTAGCCCGTCACGTCATTCATTAACATAAAAAAAAATCAAAAGCTAGCGGCACATTCATAGTGTCTGCTACAAATGTATGAATATGTATGAATCGGCATTATTGTACCTACAAAAAAATATGTAATGGTTTTTGACTTCACATTACTTTTTGCTTAGTCTTGAAGTTATTATCTGTGTGCTCTATCTACCGGTATGCATGGTATATATGTAATCAGCATTATAAGCTATATGCATTCTACATTTCATTCAAATCTACATAGATCTTGGACCCTAACTAGGATTCCTTAGGGACTCAGGAACTACGAAGACCATCCTCTCACAACACCCAGACATAGAACAAGTAATTGGACTTTTTTGGTACACATACACAAACAGTTGTTCTGTTGCGTGAAAATCGAACCCACTGCCTTCTGGTTATGAGCCGGCCTGCTCAACCACCACACCACAGAATATAGAAGCTGTTAATATATTTGTTCTCTTCTTTTTTTAGTTGTTGCAGCGCAAGGAGCTTGTTGTGATTCTTTTACTGTGTTCTGGTTTGTTGCATGGCAAAAGTAGACATTTCAACCTTTTCATGACGTCATTGTTTATTTTGTAAACAAAACTCGGGTATTTTTATATCGTCTTGTCTCGGTATAAATTAACTGACCTAAACGCAGTGGTATTTTCCATAATAACAGAGCTGCATTTCATATTTGCATTACTTTAATAATATACCTATCAAAGTTTTATTTCCCGTTTGTGATTTTTGGCATTTGAGTGTTTAGGTTTAATATTTGTAGGTACTTAAAACAAATACATGTTTTTAAATTTATTTTTTAATTTACGCTTTACACCGATTAGATTTTGTGTGATACGATTTTATACATGTTTTTCATCTTTTTATTACAGCTTGATTAGGTACTTGTTATTTAACTATGTTGAGCGTTTGGGTATTCCTGCCAGTGCCTCATATAAAATAAAACAACAAACGTAGTGTGCAAGCACCACTGTGTGCTGGTTTGAAGGGCATTGTAGCTAGTATAATTAATGGGTAAATGAGACTTTGTGACCTGATCTCACAGTCTAGTAATCTGATTACTAGACTGTGTGAAGTCTCAGGATGACGTGCGCAGTGCAGTGTAACATGAAATTTTATTATTTTAAATTTCCAAGGGGCACTGTAACTGTTATGGGTCGGCCGTGTCACTTAACACCAGGTGAACCACCAGATCATCACGTCATTCATTCTCATAAAAAAACGCGATAAGCCATTTTGATACTTGGCCAATGACACCCATTCACGTTCACGAACATTTAACGGATAACATAGGTACTTATTAAAATTCAAAAATAACCGAGCATTAGACAAAGTACAGTATTAGTAGAAAAATTCAGTAGAACGCCATTTTTGTTTCCTCGTCAAGCTTCGAAAAATAGCGTGCATACCTAATAATTATTTCATAAATTTTAAATAACTACACATAATAATAATGATAGGTACTTTACAACGGTATACGAAACCCTAAAGGTTTAATCTGAAATACACTAAAAACAGACATTCATTATTTTTAGTTGACATTTAAAGCTTTATCGGATGTCAATTGTTTATTATGTTTATTTTTATTCGATATGCTCTGGTTTTTGTCTCAAACTCAAGTAATTTATTGCAAACAGGGTATATCCACTTGTAAAAGTCAGAAGCAGAATACTTAAGAGAATCCTATAAACTAGCCTCCGTTTTTTCATACGTTCGTTAAAATTAAACATGTCAGCTTAAAAACCGGCCAAATGCGAGTCGGATTCGCGCATGAAGGTTTCCGTACCGTTATCTATAAAAACGAGCCAAAAATTCACGTTTGTTGTATGGGAGCCCCCTTAAATATTTATTTTGTTCTGTTTTTTAGTATTTGTTTTTATAGCGATAGCGGCAACAGAAATACATCATCTGTGAAAATTTCAACTGTCTAACTATCACGGTTCGTGAGATACAGCCTGGTGACAGACGAACAGACAGACAGACAAACAGACGCTTTACCCTTTGGAACCCTAAAAATACTAAAGGCTCATTCGTTGAAGACAGCCAACAACAGGAAACTAATAACCGTTTCCAATTTTAAGGCTGAGTTGCACCATAATCACAGTTAAAGTTACTGTTACGGTTTAAATTAACTATAACTTTGACCTTAACCATGGAGTTTAGCCAATAGCATCCATGATTATATTTTATGCATATAACAGATATTTGACATAAACAATAACACTAACCAGCGAAGCGTCAGCGGTTGCAGTTAGCAGTTAAAGTAATGACGTCATTTAATAATTATCAGATGGTGCAACAAATTTTAACCGGTACTTTAACTGAAATGCCTATGATTGTTATTGCTAAAGTAAGATGGTGCAACCCACCCTAAGTTAACTTGAGTTTAACTTTGACAAACGCACCGAGGATAACTTACCGAGTCAATGACCCTTCCCAACGTATCGAGACGTAAGACCCCTCCGCCTTACCTTCTCTTTCCTTCCTTGGGTCTGAATTTCAATGTTTTATTGACCCTGGCAGTGAATTGAAACCGCCCTCGATAATAACAGAGCTTTCAAAAGCTGTGGTCATTGACTGCAACCTTCTGAGCTTTTTTTCTTTTGTATGAGAACTTTTGTAGCAGTCTGTGGAATTTCCACTAGCTTTTACAACGGCGAAAAAATATCGTGTGAAAACCAGCACGTTAAAAAAACACGAAATTTGATAGTGTTATCTAACAACCCGCACTTGGCCATCGTGGTAGGTTATGGCCAGCAGTGGGAAGGTATTGGGCTGATGACTTCATCGTGTTTTGGATTTTAAGTAATATTTTATAACGAGCGATTGTTTTTTGTATCTTTCTTTTACTAATGTATGTACGTACAATAAATTAATTATGGTTATTTTGTTTTTTAACTACTTATACTTATAGCTTTGACAACGTCATCTTGTTTTTGGTGACAGTGACGGTAGCGGTGAATCAAACCAGCCGCTGTAAGTTATGGATTACTAGGGATTAGAAACAATTGTTAGGGATTAGTAGGAATTAGCAGGGATTCGTAGGGGTTAGTAGGGAATGATAGATATTTGTAGGGATGTTAAAATTAAAAATTCCGAACAATTTCTGTAGTTATAATTATCGCTAAGAGTGTTTTAAAATACATGTAATTTGAAAATTATCCCAAAATGCTTTCCGCCAAATATTTTAAGTTGTATTCCATGACACAGCCAACATTTTGCGTGTCATAAATCGCTGGATAAACGCTAGCAAACGATCTACAGACTCGTCCATTCAAAGCTTTATTTTTTGGCAGAACTTTTTATGAAGCTGGGAATTCCAATAACGGATCTACTATTATGGCGAATGGAAAAATATTGCAACTATATTAATAGCTTTTTAATAAAATTGGCAGCTGCGGTCTACCGAAATACCGGAAATTGTAGCACAAAAAACTGTCGAGTATTTTTAGGTTATTATTTTAAACCTAGCTGACCCGATAAGCGGTTTTATCTTCGTTTGCCGGCAATGTTTATAAAAAGAAACCGGCCAAGTGCGAGTCAGAAATTTTAGTATTTGTCGTTAGCGGTAACAGAAATACACATCATGTGTGTAAACAACTGTCTCAGTAACACCCCACCTATTAAAAAAAATAAGTAGGTACAGATTTTTTTAACCCAGTTACAGTTTTATTATGCATGTAAGTATGTATTCAGAACCATATGTGTGTGTGTGTTATGTGTGGTCAGAACCGTGGGGAGCCGATGGATGTAAGAGGCAAGAAGCCGCTCAAAGTGTCGCTCTTGTGGGGAGGCCTATTATCATCAGTGGACGTCTTCAAGCTGATGATGACTTTTTTTTTATGAGAATGAATGACGTGACAAGCTGTTCGTTCCCCTGATGTTAAGCAATACGGCCGCCCATAACAGTTGCAGTGTGTGTGTGTGTGTGTGCGCGTGCGTGTGTGTGTGTGTGTGTGTGTGTGTGTGTGTGTGTGTGTGTGTGTGTGTGTGTGTGTGTGTGTGTGTGTGTGCGTGTGTGTATATGTGTGTGTGTGTGATGATGACGAAGTATGTATTTATTGTATTATTTTGAGATTCTAGAAGCAAATAGAAAGGTCGTTTATGTAGGAAGTCACGAAGGTTATTCAATAATTTCAATTCGCATATTATAGGTACACTAGTTATGGTCAAGCTTACTAACAAGTTTACATTGGATTTGCCTAAAAAATAGTTACCTACGTTTTTCTTTTTTTACGTGTAGGCTATATATAACCACAGCTTCACACCCACCCACACACACACACACCCACACACACCCACACACACCCACACCCACACACCCACACACACACACACACACACACACACACACACACACACGCACACGCACACACACACACACACACACACACACACACAGAGCTTGGCTTTGAAAAATATGACGCTTACCTGGAGGTGAAGCGTTTTTTTGCTCTGTGGCTATAACCTATATTAGTAATTTAGTAAGCGCCTTAAAAGCCGAAGAGACAGCAGCTTTCTTCTCGGTACATTAAAATATTCACCAAGCCAAGCCAAGCGTGGTGAGTAGGCAAACCTATATGATAAGCACCCAAAGTGGCGTTTTAAGGCGCTGAATGCTCCCAAATCTACTATTTTAAACGTGATTATCTCAAAACGTATACCATTTACAGGATTGAAAAAAATGCACGTTAATACGTTAAACTTCTTTCCATCTGCCGAAACCGAAATACGATTACGAAAAGTTTAACTCTAAAAAATCATTCAAACGTCCTAAAATGTTACATTATAATCAGACACCCCATTGAAATAAATCATAGTGATAAGTTATGTTTCAATGCATCCGTCTATAAGCTTGTTTTTTTACGGAACGTAATCGCCATATATTTGCTATGCATAAAGTGACCCTATAAGTTACAAAATAAGTTTCAAGTTCGTCTGCTGTAATAAACGTGCTCGCATTGGGTCCTGTCAGCGCCTTAAGGGAGAAAGAACGAACCCTATGCTCAGCAGTGGACGGCAACTAAGCATAAGAGTAAGCAAGCCCATGAAAGACTGTTGCTGTCCACTGATGGTTATAGAAAGGCCAGCCATCGGATCCATATTAAAGGACAGATTTCATTGTTTGTTTGCATTGAGCTCCAAAAATACTGAATCGATTTGAAAAATTATTTCACAGTTGTGAAGCTAAACTATCCCCAACTACTATATCAGAGCGCCTGGTCGATGCGACGCGTGACCAATATGCTGGCACTTATTTGGCTCAACGCATCAGCATTGCAATTCAACGAGGCAATGCTGCCAGCATGTTGGGCACGCTACCTACCGGCAGTGGGCTGGAGCATTTGGACTGTCTATAGGCCATCCTGGCTAGTTTACTGTTCAAATGTTATTTGTAGTAGGTAGTGTAGTAGTAGTTCTAGTTAGTGTAGTAGTTCGTTTGAATTATAAAGGCACATCCCCAGGTGACATAGGCTATATTATATTTTTTTTAGATTAGGGATCCTTATTAAATCTCCAATAATGTAACCCAAGGTGTACAAGGTGTACGGTGTAAAACTAATTAACCCGTGCGAAGCCGGGGCGGGTCAGCTAGTTAGAAAACTATTTATTTAATAAAATAATTGTATTGTATAGGATCATAATGCTACTTTTCTTAGTACGTACGTGCTTTGGAATAAGCAACCGCTCAGTGCGCAGGTCATAACACAATTTTTTATGTTCTAAAAGATGTCTATAAAAAATCGTTCATTAACCGGTGCTACATCCTGGTCAAATGATTAGATTCACTCGGCGGAACCTATATACATAAATTCGCACTACGTTTTTTGTTACAACAAAAACATCAATAAAAAATTTGTACCTACGATCTTGATGTGCGTATAACGTGATAAAACCTAATCTTTGTATGTTATTACAACTTACAACTCTGTAAAAGTACCCATAAAAATGCGAATATATAATTTATAATCTAATGAGTCCAAAAATGACCTTGACAAAGTTTTTCAAATATACCTACATACCTATTACATTACTCGACTGGGTAGTGTTCGGTATATAAATAAATAATAATAAATAAGTGTGGACATTTCACACAGCGCCATCTAGCCCCAAACTAAGCATAGCTTGTACTATGAGAACCAGATAACTGATACAATACTTATATACTTTTTTTGTTTTTAAATACATACATAGAATACAATATAACACGTTTGCGTTTTCCAAAGTCTATCAGAGCGCCTGGTCGATGCGACGCGTGACCAATATGCTGGCACTTATTTGACTCAACGCATCAGCATTGCAATTCAACTCAGCAATGCTGCCAGCATGTTGGGTACGCTGCCTACCGGCAGTGGGCTGGAGCATTTGGACTGTCTATAGGCCATCGCGGTCTATTTGTAGTAGGTATAGTGTAGCTAGTTAGTGTGTAGTGTAGTTAGTTTTAGTTTAGTTTTGATTATTGTAGTAGTTAGCTTGAGTAATAAAGGCATATTGCCCACCTAAATTACACCCAGACACAGATCAAACATCTATGTTCATAATATTTGTCCTGGGTAGGAATCGAACCCACATCCCTCAGTTCAGAAGGCAGGGATACTACCAAACCAACTGAGCTATCGGGCCCGTCAACTTCGGTATAAACTTCGATCTCACTTGCCCTATATTTTTTATAGAAAATGAATTATTATTATTTGTTATTAACATTATTGATTACCTAAATGTTATATCAATATAGTTAAATAATCAATGTAATATAATAAATATTTTAGATTTTAAATTATTATATTATTATAAGCAAATCAAGAAGCGGAGGGCTAGTTTATTAAAAAATATTTGCCATAACATAACTAATTACAAGATATATTTAGAGATACTTATAATTTTTTGTAACATAAGTGATGTGCCAATCATAGATATCCATCTCCGCCTATTGTCTTCAAGTTTTTTTTTTATTTTTATTACCAAATCAATTTACATTTTAGTACTGGCGATTTTATTGAAAAAAAAATTTCTAGCAATCGACAAAGACGTTTAGTTTTTTGGCAACATGTAAATATCGATTAATTTAACCGATTAGTAATATCCGTTATCTGGTTCCCATAGAACAACCTATGCTTAGTTTGGGGATAGATGGCGCTGTGTGAAATGTCCACACCATGTTAAATACATAGGTATTTTTAATCGTTGTATCATCCAATAAATGGCAGATAATATTATTAGAAATAAAATAATTACTCCCAAAGATCACTTCAATCATAATTATTATAATTTGCACGGTTAACATGTTAAATAAAATCAAGCCTCAAACCAAGCAAAAAAATAGAATATAACAACATAATTAATAAATAAATAACGCCCAACGATCACATACATAGATTCTGGACCCTAACTAGGATTCCCTGTATCTAAAGACCCAAAAACTACGAGGACCATGCTCCCACAACACCCAGACACAGAACAAGTATTTGCGTATTGCATGTGATTAATAAATAAACAATTGAATAAACGTTTAAAGGTTTAATTTTTCATGTAAAATACATTTTTGTGAGCGAAATGATCAGCATGTATTTAGGTACGTGCTAGTTATCTTGCAAATAAAAAACATGAACTGATCACAAGGTCAAAAACCTTGAAAGTATGGCCAAGGCATTCGCGTAATCATTTATATACATATAATTATGTCCGCATTTACATACCATTCTGCCAATTAAGAAAAAATCACACGTTTTATCTGAGTAGAACTATATTGGTAGACTTACCTTTATAACAAGGTAGAGGTCATCTAAATTGTAATTATTAAGTAGCTAATATATGAAAATAATAAATAAAAAAAATAATATAAAAAATTAAAGTAATATATAACTTATTTAGATTATGATGACAAAACAGCTGATTACACACAGCAAGTCAACTTTGAAAAATATAATAAAAATGTAACATTACATAAATAATGGTGAATAAATTATAATTTATATTCAGACTCCAGTTGTAAAACTGGTTATTATTCGTAAAATATATAATAATAATTGACATCCATAATTTATTATGGATTCAGAAGCCTTTGTTGATTTATTATTATATATGTCACTAATCCCCTATACTCAAATCAAATTATTATAATGTATATACATTTCACGTAAGTACTTACTAATATTTTATAAATAAAAACGTACTTCTACATTCACGAATATTTAAATAACGTATTATAAAAGTCGTTACTTCTTAATATTTGTATAAATTAATATCGTATTATTAGTTGTCCAAATCACATCAAAATCTGTTCCGCAATTTAGTTGTATAATTGTAACATTGTTTTGAGTGTGCAAAAGGCAGATTTGCTTTTGTATATGCAATACCCCAGATAATATAATACCTACAGTATTACAGGCAATCAGGTGGAGTTATCTCAAAATGTATTAGCTTTTAACCATTAGTTAACTATTGGTGGTAAAACCCACCCTAAAAGCTGTGTCCCGCGGTAGTACCCTCAGACAAAAAGTATCTAATTATGTTAATCCAGTGTATAAGCCACAGAGCAAGAAAAATAAGGTACAAAGCGTCATAACTTTCGTGGTATAAATAAGCTATTTATTACTATTTCAAATGTCATCCAATTCCGTTTAGCTCTAGAGCAAACGCGCACAAATACGCACACTGTATTCCGGTTTGAAGGGCATTGTAGTGAAATTACTGAGCACATGAGACTTTATAACCCGATTACACAGTGTCATCTGATCAGGGTGATGTGCGCAGTGCAGTGTCACCATTGAGTGTCACGCGAAACTTTATTGTAAAGTTCTGGCCGTGTCGCTTATCATCAGGTGAATGACCAGCTCGTCACGTCCGTCATTCAACCTCATATTAAACATACGTTCACACAAACTTTCGCATAGATCAATCCGCTCACAAAATAGGCATGACGACTAAAATTTTTTTTTGCATAAATTAATAATATTTTTAATAGATAAACATTAAATGAACACTAATTTTGTGACAACAAAAATAAAATATCTCAAAAAATTACAAAATTACAAGCATTTTAAAAACCGGAATAGGCTGTGGTGCCTTTACATACAATAATACAATCTCTTCGCCATGTGACGTCTCAAGTGGATTTTTTATAGTATCTGTGGAGGCGCTCTGATTCGCGAGAAAGGGACAGGAGATGGGTATCTCCTGTCCCTACAGAAACTTTAAAAGCTTATTACTCCGTGATTTATTTACCGATTTCACTAATTCTTTCAATTATTGCATTAACATTTAACCTACTTTATTAAATTAATATTAACTTGTTAATTATTAATATCAGGATACAAACCTATTGTGGTCGAACGTCACTTGGCAAGTTCGTTTGATCATTAATAATTAGGTATAGTGTGATAGGACCCAGTAAGTTATTATAATCGTGTGTTTATGGTAAGTACATACCTAAAGATGTGTCACGTATTAGATACCTGATTTTGTCGACATTTTCAAGTTATTAGCATAATTAGTAAAAATTTTATATTACGTACTATAATTTACATTTTTATAAAATAGGTAGGTACTAGCCGGTGGCCATTTTTTACCTGTCCCGGATCTAGACATGTTTACTAATAAAGCCTTAGAAACTGTTAATTTATCTAATTGTTTTAAATTTGCTTGATCATCTTTAAAGTTTTTTATGCCTGGCATGACTGGCTTGATAGCTCAGTGGTAGCAACTCTGCCTTCTGCCCTGAGGCTGTGGGTTCGATTCCCACCCGGGACAAACATTTCTGTGATAGGTGTTTGTTCTGTGTCTGGGTGTTATATTGTATTCTATGTACCTATGTATTTACAAACAAAAAGTACCTATGTATTGTATCAGTTATCTGGTTCTCATAGAACAAGCTATGCTTAGTTCGGGACTAGATGGCGCTGTGTGAAATGTCCACACATTTATTTTTTATTTTATTTATGGTTTTAAACTTCGTGCATTATTCGCCTCCGTGGTGTAGTGGTTGAGCCAGCCGCCTCATAACCAGGAGGCGGCGGGTTCGACAACTTGTCGTCTAAATGAAAATCGTTTATTTTTAATAGCTCATTTCTAATGTGCTATTTTTATTTCTGGCTGTAAAACTTGAAAAAGACGTCCATTTTAACTGAACTCCTTTCCCTTGTCATTCATTTACCACTAGCTTCTACCCCGAGGCTTCGCCCGCGCTGACTAAGTATCCCTCAGGAACCGTTTATTGTAACCCTCCTTAGGGGCGGAAATTCAAAAATTCCCGAGACCCGTATCCATTCATTTTGTATATATAAAAAAAAAAAAACTACACATTCCAAATTTCAGTAAAATTCGGTCATTTTTTCGAAACTTTCATACCAACTTTAACAAATTTCTTTTATATGTTAAATTTAGAAAAACAAAAAGGTACCATTTCTTTTATGTTTGTAGGTACTTGTTTGTATGTGTGAAGTTTCAAAACGATACATCACGAAATGTCGATTTTTCATACAAACGTTTTTTACCATTTTCACCCACTTAGGGGTTGAATCTTCAAAAATCCTTTCTTAGTATATACGCGGTTACGTCTTAAAAGAAAGCAACACTCCAAATTTCAAATCTATACGTTCAGCGGCATCAACATAGAATTCCATGTTCAGCGGTGTGGGCTGTGCGTTCTCTGTAAGTCAGTCAGGACAAAGCCTTTTAATTATAATACATAACGAAGAAGGGAATAAAAATGGCTTTTTAAAAATGTGCAGAACCGCCGCCGACCTTGTGGCCGTTCGGTCCTGCAGTTCAGCTTAATAATTTTATCATTGAATGCAGAATAATTAAAGCAGTAATTTTAACAAACTAGAATGTTAACTTAAAAGAAATAAAATTAGAAATTTACAGAGTTTTGCTTACAATGTTTATCGCGCGAAAATCCGTAGCAAAGTGAGCTCCTGTCAGTTCGTTTTCCATTCCAAGCGGTCGGCCGCCGCCATGTTGCGCGCCATCTCTAAATGTCATTTTAGTTTGTATAAATGTCAATTGGCGGCGCTGCGAGCGCTTGCAACGTTCCGAATCAGACAGTAGTTATCACATATTAGAGTATAGCAATCGGCTGGAAATTACTTAAAAAGCTTATTTAAAATCTTTATTAATATTAGGGAATTTAAATTACTAGCAATCAAAGCCAAAGTACTTCGTTTGAAGTTAAAAGGAAACTTACTCAAGCACCACCGCAACTCGCTGGTGCGGGCCATTTTAAATCCAACAGAATATGAATGCTTACAACACTTTTAAGTTCACTTAATTCCAAATAAATCCGTAATAATTAGGCATGGCAGTTTTACATACCAACAATGAATTCGACAGTTAACACAGAATAAATAAAGCTAAAGAGATTTGTTTGAATAGTTAAGAGAAAATCGCTTGATTACATAATTTGTTTCCGATTTAAATCAACCTTATTAATTGAATTGTTACTTATTTACAACGTGATCACTGCACATGATCTCAAATAAATTCACGGGTTTTATAATTACATTTTTTACAAATGATTATTTCGATTTATGATGAATATTGGCGGCTGTTATGGGCGGCCGTATTGCTTAACATCAGGTGAACGACCAGCTCGTCACGCCATTCATTCTCATAAAAAAAAAATTATAATAATTAAACAGCTGATTATGCTCGCGGCGACATACAAGATATTACCGAGAAATATAGTTATCCCAGAAAATTATGTTAGTGCAAGTGATAACGCGGTCATTTCGTGAGATAATTAAAACAATATTTCATTCACGTAATATCTCGCTAATAACCATTAATTAATTGATCACTCATTATAAACAGAGGTGACCTAAATTAGTGTGTCTATTATTGACCCGCATTATGTCGCAAGTTATCAATGAATTTATGAATTTATACATTAAGTATAAGTAGATTGTGTATTAATTTATCTAAATAAGTCTGGTCGAATTGAACTCATTTGATTAGTCGAATGAATACGATCCATATTAGCGAGACTATCGAATAGTGTAATTTTAATAGGTATACAGGGGGTCTAGCAAAGATACCAACCACTAACGCTAACGCCTCACGCTAACTCCAAAATGTATTGAAATGACATTCGTTGCGGAAAAGTTAGCGATTTCCGAAATGTCATTTCAGTACATTTTGGAGTTAGCGTTATCGTGAGGGAGCTTTGCTAGACCCCCTAGCTGTTTTTCTTTTCAAAATCAACGGGTTTGATTCTTGGCACTATACTAGCTATAGTATTATTAAAGATTTTTCAAAAAGTTACTTTCTTTCAGTATTTCAAAATCGGTTCCAAGACTCGTGTACCTAAGTGCTTTTCGCTATTCCTGATAGTTTTGAAAATGGACTCACGCTCACTTGAAAACTTCACATAATCATAAAATGATGAATGAATGACATGACATGTTTAAAAAGTGAATTTTATTAGTTTTATTTTTTATGTTAGTTGTAAAATAACAGTCCCGGTTTTATTTTGCTATTAAAACATTAATTATTTTTTAATTCACATTTTTCTCCATGCTAATTGATAATAGGCATGATGACTAACATTTTTTTTTGGGTAAATTAATTATATTTGTCAAAAGATAAATATTTGTGAATGAAAATTAAATATCTCAAAAAATGACCAACTTACAAGCATTCTAAAAACCGGAATAGAAAGAGATAGCTCAAACGGCCAGTGACGTCAGAGGAAGGTCGTTATAGTACCTCATTACTAAGCTGTGGTAGCTTCTCATACAATCTCTTTGGCATGTGACGTCACGGGTAGATTTTTCATAGTAACTGTGGGGGCGCGCGCTCTGTTTCGCGAGAAAGGGACAGGAGATGCCTCCTGTAGAAACTTTAAAAGCTTATTACTCCGTGATTTATTTACCGATTTTACTTATTTTTTCAAGTATTGCATTCATTTTTAATCTTCTTTATGAAAGTAATATTTACTTGTTAATTTTTAATAGTAGTCATCATGCCTATTAAAAAGTAAGCAAGAAACCGAAAACAATAAACGCCTCTCTCAATAAAACTCTCAATAAAATGTATGTAGGTGCCTTTACCTACTACGTCAAAATGAACATACAGAGAACGGGCATCAGCATTCTCTTCGATACATTACAATCATAAACGATCACCAAGCCGCCTGCCAAGCGTGCTGATTATGCCAAACAAGCGTCCAAAGTGGCGTTTTATAGGAGGCCTATGTTCAGCAGTGGACGTCTTCCGGAAGATGGTGTGTGTGTCTGTACCTAGGTAGGTATTTGAAGATGGTTCGATCACGACTAAACTATTATCGACTGAACTTCGAATTGATAGACTTCAGCAATTTATTAATAAAACACGATTTTAAATCATGACTGGCTAAATCCTTAAATTGCACAAAGCCAAAAAACTTTAATCTTTAAATATTAAAAAAAAACTAGTTCCGCTTTTGTTACTAAGTATATGGCGCAGTAACGACGTATTTCGAACATGGTCGTAGTTTCAAACCACAGAAAACAAGGAAATGTCAAATTCAGTTGAGTAGATCACAAAGTGCGTTGTCGATTTGTCGATAGAAAGCCATTAGAGTATATGTATTATGTATATGTCTTCCATAAAATAAGGATAGGATACTAAACTCGATACATAATTATCTTATCAATGACAGAACTTAAAACCCCCATTTAACGCCATCTATCGGGTCTTTATAACATGACAGCTTTTTTTTTAATAAAACGCCTCATATCGTAAATCATAGAATAAAATTCGTTTAAAATTCGTATGAAATTGAGTTATTTGCGTACATGCAATTCAGATAGTTTATGATTTTATAATAATTATGATGACGATTATCATAAAAGTAATTATAAATACTTGTTAATTTCCATGTTAAAAGCTATAAAATTCTAACGAAAACACAGAATAGATATAATGCATACTTAGTAAGTACGCGGAACTAAGCAAGAAGGTAAAAGTATATTGTCATTGACGAGCATTAAAAATTTTTTTTTTAATTAGTAAATGGCCTTTTTATTTAAACTAACTATACTGCGTAAACTTAGTACCTACTACTACATTACAAAAAACATATAATGGTTGTTATAATAGCCGCGATGGCCTAGAGTGTAGGCCCTAGACAGTCCAAATGCTCCAGCCCACTGCCGGTAGGTAGCGTTCCCAACATGCTGGCAGCATTGCTGAGTTGAATTGTAAGTTTTTTGCACTACAGAAAGGTAATAAAATAGAAAAAAAATAATTAAATTACTATTATTAAATTCCTTGACATACATGTTATGTTTTTGTACAACTAAAACTGTGACGTCATGGAAATGTATGCCAATATCAAGGCCAGTAACCCAGCAGTAAGGTGTTTGGCTACTTTTTAGTTGCATTTTTTATCATATAAAAATTGTATGATTGTCAGTAGGTACATCGTCTAGGTGGGTACCAGGTATAGCTTCGCCAGATATTATTGTAGCTAGTGAAATTACTGGGCAATTGAGGTTTTATGATCTGGATCTCGCTGATTAATATTCTTATAAAGAAGACTGGTCATAGTGAAACTGATCGCGATACCTTGATTATGGTGGAACTGCTATACCCTGATCATAGTGGAACTGATAGCGATATCTTAATTTTAGTAGGTTTAATCCTGCTAAGAGTCTGATTTGAATGGAAAGGATTTTGTTACCCTGATTACAGTAGAGGTGCTTGCGCTACCGTAAATAGCGAGTCGGACTCGCGCACGAAGGGTTCCGTTGCATTATCTATAAAAACGAGCAAAAAATCATGTTTGTTGTATGGGTGCCCCCTTAAATACTTGTTCTATTCTGTTTTTTAGTATTTATTTGCTGTTATGGAGGCAACAGAAATACATTATCTGTTAAAATTTCAACTGTTTCTCACTGAGATACAGCTTGGTGGCAGACTGACAGACATACAGACAGCGGAGCCTTAATTAGTAATAGCGTTTTTTTGATGTGTTATGGATGTATTAGCTGTGGCAAAAATAATTGCACTGCACTTCATCGAAAACGTTATATTAAAAAATGTATGGAAGGCGCCATCTTTCTTTTCTCTTTCGCTTCCCTCTTACCACAGGGGTAGGACGTAAAACTAATCAGCCAGTGCGAAGGTGGGGCGGGTCAACTAGTACGTAATTAATAAATTATCTTATAACAAGAAACCAAGTAGAAGGTCAATAAGTAGGTTGGCGTTACCTTGGGGATTCCCAACCGCCAGAAGCTTTAGCGCGCAAACCTAAATAGATTGTAAATGATCAATGCCAGGCATATGAAAGTAGCGATCAGAGTCAACAAGAATAAGATGGTGTCCTACTATTTTTTTACACAAGTTAATAAATAATACTCATCAACAATAAACAATCGTGAATCTCAAAAAATTACAAAGTTACAAGCATTTTAAAATACAAGAATAAAACGGGATAGTTCAAATATGCAGTGACGTCAGTTCTTGCTCCTTCATAGTACCTCTTTACTAAGCTGTGGTAGCTTTATATACAATCTCTTTGGCATGTGACGCCAGAACGTGCGTTATCATAGTAACTGTGGAGAAGCTTTGTTTTCCGAGAAAGCGACAGGTGATGCTCCCTCCGGAAACTTTAAAAGCTTATTACTCCATGATTTATTTACCGATTTTACTAATTTTTTCAATTTTAATAATATTCAATTTAAACCTACCTTATGAAAAACATATTGACTTGTTAATAACAGGCAACTAACATTATGTCAAGCTGAATATAGTGGCTCCCTCTACTTGGATCCACATAATTATTGGGTGGATCACATAATGTTAACCTTATGAGACGTAGTATAAGCTGGAGGTGAGGGTGATTTTCTATAGATCGATTTAAAAAGAGAGAAAGTTCTCAGTTTGCTTGATTTTTTCTTTTCTTTTTTATTTGTTTCCTCTGATTCCGTCAATTGTGAACCGATTTTTTTTACGTAAGTACATACTTTTAGATTATTGCCATTATTTTCATCAAAATCGGTACAGTGGTTTGGTTTTAAAATCAAAATAATTAGAGAAATTGAAATTAAGGCAATTGAATTCAATTTTACAAACAAATAGGTTTTGGTAGATTCTAGAATACAGAACATAACATAATTATATATTCAACGCTAATAAAAACAACGTGACAAAAATAAAAATCCTATGGTTACAATAATTAAAAGTAATTATGGTCGAAAAACTTGTTTTAAAATAGATTAAGGAAGGACTAGTCCCAAAATTTTATAAACAAAAACCTGTATCATGTAATCTATTTTTTCCTTAAACCATTTCTTACAGTTACAAGATTCAAGTAATAATATTTTAAAATTATTACAAAATGTAAATTATAGCTACAGAAGTTTTTACTAGGTTGGTACTTATACTTAGGGCTTTTCTGAAAAGTTCGTCTAGGTACCACCACTTTGCCATTTATTCCGACAAGCAGTAGTGTGCAAGCACGTGCAAGGGTGTTCCCGTTTCAAGGGCGCTGTAGCTAGTGAAATTACTGGGAAAATGAGACTTTGTGACCTGATTTCACAGTCTAGTACTCAGATTGTGGTTGTGATGTCTCAGGATGAAATTTCGAAATTTTATTATTTTATAGTTTCGAGTGACACTGCCATGGGCGGCCGTGCGAACATTAGAATATTTGTAAATATTTTAAGATTATAACCGTATAATTATTTATACAAAAAATATTTAGATTTAAAATTATTCTATTAATAGTTAATTAATTATTAAATGTATAATATTGCGTTATCACATCCAATAATCGTTATATTATAAACCAATATCACTCAACAACATTGAAATCCAAAATGGTTTTAATAAATCGATTCTCAAAATATATTTTAGTACTTTATGGCCAAGGTAACATGCCAAATTGAATATTATGCATAAGGTTATCTATGAAGGTTAGTGTATATTTATATTATAATATTGTTATTATATTTGATTAGGTATGTCACTGACCTCTTCCGTGTTAACTGACTATACGAAAAGGTCAAGTACCTATTACATAACGTGATTCATTCTGATTATTAAACACCCTTATTTTTTTTTAATATATCCGGGCTGAGTTGTCACCCTCTTTTTCCGTTGGGAACAGTTTTTCCGAAATAAAAAGCACCATTTTATAATAGCCATTTTGCTTTTATTATAAGTATTTTAACATTAACTTATTATTATTATACAGATGTTTATCAACATAGAAATCGATATTACATAGCAATGATTAAAAAAGTAAATTTTATTAATGTGTATTGATTTAATATATTTAATATACGGAATTTAAAACTTTTATCACACCATACATTAATATGTAATTATTTTGTCACCTGTAATTAATCATTAAGCTATACAATAATTATATGTAAAACTATGTATATAGCCGGTATGGTTTTTATCTGTCGCAAATTATGACCAATACAATACTTGCTATTATTCAATAATATTTGTAGATATTTCAAATGACAAAATAAAATATTTTTTCTTAACTAAATTGATATAATACCTACCGTGTATAATTTAATTATAAATACAATGTGTGGCTCACGAACCCATCCAATCAGCCAATAAGTGTTGCCAACCAGAAAAAACAAATTCAGTCAACTTAATTTCGAAAATAGGTTAATCGGCAAATTCGCGATAACTAGTACTATTTCAATGCAGTTAATTTTAAAGTAGTTAACTACCTATAGTTTAGTTGGAGCCGTTTCTTTTTTACGACAAAACAATATTGAAAATCAAAGCTAACCAGTTCCAAAAACCAGTCGCGAATTCAAATTAGTTGTCATAAATTTTTGCAGTTATCGTTAGGTTGTCTCGTTTGGCACGTGACATCATTTAGGGTGTTCCAAATTTTAAACCGCTTTGTAAATGAAGAATGGCAATAAAAGAGACACAAAATAATCCAAATAAAATACAAAAGGAATGTAAGAGAAACGGAAGGGAAATGCAAGAGAAATGCAGGAGAAAGGCAAAAAAATGAAACACAATACAACAAAATAGAATGGTAAGAGAAATACAAAAGAAACAAAAATATATACTCATTTATACTAATAATAATAAAAAAGGCAAGAAAATATAGTTAAAGGCAAAAAAAACAAAATAAACTAAAGAGAAATGCAAGAAAAAGGCTAGAAAAAGAAACACAAGATAAAAAAAAAGAATGGCAAGAAAAACACATGAAGAATAAAAAATACTTTTTCATGCTTCCCCCTAAAGATATTAAATTACATTTTATTTGAGCGATTATTGACAACAGCCAATTTGACGTCGTTAACTAACCTAGTTATGCAAATCTAATAATTTTATATTTTGGCTTAGCTTTTAACTGAATGCGCCTTCAGACCTTGTAAAAACCAGTTTTTTACTAAACGCGGAATCGTTTGTTGTTTTATTTTGGGTTTTAGCAGTTTGGTACCGTAATATAATAACTACTACTTTGTTTGTCTTTGAGGGCTTCGGAAGGAAGTCGGATTATAGGCTGTCGGACCAGCATAATCTACTTATCATTGGAGGCATTTCATCATCATTAATAACAACAGCCTGAAGATGTCTAGGTACTTCTGAATATAGCCTTCCTCACTGATCGCCATTTTGAGCGGCTGCTCTGCATTTGACTGACATTAAATCCACAAGGTATTATATCTAATGATGTAGAAAAGGGCGTAACAAATTTCAAATCTTGATCCCTGTTTTTCATCCCCTTAGTACGCCAAGCAAAAAAGACGCAAAAGGGAATAAAAAAAGTCCAAAAATCTCCTTCGCAGGGGAACGTTGAAGAGGATTTATGGATGCTGTGTACAAAGAGGTACTACCTACTTTAACGGTAGTTCAAGCAACCAAAGTGCAAAGTTAAATTCATTTCGCTGCAACCATTTTGACTTGAAGAGCACCCAAACATTTCACTTTTAAATATAACCACAAATAACTACAATATAAATAACCACAATAATATAAGCTCGCTCCCGGATATAAGATGATGGAAAAGTTTTCATTAAAACTGTTGTTTGTTCGCAAACCTAAATGTATCTAGTGACGGCATCGAACATAAATTTTATCGAACGCTTATTAATATTAACCCAAAGTAGAAATACCACAATTTCTGGTACAATAGGTGCCCCACGGTTATATTCTACGGCCTATTATTTAGCTACAAAATTTTGGTTTGGTGTTGAGTGAGATAGAGCATAGAGACACTTCGCCCACCTCCCTTTTACTCAACATCACCCTTACTCCCTTTACCTCTCCCTTACTCCCAACTCCTCCCCCCCCCAACAAAAATATTCTAGGTTTGTGGTTGAGACCCATAAGTGCGTGAGGATCAGGAGCTCATCGTGGTTTCCAAAGTTTATCAGAGCGTATGGTCCTTTATAATCTTTGATCTATAATTTGGTCGATGCAAACATTCGTAGTGGAAAGGCTCTGTCGTCGTTTTGCCCATGAATGAATCGTCCTGTCGGCGAATCGTTCGTAGTTGAAAGGTTCTGTCTATCAACTACCCATAAACGAAACATTCTGTCGGCGGATCATCACTGAGTTATGGGTTACCTATTTTATTTGACACTTAAGTCGTAAAATGATCAATCCGCGCAAAACCATGTGAGTCAGTGCTAGTGCCTGACATAATGGTACCTCAATTTGATGATCGATTAAGTATAAATTCCATTAATTCAATTAGTTATAGACATAACACAGGGAGTAAAAAAGCTACGGCAAAAAATGCCAATTTAGTTATAACTGCTAAAGCGTTATTGAAAAAACTGACGTTTGATTTAAATTTTAATACTAGTTAGTTAGCATAGCAACTATGGGCTATTCTGCCAGCATTGTAAGTACATTACAGTACTGACGTAACAAGCTAGTCGCTGGCCTAAAGTTGAGCGTCACAGCCGCCCATAACAACCGCAGTGCCACTCGGAACTCGAAAATATAAAGTTTCTCATGACACGGCACTGCGCAGTGCGCACGTCATCCTTTAGTATCAGCACTAACTAGCAAAAAGATTTATAAACTGTGAAATCACGTGATAAAGTCTCATTTTCCCAGTAATTTTACTAGCCACAGTACCCTAAAACCAGAACACATTAGTGCTTGCACAACTGCGGCAGATTATCTGGCAAAGGAATGGTGAACTGGATGAACTCGCCTGAAAATTCCTATCACTAGTAAAAGTCTAGGTACTGATTTCAAATTATTTCCGTTTTAAGCTACGATGAGGTAGGTACCTACTCCTACTGCTAGTGTATTATTATACAAATATGTTAACAGTATTTCTGTTTGTCCCCAGGTCTCTTCATTTTGCTGTTACTCGGTTTCATCTCGCTGCTGGCTGGATTTTTTATTTTATTCGCGCATCCTTACGACTTCTTGTTCAAGCAGGTAAAACATTATTCTCTTATGACCATTAAGAAATCTGTCTTCTTATCTATAGGTTGTGGGTTCGATTCCCACCTAGGACAAACATTTGTGTGACGTGTGTTCTATGCTATGTACCTGTTCTAAATACTGTATGTATTTACAAGAAAAATCAAACAGTATTTTTTTCAGTTACCTGTTCACCACATACTTCAAGCTATGTTGTTTCTTTTTATAGGCAATATGCCTTTATTACTCAAGCTAACTACTACAATAATAAAAACTAAACTAAACTAACTACACTACACACTAACTAGCTACACTATACCTACTACAAAGAACATATGGACTGTATAATAGACCACGATGACCTATAGACAGTCCAAACGCTCCAGCCCACTGCCGGTAGGTAGCGTACCCAACATGCTGGCAGCATTGCTGAGTTGAATTGCAATGCTGATGCGTTGAGCCAAATAAAGCTTTTTTTAATTTGGGAATATAGATGGCGCTGTGTGAAACCAGAACTATAAAAAAAGTGTCTGCGATACACTCAGTGGTTATACTTCTATTGTAGAATTTCTTGAAGCCACACTAATACTTTTCATGCGCTCCGAAAAAACGCGAATTAAAGATAAACACCGTTACTATCACAAACCACCACCAGTAGGCAATGTACCCAAAATGCTGGCAGCATTGCCACGTTGTAAGGCAACGCTCTACCATAGACCCAAGACAGGAGCATTTTGATGCTTGTTTGATTATATTGTTATTAGGTTTTGGAATAAGTCGTTTTTTTAATGCTTAAACGGGCTCACGTTTGACAAGACCACACCTGATGGAAAGTGATGATGCGGTCTATGTTGGCGCACGTTTGTCCATAAGGTGCCTATTCACTCTTGATTTGAAGAGACCCAGATTGTAACTTGCCGGAAACAATGAAGCAGGAAGTGCATCCCACTCCTCTACTGTACGGATAATGAAAGATCTAGAAAAACGCTTTGTACGGCTCGAGGCACGTTCACGACAAAGGGATGCAACGACTCGCCACGCCTTGTAGGCCGATGGTTAAAAGGGGATGATGGGATTAGCTAATGGAGGTCCTGCGCACATTCCCAATAATGCAGAAAAAAGCTCTTAATTTAATACAGGAGTGTTATTTTTCTAATAACTTTGTATGTATTTATATCCACAGAAAATTGTACTCCAAGATGGAGGTGAGATCTTCGAGATGTGGAGAAAGCCAGAAGTCCAGCTGTACTGCCGAGTGTACCTGTTCAACATCACCAATGCTGAAGAGTACATGGCTGGGAAGGCTAAGAAACTGATAGTGAACGAAGTTGGACCCTATGTTTATAGGTAATGAGATTTTTTTACTGTCTAAAGCGAAAATATAACCCTAACTTTGTTTTTAGGGTTCCGTACCTAAAGGGCAAAGCGAACCTTATTACTAAGGCTCCGCTGTCCATCTATCCGTCTGTCACCAGGCTGTATCTAATGAACCGTGTTAGTTAGACAGTTGAAATTCGCCCAAATGATATATTTCTGTAGCCGCTGTAACAACAAACACTAAAAATCAGATTAAAATAAATATTTAAGGAAGTTCTTAAACAACAAACGTGATTTTATACTTAATGGTACGGATCCCTTCGTGCGCAAGTCCGACTCGCACTTGCTCAGGTATATTATAATATATAACAAAACTATTATATACCTACAACGTGAATGAGACCGGTTGAATTATATATTATTTATAATGCATTAAAAATACTAAATCATTTTTTTTATTAAACAACAGTAAAGGTTAAAGTTTAATCCGGATTCGAAAATTAAAGCAGTCAATCATATCTATTTAAATCAAAAGAGACAAAAATCTTTAAAACTTGAATTTTGTTTGTCGATGACTTTTATAAACTGCGTAGTAAAAATTTTACTACTATAGGTATCAGCATCATTACAAAAAAACATCAATGTTTTGCCCAATGATAGATAAAACTCACTGCCAGTTGGCAGCGTGTTCCTGTATTATTAAAGTTACGGTTGATATTATTATATTAGAACATCTACTAATTTCAGTTAAATTGCGATAACTGTAGCTGTACCACCATTTTGAACAATGCTGGCATAGACAAACTTACTGCCAGTTGGCAGGCTGCCCAAGCCCATGCTGGCAGCATTGTCTCGCTAAATTTTTTTTTTATGGGAATAAATGACGTGACGGGCTAGTCGTTCACTTGATGTTAAGCAATACGGCCGCCCATGACAGTTGCAGTGGCACTTGGAACTTTAAAATAATAAAGTTTCGCGTGACACTGCACTGCGCACGTCATC
Source organism: Ennomos erosarius (assembly GCA_963580505.1). Classification (NCBI taxonomy): domain Eukaryota; kingdom Metazoa; phylum Arthropoda; class Insecta; order Lepidoptera; family Geometridae; genus Ennomos; species Ennomos erosarius. The sequence continues at coordinate 2,531,469 of OY757007.1, read as the reverse complement.
CTGAGACTCACACAGTCTAGTAATCAGATTACTACACTGTGTAATCAGGTCATAAAGTCTCATTTTCCCAGTAATTTCACTAGCTACAATGCCCTTCAAACCGGAACACAGTAGTGCTTGCACACTACTGCTTGGCGGCAGAATAACTGGCAAAGCGGTGGTACCTACCTAGACGAACTTTGCAGAAAAGTCTTACCACCTAGTAAAAACTGGTATTCGTGAATTTTCTCTAAAGAATAAGTTTCATAATTAAATTAGGTCAGGTTTCTAGGCTTAAGTCATGATAGGTTAATTGATAGATCGCTCCATATTTTAAAAAACACCCTAATTTCAAACTAAATTAAATTACCAAACAATGAAAATTTGACTTGATGCTGGCATATACCAAACTCACTGCCAGTTGGCAGCGTGCCCAGCATGCTGGCAGCATTATATACCCTACAGAGTTGTACTATTGACAACGCTGATTATGTTTTTTTTTCCACAGAGAACTTCTCGAGCATAACGTGACGTCATTCAACGAGAATGGCACCCTCTCCGCCATTCCTCGCCATCCCCTACAGTGGGTGGAGGAAATGTCTGAGGGTAACCACGAAAACGACACCGTCTTCATGCCTCACATCGCTTTATTGGTACGTTTTAGATCTTTTACAATTGTATTACTTAATGCCTAATGCGTTTTAGGGTCCCGTACCCAAAGGGTAAAAGCATCGAAATAATACCCATAGAAGTATAATACGAGGTCCGAAATGGCCAAACGCAAATGCAACCGCTGTGGGTGGGGCTTAATTCGGCAACCGCGCGTGGCGCCATTTGTATTGTATCGCGCCCGCCGCGCTGTGAAGTAGGCTTACTTGCGGTACTTGGACTGTGTTATGAAATAACGATACAAGCGACGTTTTGGTAGACGTTGGACGTTTTTCGATGGGTAAAAGGAACCCTTACTAAGGCTCCACTGTCCGTCTGTTTGTCTGTGCACTAAAACGAAACGGACCATTTAAACACTGACTAACTTTTAGCAGCGTTTATAAGTAAGGCCCTTTAGTCAGTTATAACAAGAACAAGAACAAGAACAACAACAACAAAAACAGATAAAAATCATTATAACCTGATTTTTGCTATCATAGAACCCTTCATGCGCGAGTCCTACTCACAATTAGCCGGTTATTTTAATAATTAGTTACTCAACAAATAGTTGTATCTGTATTTTGTATTTTAGTGCTGTTTATTAACCGTTCTATTCATTAAAATAATAATTAAATTTTTAAATTAGTTAATATCTCTCACTTTATTCCACTCGTCACTAAATTAATGAACACTAGTTTTCATTAGATGAACGACCTTAACCTTGACTTTAGTGTAATCACTCTAAAATTATGCAACTTTTACGTAATGAATTAATAATGTATAAATTAAAATTATCAATCAACTACAGCGTGAATGCCAAAATATTTCACAATAATTCTATTCAAATTTTACTCGTTTTATTCATAATTGTAATATACCCATCTGAATAATTTAGGTATGTAAACATAAACACTTTACTTAGGTACCTATTTAGCTATAATGTATTCACACTTACAATACGCATCATGACTACTATACAGGATGTAATTTAATTCATTAGCATAAATTGAGCCCATGATAGTACATCATTTATAGATGATTATTAAAGAGTAAAAAGTGTGAATGAAAATATTTTTATTGAAAATTATGAAGATTGCCGCGGCGCCTAACGCAGTTGGCACGGATTTTGATACATTTAAAAGTTTTTTTTAAATATACAGGGTTACAGGAAAAATTGTGCTAGATCCGTTAAGAGCGTGGAGTACCCATGATTTCTGACTTATTTCACTATGAAACACCCTAGCCTAAACTAATAATATTTTTGTAGATATCCCTTAGAAAACAATACAGTTTCTAATATTTTTTTTATATCTTAACTTTCACTTGTCTACTACGGTCGATTCAATTAACTTATGTACTATTTTAATGATTGACGTCCTAAAGTATCTTATTACACATGTAAAAATGCAATAATAATAATAATAAGAAGACACAAAATATTTCAATGAAAAAATTAAAAATTGAATATCTCGAAAAGGGTAAAGTTTAGCCTAGGGTGTTTCATAGTGAAATAAGTCAGAAGTGATGGGTACTCCACGCTCTTAACGGATCTAGCACGATTTTTCCTGTAACCCTGTATAGTATTCATTTATTTATTTGCTTACATAAAAACTTAGTACTTAAGTAAACAACTTAGAGTAACCAAATATAATATGTCCTCTGACAAGAGGGTTGCAATAAATTATTTATTAATAAGGCGAACAGTAACTTAATGATAATTAAGCTAGTTTTATAGCTTGTATGTACTAATTAAAAACAGTACTGAAATTTTGTATTGTAGCATTTGATTAAGTAAGTTATTCCATTTTTTGGAGTTATTATTATTACCAAACCAATGTGTTAGAATAAAAAAAATTTGGTCCACACTTGAGCGGTATCAGGAGTATGTACCTAGTTTCAAAGGATGCTAATGAATTCAATAACACCCAAACGGAACAAGCAAATTTTATTTTCATAAAGAATTTAAATTAATGCAAACATTGAAAAAATAAGTAAAATCGGTAACTACTTAAATCATGGAGTAATAAACATTTTAAGTTTCTAAAGGTGGCATCGCCTGTCCCTTTCTCGCTAAACAGACCATTCTTCACAGTTACTATGAAAACACAACCTGTGACGTCGCCTGCCAAAGAGATTGTATGTAAAGCTGCCACAGCTTAGCAATAAGGTACTATAAAGGATTAATTTGTGACGTCACTGCGTGTTTGAGCTATCTCTTTTTACTCCTATTTTTAAAATACTTGTTTTTAAACTTTTTCATTTTTTGAGTTTGTTTTACGACTGTTTATTATTTGTGGAATATAATTATTTTATGCAATAAAAAGTTATAGTCATCATACCTATTATTTTCATATAAAAAATAATTGTAGATCGATTATCTAGAAAAACGCAGGGACCCGATGGATGCAGGAGGCGCTTAATGCAGATTACAACAATATCACAGATAATAACAATAAAGGATAAGATAGGCACTAAAATATCTACCTAGGTAGCACTTAGTCCTGACAGTAAGGTTAGGGGTCAGCACCAAGACGTGACAAGTACCTACTTAAAAATAAACTTCAATAAAAATGTCCGATAAAATGATTACAATATATATGATCCTTAGAATGCCTTAGGATTATAAAATATATACTTATTTTAAGCAACTTTTGAAAAAGGACGAGGTTTTTTTGTTATTAAATGACATGACGAGCTAGTCGTTCACCTGATGTTAAGCGACATGGTCATAAGTTAGGGACAGTTGCAGTATCACTCGGAACTTTAAAATAATTAAGTTTCGCGTAACACTGCACTGCGCACGTCATCCTGAGACATCACACAGTCAGTAACCAGGTTACTAGACTATGAGATCATGTCACAAAGTCTCACTTGCCCAGTAATTTCACTAGCTACAACGCCCTTCAAACCAGAACACAGTAGTGCTTGGCGCTGGCAGCAGAACTTAACATAAACAAACACAAAAGCAAAAAAGCGCTAAGCGGTGGCTACTCAGACAAACTTTGGTCTGCCCCCTACCCACCTAGTAAAAGTGCTGAGACTTCATTATAAATTGAAAGAGAATAAACAATTACGATCAGCCTTTTGCATTAATAATGTTTAATTTAATTAGTTTGCAAATACCATTAAAAGTTTTTTTTTTACACTTAGCTCTCGCTTAATTCAAGTTTTGGCAAATACATAATTAGCTAATATTGGTAATGGTTCCGTTTTGCTGATTTTTTGAAGGTCAACTAAGTATGATAATCGTTATTATAATTCCACATTCCACAGTTTTATGTTTATAGGGTTCCGTACCCAAAGGGTAAAACGAACCCTATTAAGGTTCAGCTGTCCATCAGTCTGTCTGTCCATCACCAGGCCCCTATTTCATAAAAAGACAAATCATAATAAACCTACAATTGCCAGTAAATGTGACCGACAGTCATCACGTATAGTATTTTTGTTATATGAAACGCATTTGTCTGACAAGTGTAGTTTTATTATGATTTGTATTTTTTTGAAATAGGGGCCAGGCTGTATCTCATGAACCGTGATAGCTAGACAGTTGAAATTGATGAACAGATGATGTATTATGTTGCCGCCTATAACAACAAATACTAACAAACAGATTAAAAAATATTTAAGGGGGATCCCATACAAAAACGTGATTTATTTGCCCGTTTTTTAGATATAGTTTCGGAACCCTTCGTGCGCGAGTCCGACTCGCACTTGGCTGGTTATTATTTTACCTTCTAGGTGATCTATCAAATTCAATTTTGATTGATAGGTAATTTAAATCAAAGTTTCTCATTACAAGCGCAAGCAACCCGACTCGATACAGAAAACTCTGAACTAGTTCAACCTGTAATAAGGAAGAAAAAAGTTTAAAGGTGATTAAGAGGTGGGGTGGAAGACGCAGCGTAGGCAAGCCCCCCACAGGTGGACCGACGGTCTGGTGAAAACTACGGGGAGCCGATGGATGCAGGAGGCGAGCAGCCGCTTAAGGTGGCGCTCTCTGCGGGAGGCCTGTGTTTAGCAGTGGACGTCTGCAGGCTGTTGATGATGATGATGATGATAAAAAAGTGTCTCCCTGCTGGTGCAAGCAATCCGGCACAATACAGAAAAGTCTGAACCAAAGCTTCGACATGTAAAGAAACAAAGTAGTTCATTTATTATTATGCTATAAATTGGCATTAATTTGTCATTTTATGTACTTGTAAAAAATGCTAAATTAGCCCAATTGCAATAATGTATTAGAGGTTTTAATTGAAATCTGGCTCAATCTAGTGGAAATCTGTTACAAAACAACATCATTGTCACGTATTAATTCAACACTTGTATATAATAAGCCAATACAGTTCGTCAAACAAAAGTCTATTATTCAATATGAAAGTATCACAGTTTTAATATTATCTGTGGTAATCAGCACGTGTAGTTACAAAATAGCACGAGTCATTGTACATTTCAAGTTTCAACACTATCCAAGGGCCATTTGCAATCAATTTTATTATGAATTAATGCGCCATAATGAAATAAATGTAATATTAATGCATCTCTAGAAAATTCTACGAGAAAGAACGGAAGCGCCCTTGAAAGTTTATTAACTTTAAGCTCAGTTCCACCATTTGCTGTTAAATATAACGAACAAGTTGACGGAGACTTTAATTTAATTTCCAAATCTTCCGGAAAAGTTCGTAAGCTGAACAAGAACTATTTTCAGCACATTAGTAGTGGCGTAATCTACAGATTAATTTGTAAAGGAAAATTAGAATCACGAGCGGGGATTGAACCCGCATCCATCCATCCCTCAAGCCGGGATATGCTTTTACTTAAGCTACCGTGACAAGTGGTCTCATGTTCGAATTTTTCCTTCACCTTTCCTTTGAATCCCCCATATATCATTGATCATAATAAAATAATGTATTTGAACAGTTGTACCGCAATGAATTTTTGTTTTGTCGCGCCTGAGTCAATTAGTTATCCTAGTAAGGTTTTTTATTTCAATTATTGATGTAACAAGCTAGTCGTTCACCAAATATAAAACATCACGGCTTAAACATAACAGTTGTTGAGTAGCTTTCCCTGCTCCGTAGTTATGCGGCAGGTAATTCTTACTGACAAACTATCTAGAACCGGTAAAACTGTCCCTCACGTTTAGAGGTCAAGCTGTGTTTTGTTGCTAAACATTTTGATGTGCCGGCGAAGTGGAAATAGTTCTATGATTAGTGCAGTAAAGTTACGCACCATTAAGAGTCTACAAGCTTTAGCCCATGTCTTTTCTCGCTTAAAAATAATATTAGATGTAATATAGTTCATTTTTAAGTATATACGAGTCTTTTAGCGATGCAAACACGAATACGTACGTGTCCAAGGAGCTCAAGTTTTATTTATTTCAATAAATGTTGTGATGAAGTCGTTTGCTCAATGTCAGGGCTGCCAATAACAGCAGTAGTGTCACTCGGAACTCCAAATTAAAGTTTCGCGTGACACTACACTGCGCACATCATCTTGAGACGTCAGCATCACACAGTCTATAAAACTGTGAGATAGACCATAATACAGTCTCATTTGCCCAGTATAATGTGGTCAAACGCAAGCCCATCTAGTATTTCAAAACTATCCACTTCAAACAAAATTACAATGTGCATGATCATTATCGAGTTTACCACAGATAACTAAATATGTTACTACGACTATACCGAGCTAAAATTAACAAAAATAACCACTTGTAAAGAAAAATTAGAATCATGAGCGGGGATTGAATCCGCATCCATGCATCTCTCAAGCCTATTATGCTTTACCTAAGCTGCCGTGACAACAAGTGGTCTCATGTCCGAATTTTTCCCTCACCTTTACAACCAACTTACGGGGTTGGTAGCGCCATCTATTGAGTGATTCTAAAGAATCATCCCAACCAGCATGGTCAAGTTACATCACCACAAATGCTGCAGTGCAAGCACCGATCTTCGGTTCGACAAATATATCGAGTCGATAAACAGATTTTATTTATCGATCTAATCGGTAACTTGTAGCATGGATCTAACATCGGTATTTCTTGTCGAAGTCTTTCGAGGGCTTTATTTAGTCGACATCTTATCGACCATTCGTTCGTAATTCTCACAGAGTAACTTTATATTATAGAAAATTCCACAGATTAGGGAAAAAATTGGAGGCTAAAGAAAAGAGGTTAGTCATTCATTCATGAAAAACACCTACTTAAAGGATTTATTCTATTGAAATATTACAGAAAACCATTATTTTCATGTGAAATCCGATTAATTATTGAAGAGGAACGAAATAATAACTATATTGGCCGAAAGGATTTTACCTAATTCATCATCATCATCATCATTAACAGCCTGAAGACGTCCACTGCTGAACACAGGCCTCCCCCCGAGAGCGCCACTTAGAGCGGCTGCTCGCCTCCTGCATCCATCGGCTCCCCGCGGCTTTCACCAGGTCTTCGGTCCACCTAGTGGGGGGCCGGCCTACGCTGCGTCTTCCAGTTCGTGGCCGCCACTCGAGAACCTTTCATCCCCATCGGTTGTCAGTTCTACGAGCGATGTGGCCTGCCCATTGCCATTTCAACTTGCTAATCCTAAGAGCTACATCGGTCACTTTAGTTCTCCTGCGGATCTCCTCATTTCGGATCTTATCTCGCAGGGAAACACCGAGCATTGCTCTCTCCATAGCTCGTTACCTAATTATTCAGTTGCAAATATTTTATCAACCTTATTATTATATTAGATGTGCAAATATTTTATCAACCTTATTATTATATTATATTAGTGCTTAGTTGATATATGATAGTAAACACATGAAACTTGGAATAGGTGTTTAATACTTTTTCATTTCTTCATGGAAAAACTACGTATGGATTTGACCACCAGCAACTTCTCTCCTGTCCTCTGCAGTGCTAGGGATCTTGATGCAACTGCTTGTGAGATTTTGAATAACTGGTTGCAACAAATCCTGCACAACCTTGCTTATAGTACCCTTATGAATTCTAAACAGAATTTCAAACTGTTCGTTAGGTAGGTCGAGACAATTATTGGCATCTCTTAGGCACCGTCTATTGATTCTCAAGACATGTTTTCGGCTTACAGTATTAAAATATAGCCAAAATCCAGTTTGAAAATATTATAAATTGGTTATCGAGCAACTATGGAAACCCGATAAAATTCGATAAGTTTGTCAAGATTAAACCGATGACAAATGTCAAAAATTAGATCCATGCGTGATTTAGTCGACATAGAACGACATGATCGTTAAGATTTATCGAATTTATAACGAAGTCGATAAAATATATTCCGTGCTACCGATTACGTTTTATCGAAACTTTATGTCAAATTTGACATGAAAATTCGTTAAATATACCGATCGGAAGATCGGTGCTTGCACTGCTGTACAGATAACGCCTCACAAATCAATTTTTTTTTATTAATCTGTAGATTACGCAATTTATAAAAATCATAAATAACAAACCTTCAGTTTGGGAGGTAGGAAAATTTTACTGTCACCTGTAAATGGTACTTACAAGATAAGAACAAGTCAAAGAAATACGATACGCATTTTAAATGTAAAAAAGATTTTGTGATTTGGATCAAGTCTTTATTGCTACCTTTTAAAGCGTGTCTTTACTTTAAAAACATTTAAAAATTTCCATGACATTTTTAAAAATCTGCCTACGCCCAATCTTGTTCCTTTTAACCTCAGACTAAAAAGAATAACAATCCTTCAGAACTTGGAACCATAAATTGAAGCCAAATAAGGAATACGTATAAAATATCTAAAAGTCATACCATCGCCACAGATTAATTCTTAAAAATCTCCCAGCGACCCGATATCGAAAAAGCATGCATTGTTTTTTTTTACGGGCAATATGCCTTTATTACTCAAGCTAACTACTACAATAATAAAAACTAAACTAAACTAAAACTTACTACACTACACACTAACTAGCTACACTATACCTACTACAAAGAACATATGGACTGTATAATAGACCGCGATGGCCTATAGACAGTCCAAATGCTCCAGCCCACGCGTACCCAACATGCTGGCAGCATTGCTGAGTTGAATTGTAATGCTGATGCATGCATTGTTATTTAATTGTCATCTCAATCCTGGTATAGAGCCATGCGTATTCCTAACTTGTCAGGATCCTAACTCGTCAATACCTAACGCTGCTAAAACTTGTTCACTTCCTAACTGTGGGTCTAGCAAAGATACCAACCACTCACGCTAACGCCAAACGCTAACTCCAAAACTGTATTGAAATGACGAACACGCTAACTTTTCCGCAGCAAACGTCATTTCAATACAGTTTTGGAGTTAGCGTTTGGCGTTAGCGTGAGTGGTTGGTATCTTTGCTAGACCCCCTGGTCCTCTTCTTATCTCGTCCATTTTCTTAGTAATCCACTTTCTTTCTAAAATTATCTTCATCCAATTTTTTTACTTAATATATTTTTGGTTCAATTTGTCAATTTCCTAAGGCAACACTTCCTAAATTTTTCTTACGTTAATATTTGAGACTTAACGTGATCGATGTACGGTAGCGCTTAGTTGCACCTAGTAGGTGCAACGAGGTAGGTGCCACCTACACCTTTTTGTGGTGGTCACCCATCCAAGCGGCGACTGTAGCTGTAAATCACGTAGCTCAACTTTACCAGTCAGGGTCCAAGATACCAGTGGTCAGGGCTGCAGAGTGAGGAACCTCCTGACAATACGTGCCGTGTCAAGGAGTACTGCCTTTTGAATCTGGGAGTTTAGCAAAGATAGAAATAGGTATAGGACCTTTCAATTCGCGTTAAAGCAAAACGATAACTCATAATGGAAATGACATTTCGGAAATTGTTTACTTTTTTTTTATTAAATCAGCACCCCTAGTACTAGTTTCGATAGTTGACTAAAACTTGATTCGTTTACGTTTTCTCCTTTTCTCCCTTTTGAATAAATAAATATCTTTGGACATTTCACACATTTCATTTCTCCCATACATTTCCTGCAGCGCCCCTAGCAGACACGTTGATCAACTAAAAATGGCAGTACAAATTTTAAATAGATTCGCGCGTACTCACGTATTGGAAAACTCGTAAGTACTAGGGGTACTGCTTTACCGACACCTGGGTCCGTGCTCTTTGATAGTATTATTTATTTTAATTTTAGTGAACAATTACAATACAGGAGGGGGACAATAACTATTTTTATTATCGTTTACTTTTTCGCAGATAATCTAATTCCAATATATTTTGGAGTAATCGTTTGGCGTTAGCGCTAATGGAAAGGTATCTTTGCTGGACCCCTGGGCCTGAATTCTGCTATTTTGCGCCATGTGTAATTGTGTCATAATGGTTCATGAATGGTACCATAATGACAGATTTTGACACTAATGTTAGTCTACCAACCATAAGTCCCCTTACCCTACCCTTACCCTTAGTGTCAAAATCTGCCATTATGGCACCATTCATGAACCATTATGACACAATTGAAACAACCGTCTAGCGAGAGCCTTTCGAGGTGTTGTTCGAGGCTCTTTCGTTTTAATTTAATATTATTATAGGCACTAAACTCCTGAGAATGGCAATTCTTAATCCATTTATAGAATTTCGTAAGCCCTACCTCTAAGGATGAGGCAATGGTCTTAACACCCACTATACTAAGGTACTTAGCCTACTCCAAGATGGTACTAAACGATTATTAGTACTTATCTAAGATACTCCTAAGATAAGATACAGTACTGTCAAATAGTTGTGAGCTAAGGGTTGGTTCCGTATCCGTCCGTCTGTCACCAGACTGTATCTCATGAACCGTGATAGTTAGACCGTTGCAGTTTTCACAGATGATGTATTTCTGTTGCCGCTATAACAACAAATACTAAAAAACAGAATAAAATAAATAAAGAAGGGGGCTCCCATTATAACAAACGTGATTTTTTATTCATTTCTATAGAATAATAAGGAACTTTAATAACCGTAATAGTAAGGAACCGTACGTGCGCGAGTCTGACTTGCACTTGGCGGGTTTTTATTTGATCCGCAGTCAAAAATCCAACAAAAAAAAACAAACAAACAAAATCACACAACATCCACATCATCATCACAACACCATTATCATTCTAACATTTGAATTAGTTTGCCAAGTTGACACAAATTCAAAGGTACGTGAACCCGGGAAAAAGTCTTACTTAGCCAAGTTGTATTTTAAAAGACTTTTGCAGAGAGACGGGCATTAGTGTTAGCTGTTCAACTAAAAAAGTGGCTTGATTGACCTCGGAATGTACTTCCGTAATGACTAAACAGTAATAATTATATGTTAATTGTAAGATAAATAAAACCATAGAGCACAAAAAAATACGCCTCATCTAGGTGCAAAGTGACATTTTTTTTAATGCTCTGTGAATAAAACTATTATGTATTCTGTGGTATCAGATAGTTCCTCTCGTAAGATTAGATATCTAAGGATACCTAGGTATTATTCAAGACTTGGGTAGGTCACAGACAGTTGTCCTAGGAATAGAATGAGGAATTGTGCAATATCTAATCATCATGAATATTTGCAAAGTTAAATGCTAATGCATACAACAACTTAAAATTTATACGATTTATTACTTAGTTTATTTATGATCGAGAATATTCTCTGCAGATTTTAGGGTTCAGCCCAACGGAACCATATTATTATTATGTAAAGTTTATTATTGGCTTGGATTTAGTAGGTTTTGGTGTAGGTAGGTATCTTAGGTAGACAGTACCTATGCTGCTATTTAATAATAATAATAAATAATAAATATGTGTGGACATTTCACACAGCGCCATCTAGCCCCAAACTAAGCATAGCTTGTACTATGGGAACCAGATAACTGATACAATACTTATATACTTTTTTTTGTTTATAAATACATAGATAGAATACAATATAACACCCAGACGCAGAACAAACATCTATGTTCATCACACAAATGTTTGTCCCGGGTAGGAATCGAACCCACAGCCCTCAGTTCAGAAGGCAGGGATACTACCAACTGAGCTATCGGGCCCGTCGTACTTATTTTGATAATTTTGTTTTGTTTTCAATGAAATGACTTTTGTATTATGTTAGATGCATGCAACATTTTACAAGTTATTGTGTGTTACTGTTGTTGAAAAGTCTACTTTTTAAACTTTTATTTTAAAAATGTAGAACTTATTTACTCATATTGAATTTTTTAAAATGTGTTATTGTTATTGTTGTTAAGAAATTGTGTATTATGGACTTTCATAAGTGTACATTGTGCCTATATGATAATAAGTTGAATTGAATTGAATTGCTATGAGCTAATGACTTTAACTACTGGGAAAATGAGACTATAGTCGAATTTGCCCAGTAATAAGATCTGATCTCATGGTCTGGTAATATCATTACTAGAATGTGCTGGTGTCTCAGGATGACTTGCGCAGTGCAGTGTCATGAAAAATCGTATAATTTACATAGAGTTCGGAGTTGCACTTCAACGGTATATAGTGATGCTTAACATCAAGAGAATGACATGCTTATCACGCCATTCGTTTACATAAAAAAAGTTTTATTTTACCATTCTTTTTGTAAATGAATAAGTAGGAATCAAACGCTAAACAAAACATAGAGTTATTTAGTTTCATTAAATAGGATAGTAATCAAAATTCAATTGAATAGCTTATTGAAGTAGTACTACTACCTAATTCAATTAAATTGAAAATGTTAGCCAGAAAGAATTTTTGTTACTTAAGAATTTTGGAATGCATCATTTTACTTTCATTAAAAAACTATAAGGAACCCTCAGTGCATAGCCCGACACGCCCTTGGCCATCTTGATGAGCAGAACTCGCCCGATTTAATTGATTGTTTTGCCCTTGAATTTTATATGACCATTTTGCATCGGATCTTGATCCCAAACCGTTACTAACCTGTACGAACTTCAGTTCGTTACAGGTAGGTAACGTTATGGGAATGAATTCTGGAATATTTTCCGATTTATTAAATCACCAAATAAAATCAATTAACGAAACCAAAAATTGCCATCTGTGTTCCGCTTTGAAGGGCATTGTAGCTAGTGAAATTATTGAGCAAATTAAGATTTTATGGATGACGTGTGCAGTGCGGTGTCACGCGGAACTTTTTTATTTTAAAGTTCCCAGTGACACTGCTGTTATGAGCGACCGTATTTCTTAACATCAGGTGAACGACTAGCTCGTCACGTCATTCATTCTCGTAAATAACGTTTCTTTCTAAATACCTAACAGTTAATTTACTCCGTCTTAGGTAGTCCAGTAGGCAAAAGCTTTGCATTAAATGTGTTTATTTTGTTGTTAATATTATGCTGTGCAAATATTTGTGCTAATATGTGTTACCTAAGTGCATTTGCTAAGATAATAGATGTAGTTACATAATTATCATTTAGATATCTAAATTGTTTGAGCTAAGGCGTAGATTTCTCATCATCATCGACCTAAAGACGGTCACTGCTGAACATGGGTACTTCCAACAGAGCGCCACTTTAAGCAGCGGCTTGGCTCTTAAATCCATCGGCTCCATGCGGTTTCGACCAGATCATCGGTCCACTTAGTAGGGGCCTATGTCTTCCAATTCATGATCGTCACCCAAGAGACGTCCACGGCTTAACAACAAACAACTACCTTAATAACCAGCTAAGTGCGAGTCGGACTCGCGCACGAAGGGTTCCGTACCATTATCTATTAAAAAGGTACCTTGGTATTGGTTGTCGATTCTGCGTCAGCCACTGCAACTTCAGCTTGCTAATTCTAAAATCTTTGGTTACTTTAAATGTTGATAGGTATTTCTAATTTGTTACAGAGTATAGCGAATGTGGTATCAAAGCAGAGTCTGTTCACAAGGATAGGCCTGAACCATCTGATCAGCATGACGAGCAGCCAGCCTCTCGCCAAGATGACGGCGAAGGAATTCATGATGGGCCACCAGTCCAAGCTGATGGCTTTGGGGAACACATTCATGCCTGGCTGGATCTATTTCGATAAACTTGGACTTATTGATCGGGTGAGTTTTAATGACAAAGATAGGAGGTACCTAGGTAGGAGAAAAAGTGAGAAGGACATTGATTACATGGGCTATGTTTTCATTTTGACTCACTTATTTATTAATTTACTACGTTTTGGATAGATTACATTATAATCTACGATTCTACGCCTTGATTTTTATGAAAATATTTTTCGATTTCTAATCTCAAATAGGTATTTCTTCATCATAATTTTGACGCCGAAAATACTCACTTTAGGTTACTTCATAATTACAAGATATTGCAAAAACTTAACAAAAGAAGACGTACACGCATAGTTTTTTACTACATATACAACATATAAAAATATTCAAAATCAGATTACGTTTAGGGGTGGGAAGCGTTGGCGCTCTTTGTATAGACAAAAGGGGGGTACACCTAGTACCTACTCTTCTCTTACTTCTTTTTAGTAATTTTCTCCTCTCCTCTCTTCTTCTAATTGTCACAAATCCTTCTACAGATGTACGATTTTGAAGGCGACTACGAGACAATTTTCACCGGTGAGAACGATGTCCGATTCTCAGGGCTCATCGACACGTATAGAGGGTCCACGGACCTTCCACATTGGGAAGGGAAACACTGCTCCAACGTCCAGAATGCGTCTGACGGTACCAAGTTTAAAGGTGGAGTCACCATGAATGATGGGCAGCTGTTCTATAGGAAGAGTCTTTGCAGGGCCGCTCCTTTGGTAAGAATATTTTTCATATTTGTTTTCACTAGGCGGTAGGACTTTTCTGCAAAGTTCGTCTAGGTAGGTACCCCCGCTTTGCCAGGTATTTTGCCGCGAAGTTTAATGAAGCACTAATGTGTTCCGGTTCGAAGAGAATTGTAGTGAAAATACTGGGCAAATGAGACTTATGAACTGATCTCACCGTCTCGAAATCTTTTTTTGACTGTGTGATGCTGATGTTTCAGTGCAGTGTTACGCGAAAATTTGCAACTTTTAAGGGTGGCCCTGTCGCTTAACACCAGCTAAATGACAAGCTCGTCACGTCATTTGTTTACATAAAATCTTTTATGGCCACACTTATCCACTTGCTTTCTTCTTTTTTATTTATCTTTTATGTCCTTCTACAAATCCACCATGACTAATTTCTTTACTATTAGCTGACTATAATAATCTTTCCATTATTGCAGATAGCCACAGGAGAAGGTGAAAGAAATGGACTCAAGGCATTAAAATACTCTTTCCCTGAACACATGTTGGATAACGGGAAATATTTAACAGAAAACAAGTGCTTCTGCCGAAAAGGTAATTTTTTGGTCAGGATTGCGTGTCACCACATCGCTTCGCTATAAGCGCTCACAGAAAATCTCTACTATATTCCTATCCAAATTACAATTTCTTTTTTTTAATAAAATGCCTCATTGGGGGATTCCTGAGATTCAACGTTATTTAAATCATAAATATTTTTAATAAAAGTTAAAAATATTCTATGTTTATTTCTCCAGGGGTCTGCCTCCCGGATGGCTTGATTGACGTCACGGACTGCTACTACGGGTTCCCGATAGCCCTCTCCTACCCTCACTTCTATCAGGGAGACGACATCCTCTTCAGCAAAGTGGAAGGCCTTACACCCAACAAGGAAAAACACGAAACTAGGTAAGTACCTACCTATCTACTACCCCTTACAAATAAACTCAATAAAATGCTGATATTTCTGATAGGTACAAATTACTTGACGGGCCCGATAGCTCAGTTGGTAGTAACCCTGCCTTCTGAACTGAGGGCTGTGGGTTCGATCCCTACTCAGGACAAACATTTGTGTGATGAACATAGATGTTTGTTCTGTCTGGGTGTTATATTGTATTCTATGTACATATGTATTTACAAACAAAAAGTATCTAAGTATTATATCAGTTATTTGGTTCCCATAGTACAAGCTATGCTTAGTTTGGGGCTAGATGGCGCTGTGTGAAATGTCCACACATATTTATTTATTTACCGTGGTGCATCGGGTAAGAATAAGGATGGAGGATGCGCTGCTGTGATTAGTCGGCGCTCAAAGATCTGTTGGCCAATTAGATTGTTGAAGCAAATATCAAACTCGGATTTCTGAGCTATGGATGGATGAATATGAGTATACTGTTAACCATTTATGGCAATTCAATAGCGTTCCAGTTCTAATAACTTAATTGGTTGTACCTACTTTGAGTTATTTATCTTTTAAAGAATACAAGACAGGATCTATATCTATGCTATTTTAACGACTTATATTGTAATTAGGTATTTTATTTTCATTATTATATTACATTTTGTTAAAACTATAGGTAGGTTTGTTGTTTTCGTTATTCTTATCCCATTAAACTTTACAATGGCAGCGCACGGCACCTAATTACATAGATAGCACCTAGCCACATGCATCCAACAGCACAAATTTTTTTAAAATAAATATAAATAAAATATATTTATAAAAAATAAAAAATATAATTATAAAAAATAATATATATATTTAGTACTGAATTTTCTCGTTTCAACCAACCTAGTTTTTGTAGGTAATTTTTTTATATATGACCAAAACAAAAGCACCATGCAGGAGACCTAATGCTGCTAATCAGCATTAGGTCTCCTGCATGTTCTATCTCTTTATCATCCATCAGCCTTCATTACTTCCTGTCTAACTAAGTCTGTTGTCAACAGTTTCTGGGTGCAGCCTGAATCCGGTCTGCCGCTAGATGTCAGCTCTAAGTTCCAAATCAACATGGCTCTGGGAGACATATCCTCGATCACCAACACTGAACTCTTCTCCAATATGTACCTGCCTATGCTGTGGTTCGATATTGTAAGTATAACAAATTAAGTTAATAATGACACTACATTAGGTGAACCGATAATCTGGTGAAAGCAGCGGGGAGTCAACAGTCAAGAAGAGCAGCCAATCAAAATGGCTTATGTTCAGCAGTGGACGTATTTTATTGATGATGATGATAATGATGAAGATGGTGATGATGATGATGATGATGGTGGTGGTGGTGATAATGATTATGAATAAGTTAATGATGAGTAACGCCCTGTGGGTGATGCGAGAGCCCACTGCACAAAAACCTACGTCAGTACCTCAATAGGCTATCTTTAGATCGTTATAACCGACACATGTAAACAAATTAGAATCAGATTGGCTTCTCAGCCAATTCCGATCTTGCCGGGTCATTTGAATATTTGATTTTTGGATATTTTCCACCACATTTGTCTTACATCCATCTTAATCCACAGAGAATGTACGAGCTTCCACCATCAATGGAACAGCGATTCAAGCTATACCTGAACATCCTCCCCGTCGTAGAACAAGCTGCCATGTACTTCCTCCTTGCAGTTGGAGCTGTCCTCATCCTGGTCACCATCTACATAATCACCTTCAAAGTGATGTTCAAAAACTTTGACAAACAGAACTTTGACAAGCAAAACTGGAATGATGGCAAATCCAAAGACATTTACGCGCCTTGCGAGATTCCTTTAGACACGGACACTGATGAAGATTTAAAGATTGATATTGAGAAAAGAGGATCAATCTTTGGAGATCTTAAAGACTTGAGTAATAGGCTAACAGATAAAATGTATGATACGGCAGGTAATGTAAAAGATAAAGTGTCAGATATGCATGTTAGAAATATCTTTGACAGACGAGGGTCGATGAAGCATGAACAGAATGAAGCGTTTAAAGGTGATTCTTCTTCAGATGAGAAGGAAGGTTACAAAGCAGTGAACCAAAACGACAGTGATGACGATTGCAGGTATTTAGAAGTTGTTGATGATGACGATGACTTTGAAAGACCAGATAGTGCAGAAGAGTCTAAGCTAAACCTGAATAAAGGACTAGCTTTGTATATCGACTGAAAATTGAAAGTACAATTTGTAAATGAAACTATATTTGCTCGTTAGCGACATTCCGCAGAATTTGGGATGTCTCAAATATTGTTTCAGATAAGAGTTGCCATAAATCGACTGTTTAATAGTCTGATAAAATCAATAGTATTATAAAGAGAGAAGTTTTCTTTTGAGGGTACTCAGAAATGTCGAAATCTTGTTTGAAGTCGTTATGCAGCTACGTGAAAACCCGCATTTAAATAATGTAACGACAAAAGCGTTAAGCTCAAACGTCGTTGTAACGACTTCTTCAAACGAGACTGTAACGGTTATATTCTGCGTAAATTGACGTAGTAATAATAATTATGCATAATTGATTGCCACGCAACGTAGCACTACGCATATTTAGTGCTACGTTATCCTTTGTACATAACGTAGCACTATGCATATCATCGCTACGTAGCGTAGCGTTAAGCATCACATTGCTACGTTACGTAGCACTACTCATAAATAACATTGCTACGTAGCGTTACGAACTTGAGTGCTACGTAACGTACCACTACGCAAATGATTGCTACGCAGCGTAGCACGATTATTTATATTGGGAAAATGGGCATAATTTATGTTGTTTAGCACTTTAGCAATGAAGTGCTAAGAACAACAAAACTTACTTTTATTTAGGTACAAACTTGAAAATTCCGTGTACTATGTAGCGCAATGCATTCGAGCAATACATTCTGTATTGCTGCGTAAATAGCATTTCTATTTTTACCAAACGCGCTTGTGTCTGTCAATATATCTAGAAACTAAAGAAGTCCTCAAGGCTGAGACCGGCAGGTAACGGTACATAAAAGCTTATGTTCTATCGTTCAAATTATGTATATTTGATATTATTATAGTGTAAATTTTTGCTTTTTTATGCACTTATCGTAGTCTATGCAACTTTAATACTGGTTAAGCCACAGTACATAACAATGTATGTAGGTAAATACTGTCGATGGATGAGTGCTTAAAAAGTTAGGTGTTTTTATAGAATTTCATCATATGGCTAGATGGCGCTGTGTGAAATGTCCGCACATATTTATATATTTTTATTTTTAAAAAATGCTGTAAATATTACGGGTGATATATTTTTATTTGCTCAATGACTTATTGCTCATGAAGCCAACGTTTTTTTATGCTTGTTGGTCTTTTTCATAGCATATTTTACCTACGTAATAACATTATAAGGTACACTGAACTTGGCACAGTGCTAAAATATATCGGCGCATAGAAGCCGATTTTTTTATGTACGAGGAAGTTTTTCAGCAGTTAGCTGAACATAGTTTAAAAATCGTGGGTAGATGGCGCTGACGAGACATCGTAAGCTTTTAGTGTTTAGTTTAGACTAAAGAAAAATATCCTCCTTACTTGAGCACAACGTTTTTTATTGAACTTGCTTTTTTTTAATTAAATAAATACGTACGGATTCTACATACAGCGCCATCTAGTCCCAAACTAAGCATAGCTTGTACTATGGGAACCAGATAACTGATACAATACTTAGATACTTTTTGTTTGTAAATTAAATACATGTCTGTCTCGTTAACGCCACCTACCGGGTTAATTTATTTTTCCGAAAACATTCCATGAATCAGACATTCCTAACGTATTCATTAAAAAGTAACTGAATCTCTTTCATTTTAATACAATATAAGCTTAACTTTAAGTTCTACTTAAACTGTAAATAGACGATGCATCACTTGCCATTAATTTTAGTTTTAATTCGAGTTATTTTTTATGTAATTGAAAAAGAACTAAAATTGGGATTGATATTAATTTGCCAGTGAAATATTAATATAGTAATTTTATCCAAAACTGTGAAAAAATTATAGCATATTTCTTTAATAGTTCTTCAGGATTATTGGCTAATATATTGAGCGGATGCATCTTGGAATTCAGTTATCTGGTCCAATTTGACCGCTCACCGCTTGACCCATTTATCAATCTGGCTAAATACTTACAACCCTCAGCTACCTATAGAAACGAACCCTCTCATTCATTTGTACTCAATAAACTTATCTGTTGTACAAAATTCTTTGTCTCGTTTTCTCACGTTATTTTTCTCGTTAACAAGAAGGAGACATAATTTAACAGCTTGAATTAGTTGGAGCGTTGAAATGAATATGAGGGTTAAAAATTTATTTAATTTAAGTTCATTAATTATTAAATTAAAGCAAAGCTTAAATAGAATTAAGTGATTATAATTAAGCCATTAGTTATTTTTACGCAATATTTAGATAATTATTTAAGTAGCTTATTTAAATTGAAGCTGTCTTGGTATATGATATTAGATATTATTATTTAAACTACAATTGCCCTATAAATTAATATTACATCTTCTTAAAAACTAATAATTTAATAGATACATCAATATAAATATTAATTACTGCATTATTTGATCATTTTTTAAAAGATTACTAATATACTAGAATAAGTAACATAAGTGGTATTTACCACTCAGCTCTACCTTGCTTCGATGGGCACGGCCTGGCTATTGTCTTAACAGTCTTTAAGCCAAGTCAGGAGCTTTGGGCTGGCTTAAAATTTCTGACACTACTTGCCTACTCGAGAAAGAAGGGGTTATATAATAATGTTTACTGTATTTGAGTATAATGCAGTTCTTTCAAGCGTTGCATTGATGTTTTCAAACTTAAAATAAAATACATCTAATGCAGTTTAGCACTTTCGTAAGTCTTGTGTTAAACACAGCACTTCGCTTATTTTTATGTATATATGTCACCGTCAAGAACCGTTAGTTTATAAAAAACGCGGTTATTTATAAACTGTCGATTTATTGCAAACGGGCAATGTGTCTCACAATAAAACGGTCGATATTTCGGCTATTTATAATTTATCGGCATCACTTGTCTGTCGTAATTGTGTACTTCTAGTGTGGTCAAAACTAACCTAACACTCCTCCTCGCTTCGCTCGTCGTCGTAACCTACTGGTTAGCCACCAGTGACTCCAAAGAAACAATAAATTACAACAAAAATTGGTGCATTAAAACGGGTTTGTTCACAATTAAACGCTACTAAAACCCGTTTTTTTATAACTAGGCACCGGCTGTTTATAAACAATCGAAATATCATCATCCGTGTTATTGTAAGACAGATTGTCAGTTTGCAATAAATCGTCAATTTATAAATAACCGGTTTTAATTTAGTTTTTTTATAAACAAACTGTTTTTACAATACGACGGTGACATATTATACACAAGCAATATTGACTTTACCTACTTAACATAAATATTAAACGCTTATCGAGTTAATCTGGTATTTGTAAAGAAACATGTCTCGCTTCCACGCGTGATTTTTCTAGCTGGCAAGAAGTGGATAGATAATTTTAAAGCATAACTAGATAAGCTGATAAGCGTTTATGAATAAGAGGGTCCAGGGTCCAGACTGTGATTTAAAAATAATAATAATATATCCACAACAGTGCGGCGTTTGCCGTGTAGCGACACTACCACAGGCCTCAAAACTCAAAAATGTGATTTATTTATAAAAAAAGGAAAGAAATGTATTTAAAATAATAATTAATGTAAAGTGTATGTAATTTTTAAGAATAATTTTTTAATTTTGGTACTTGGTTACTTGTAAATATAGGTTGTTATTTAAAAAATAAACCGAATAACTTTTACAAATGTCTTTTATTATCATAATTGTCATTGTACTTAGCTACTTACTTAATAAAACACAAAAATATATTATTTCTAAAGCTGAAAATTTTATAACGAAATAATTATTATAACTAAAAATTAAAGAATATTTTATTCCAACGGCGTTCCCACCAAAACTCTTACAAAGGTTAGCCGATTTGGATGAAATTTTGCACATGGATTGCTTACACGACCTAGAATATAGACAAGTTAAACATAGCAAACCGCTAATTTCCAATTTTTATCGCGAAAGATTAGAAATTCCTGGTTTTACTAATATTTTACAGTATAAAGCCTAATACTTTCTACTTAGTGTAAAAACAAAATTTTCCAGTAAGTAGGTATAAAAACTTAATACTTGCAGCGTATACACCAAAGGAAATTATAAAAAAAAATGTTGTCTATGCCGTGCCTTATGCAAATACACATCTACAGTGAATATAAGATCGAAGTTAATTTGAGCTAAGTTTTTTTATTGCAACAAAATCTCCAATATTTTCCAGTAAGAAAATTTAATACTTTCCAGTATAAACGGCTAATATTTTGCAGTATAAGAACCTAATATCTTCCAGTATAAAAACTGAATATTTTTTAGTATAAAAGTCGAATATTATTCAGTATGTAAGCCTAATATTTTCCAGTAGGTATAAAAAGTCTAATTATATTTCAGGAGTCTAATACTTTACAGTATGAAAGTCCAATATTTACAGTACAAAAGCCGCATACAAGACATCTCCGTAATAATGAAGCACAATTTTCCAAAGCCACGATAAAAGATATCCGTAGAACAACACTTTCACAATCTTGTCCAGGATAGTTAATCTGAAACAAAACATATTTTTTTAAGACGAAAGGTAGTTTCAGATAAGCAGGTCGAAATTCGTTCAAAGAAACATCGACCTTAAGGTGGTAGACTTAAATATCAATTCAGTCTGAACTTTCACGTGGCGCTTACGACTAAGACAACGCACGGTATTGTTTTTGGAGGTTTTTAATTAATATCCATGTTAATATCGTATTTTTCAAATTTATAAATTCATCGCATTATGTGAATGTTTTTTGGGCATACACTATTATTTATTTGTAAAAACATATTCAGCAGTAACTGTATAAAATGGATAAAACCAAATTTTTTGAGGTATGTTTGCGATTTTTTCCTAAAGAGCTGAATTTATTTATCTTATAAGTATTTGCGTTCATAACAAACAAGTTAATGAAACGAATTACATGATATATTAAATTTAAAGCTTCACATGCTCTGAGGTCGTCAGGAAACGTGCCCAAAAAACACCTTGTTTACTCTACCCATCGCCTTAAGTAAATGAATGACATGATGAGCGTTCGCCTGAAGTTAAGCGTCACGGCTCCCCATAACAGATACCACTAGGAGCTCTAAATTACAAAGATTCATCACATCACACAGTCTAGTCTAGTAGTATTTCTAGGCTGTGAGATCATATTCATGTCTCATTTGCCCCGTAATTTCACTGGCTACAATGCCTTTCAAACCGGAACACAGTAATGCTTGCACTCTACTGCTTGGCGGCAGAATAACTGGCAACTGGTACCTACTAAGACGGACTTTGCAGAAAAGTCCTATACCTAGTAAGCTGTATAGGAAACTGGATAAGAAGTAGTATAGGATAGAAGTTGGATTAGTGAGGTAACAATGTAACAATTTGGTAGGTATATTACCTTCTCATATGCGCTTTAGCACTTGGTATATCTTCGTCCTTCTCTTTCAACAAAAACACTCTTCCTGCCCGACAGCAAATATTGAAATAATTTTCAACGTCAATTTTTTCAACTTCATAGTAGAAATGGTTTATGTCCTCGTTCTTCAAACTGGATCGCAATGCGACAAAGTTCTTGTTGTCGAATGTCCATTGCTGCGTGATGTAGTAACGTAGAGCCAGGTTCGCTATGTAGATACGGCGTTGTACTTTGACCAGCCTGAAAAATTACCTTAAACTTTATATTAACTTTGCACGAACACGTTTTATTACCCACTTCTATGCAAGATTGCTTTTAAAGAGGTTCAAAACTACTCAAAAATCTAGAGTAAGTAAGTAAATGGGAATCAAATAATTAATTGATTTACAATGTAAAACCATGGGGTCCCATCACAAACGAAAAATTAGCCCGAACTTGAAAAAAATGTAGTAATCGTGTCTAGAGTTACTAGTTAGTGTCCAATGTATTCATTTGGCTCAATACTTCGACAACACGCAATAAATGTCGCTTGATAATCTTGCGTTATGCAGAAATAAAATAATTCGTAAAATAGCCCGCGTTATTCCGTTGTATGGGATGAGGCATCTGTACTGTAGGTATTATGGATCTGGGGTAAAACAGAATTTTGTACTTCGTAGTTTCAGAATACTTTACCTTCCTGACAAATATAATCTGGGAGTTTTTAAGGCTAGAGTGAACCGGTATTTTCTAGGCAAACATGCTTCATCGTCGACCGCGTCGTCACTTACCATCTGGTGAGGGCGGCTTGGTCATCGCAGTAGGATATAATTTAGATCAAGAGAGAAACAATTGTTTAAGTAGTGGCTTTTTAGATTAAGTTTACTTATTATATAGTTTTTTACTTTAGATTTAGATAAGTAGTTTATTTTAGTTAGAATTAATTTAGTTTTAGTCAATTCATCTACTTATTTTAAGCTGTTTTACCAACCAAGTAATACATTATTTAAGTTAGTTTTTAATTTTACTCGAATTCGATCTGTTGCAAACATCCTATTACTGCACTTACATTGTTTGCCTTCCAAGCATCCACAGTATCATATCAACGAATATGGCTGGCAATAGATGTTGGAATATGACCTGTAACAAATTGATTGATTGATTGATTGATTCATGAAGGTAGTTAAAAAATATTGCAGTATATCCTGGCTCAACCATGGGACATAATAATTTGAATTTTTTCACTTTCTGCATGTTAGTGTTGATGTGATGATTATTCAACTTATTTTCGAAAGTATTACAAATAACCTTTTTTTTAACCTTCCCATAAAAAGTTTTAGTTAAAATAATGAATTAACTTCAAATAAAGTTTTTCGCCTTTAAATAAAATTGCTATAGCTTCAGTATGCAACTTCATTTAGTTTTCGGCTTCAAATAAAGTTATGCTGCAAATAAAGGAGACACTGCATTTGATGGTAAATATAGTTATCATCATAAACAGGCTGAAGACGTCCACTGCTGGATCGATACTTTGAGCGGCTGCTTGCCTCCTGCATCCATCGGCTCCACGCAGTTTTAACCAGGTCGACGGTCTTTTAGTGCCTACACTGCGTTTCCCTGTTCGTGGTCGCCACTCGAGAACCTTTCTTCCCCATCGGTTCTCAATTCTACAAGCGATGTGGCTTGCCCATTGCCATTTCAACTTGCTACTAAGCGCTATTCAAATAAAGGGTTTACCATCAATTCTAGTTCCTATCTTCAAGTAAAGTTTTAACCTTCAATTAAACTTTCACCTTCAAACAAATTTTCAGATTTTCATTACCTCCAAGTAATAAAGCATAGCATTCGTTGTCACATGGACGCTGGTGACCCAAAGTGCCCCGTTCAACGGTACATTGCGAGAGACCCTCTGAGCCAAATCCACGAGGTCTTCCATCACAATACCCTGCAGTTGGCCAGCGCAGCAGTTGTAGATCGGGATGTCATCTGACTTCTCGAGTCTAAAGATTTTTGTAGGCATTTTTATATGCTAAAATGGGCATGCGTTTGACAACAACTCCCTGATGGTGAGTGACGAAGTTGTCTAAGGTGGCATGTTTGCCCAGCATGAAACTATTATTGAGATAAACATATGCGGGCAAATCAGTGAGTTGAGGTTGAGGCACTAGTTTTTCGATAGACATTCGCTTAATTAGGTGCACAGTACATCAATAGCTGATAGACTTCCACCGCTGAGCACAGGGCCCCCACTTAAAATATCACCACGGTTGGCAGGCGGCTTGGTGATCGCAGAAAGTTCTAATGTACCGAGGAGAATGCTTTTGCTTATTCCCTGGATATTACCGTAGCCAACTCTTACTAGGGGAATGGCATCCACTCGTTTTAAGTGCCAGAATTTCTCACATTTGAAGCACTGCGGGAGTAAAAAGGGGTTTCAGAGTTGCAATTTGACTTGGCTATAACCTCTGTGCCCTGTGTCATATTAACTTATAAAAAAGTCGTAGAGTCGTTGAGTTTACAATGTTTAGGTACCGTAGGTATACATATATTTCTTTCGATACTGACTGGCATGCTTTTATAGAGAAAATAAATAATAATTGAAGACTCTTGAATGAAATAATAATTGGTAGAATTTTCCTTACTCTTTAACCCCTCTAATCCAAGCCGCTGATATGATATGCTTCACGCATGTGTCCACGGGTATGTAGTCAGACAACACGTCAGGCTTCGTATGGACGCTACGCATTATACCTGTATATACAAAAAAAAAATATCACTAGAGACCACATCCCTCGCAGAACCGAAAACCAATGGGGAAGAAAGGTACTCGAGGGTTGACCATGAAGCCGCAGCGTAAGCTTTCACTAGGGTGACTTGGGGGACATCTATCACACCGTGGGAGATTAGGGCAAGACGACCGCCGTCTGCCATAGTGCCGCTCTATTTGAGAGGACTATAAATAATTATGTTCAGCAGTGGTACTGTAAATATTATATTCAATCAATCAATCAATCAATCAATCAAGTTTTTATTTCAGAAAATTCACAGTGTAGTAATCTGATGTCTCAGGACGACGTGCGCAGTGCAGTGTCACGCGAAACTTTATTATTTTCAAGGTCCGAGTGACACTGCAACTGTTATGGGGGGCGGCCGTGTCGATTAACACCAGGTGAACGACTAGTTCGTCACATCATTCATTCTCTTAAAAAAAAGTGTTATGTAAGGCCAAGGGTAGGTTAGGTGAGATTAAAGCATAAGATTTTTATATTGAACAAGAGATATTATCTATGGCAGTGGATTTCTTCAGGCTGGTTTTGATGAGGCTGTGGTATTAGTATGTAGTACCACAGACAGATACAGGCGCGGCTAATTACGTATCTTTAGTAATAAAATTACTAGACTGTAAATCAGGTCATAAAGGCTCATTTGCGTGTGGTTTCACTAACTACAGAATACAGTGTCTTTAACCATAACACAGAAGTGCTTGTACACTACTACTTGGCGGCTGAATAACTGGCAAACTAGTGAAGACCTAATATCTAGAGAAATTCTGCAAAAATGTATGCCACATAATGTAGGTAAGATTTTCATATTACCTTTTCCACAAGCTACGAAGATGCCGACCGGTCCATTAAAGCTTTCAATCCATCCTGGGACCGGCTCCTCAACACTCGCTATCACTGTCGACAGAATACACATTTCAACTAGTTACTCCTCAATTTGACCATCTTTGATCGATAACGATTTTGAAATGCAGACGTTTTTTGATCAAGCACATGCCATTAAGTTTTATCGACGTTACAGCATTATAGCCTTAAGTAAGCCTTAAAATTGGGAGGGAACTAGTTCCATAGTACGAGCTTCAGCTTGGGCTGTTACCGACAAAATAATATCGAGAAGGTTACGTCCACTGGAAGAGTAGGCTTTATGGAAAGTCGCGACCGTTCTAGCTAACCTACGATGACTTCGCTGACGGGCTTGGTGTCTTGTGTTACCTACTTTAGTGTCCTATACGAATGCCAGTACGGCAAAAGGCCTAGGCTGTTCCCGTGATCAGTGTTCCGCAGTACGGTTGCGATAGGATCTTCCGGGTCACCCACATCGTGTCTCGATGAAATGGTATGATATAGCTGCTTCTTATACTCAATTCGTTATATACAAGATGCTTCAGTGGATCTTTCATTTGAGGCAATGAGCTCAAAACCGAAATTAACAAAATGAGATGGTCACGGACAAGATAAGTTTAAAAATACGAGCTTTAGTTCCATCAGCATGGTAAAATTACGGTAAGCAAAAAATATCAAGTGGTTTTTCGTTCCTACAATTAAAACCGTTGAGGATCCCTCAGAGTCCTTAACTTACTTACCAATAGAGGGTCTTATAATGACAGCTGGGATCTGGCCCCGGAGTTCGTACACCACATGCTCTGCTAACTGCTTCGTAAACGTGTAAGTGTTAGGCAGTTCCCCTAAGTACCTGTAAAGCAGAAAATATTGAAAAGCTGTGGCTATGACCAATTAACTTAAAGATATTGGAGATATATGAATAGGATTTTAAAAAACACTGTTTTAAACTTTCTTTACTACGTTTAGTACTTACGAGATCTTACCGTGATTATAATTATTCTATGGTCTGTGATTGCCGAGTGCGAATGCCATACTTAGAACCCACAGGCAATGACTGAGCAAGAGAGCGGACTCAGCTGACCAATTTCTCTGCTTTTAAAGCCGGGTTTCTACCTGCAAGAACTGTCCGATCATCTAATCAGACTGTAGCTGCCATATTTAAACCTAGTGTAAACTACAATAGTTTACTTTCAAACTACAGTCTGATATATATTGTCGGACACTTATTTCAAAAGTTTCTTGCAGGTGGAAATGTGGCCTAATATATTAAACTTACATCTACCCGCATTCTTTAGTCAAAAAACTGGGTCAAAATAAAGGGAACTCAGAAATGATTGCAATCAACAGTAGGCCTAGCACGAACATTTACGCGCGCGTAAGTGTAACGTTAGCGTACGTCTGTTGTATGGCATTTGATCAGCGCCCCATATAACTGGCTTACGTTAACGTTACACTTACGCGCGCGTAAATGTTCGTGCTAGGCCTACTGATCCCGTAATTACTATTAAAAATCAATGGCAATAAAATCTTACTTAGGAGTGAGCATCTTCAAAGTATGCTCGTCGGTTTCCCGGCAGACGTGCAAGGTATCCCGCCAGTCTGCGTGAGGTGGGTACATAACCTCTTCTATTGGATCGTGATTGGTGTTAGAATATGACGTTGAGACGTGGACAAAGGACTGGAATAAAAAAAATAAAGATAAGGAATAAAGACAATAGGATAGAAATGATGTTGAATGCAATTGGAATGTGGTTTTGTTTGAACGAGCATTTGTCATTTTTTTGCTCTGTGAACAAATGTATAGCAGAGTCTACCGTAACATTGCAAGGAGTTAAAATAACGCCCAAAGATCACATGCGTAGATCCTGGACCCTAACTAGGATTCCCTGTATCTAGGGACCTAGGAACTACGAGGACCATGCTCCCACAACAAACGCAGAACGACGTATCTGCGCTTTTATAAGAAAAGAAGTAGAAGACGCACCCACACCAAACCACCACCTTAAGAAGATGTGTTTACAGATAAATCTCTAATATCCTTGGCTAGATCCATCATTTCCTTCGTGCCATTTAGGTTTAGTTTTGCTGCGAACTTGAGCGGGTCATCGAACCTGAGAAACAGAATCATTCAATATCGTTATCATCATTATCAGTCATCATCATCGTTATCATTGTTGCCATTATTACTATCATACTCATCATCACTATCATCGAGAGCATTAACGTTAGATTTTCATCGGTTTTCTTCTTCTCCTAGTTAGGCAAGTTATCAGATATGATAGGCTGAAGGCTTCGTCGGTCATCATCGTAAGCCTGATGACGTCCTCTGCTGAACATAGGCCTCCCCCACAGAGTGGCACTTTGCGCTGCTTGCATCCTAACATCCATCGAATCCTATCAGTTTTACCCAGGTCTTCCCCCAGTGGGGGAATACGCTGCTTCCGGTTTGTAGTCGCCACTCGACAACCTTTCTTCCCCATTGGTTGTCACTTCGGCCTGCCCATCCAACCCACACAAGTTCACACAACCTGTACGCGAGTACCAAAATACATTCGGATGGGGCATGTTCCCAAAGTCGATGGGCTTAGTTTGTCACTGCTTCTAAAAACATGCCAGAGTAAAATTTACATCCTCTTATTAGATTGCTTCTTCTTTAGAAGTTATCTTAACGGGATTTTAATAACATATCCCCGTACTTTCCTTCATTCCCACCCTCCCTTCACTCCCACCCCCATCCACCTTCCACGCGGTGGGGAAAGAATTATACAGTAGCATCGGACCCCCACACTACGCATATAATGGAAGCATGAGACTTCGCTTGCACTCGTCACTAAGTAGATAGGTACCTACATAAAATTAATATAAACTATTACCTTACACTAGCTGCAACATGGAAGACTACATTAACACGGTTGACCAATAACGTCCTGTCCTCGTCTGATATCCCTAAAAAAGGTAATTAGGTAGGTTAATTATTATACTATGTGTAGGTATCAATATAATACGCTACTAGTGCCGATTTTGTATCGCATTCTCTTTCTATAGAACATAATTGTAATAGGTAAATATCACTCAGCGATCACAATCATTGATCCTAGACCTTAAATAGATCTGTATCTAAGAGCTATAAAGAACACTGTCCCCACTGTCACATATTACCTATACATAGACAACCCTAACTAGGATTCCCTGTAGGTATCTAGGGATCCAGGAACTACGAGGACCATGCTCCCACAACACCCACACACAGAACAAGTAATTGTGCTTTTTTCTGTGCCAAATAGTTATGTTGCGGGAATCGAACCCGCTACCTTCGGGTTATGAGCCGACCACCTCAACCACCACGCCACGGAGACTGTCTAGTACTAAAATATTCGATATAAATCTAATTTTATTTTGGATGGATGCAGAAGATGGATGGAAATCTTTGGATGGAAAACGTTCATGGAAGTGAAGATAAGGTTACGACGAAATCGTTCTTTGCTCACGGAAAGAAAATGTATATACAAGGTGACCTTGAATTGGTATGTTATCCCGAAAGGGGGTAAATCTACACCCCAAGGTAGACATGTTTCTTCTACGACTTTACTAAATTAATAGTTTTTCATTGAAGAAATGCCAAAGTTTACGTTCAAAAATAGCCTTAGCGCAGCTGGGTGGTTGAACTTCGTCCTTGACCGAGTGCACATAAATGAGTTTAACGACCTGTGTTTAGAAATGAATTTATGGTATCTTGTTAACTCTCGTAGCGATCGCACGTGCAATGAAGCGAGTGGATTTATTTTTTAACACGGAGGTTTGGAAACACGCAGTTTCAAGTAAGGCTCGCCCAAATTGTAGGGTATCATGGTCCCAGTCCCCCATTTCGGGATAACATACCAATTCAAGGTCACCTTGTATAGGCCTATATAGATTTCTATGTAAGTAAGTATGCTAGTCCTTCTGTACAAGCTTTGCAACAAAATACGTGGTTTGGCTTACCTAAGCCAGGTTCAGCGACATCTCCTGACACCACGAACACTTTTAAAAAGAATATATCTGGCTTTTCTTTCCTCAGTCTGTCGAAGCACTAAAAAATGACAAATTAATGTGAATCAAAAAAAGAGAGGAAGTAATACTTAAGAAGAGAGAAAGAGAACAATAAAAAACAAAGAGAAGAGACATGTTTTTTATAATAGGCTTGTGTCCTGCTATTTTTTTATTGCATAAATTAATAATATTCCTCAAAAAATGACAAAGTTACAAGCATTTTAAAATACAGGAATAGAAAGAGACAGTTCAAACGCGCAGTGACGTCACTTCTTCCACCTTCATAGTACCTTATCACTAAGCTGTGGTAGATTAACATACTATCTCTTTGGCATATAACGTCATATCCCAAAGTTACATAGTAGCTGTGGGGATGCTCTGTTCTGCGAGAAAGGGACAAGCGATGCCCTCTCCAGAAACTTTAAAAACTTATTACTTCGTGATTTATTTACCGATTTCACTAATTCTTTCAATTATTGCATTACAAGTGTATTACTACTAAAACTAAATTAGACCTAAATAAATTAAGTACCTATTGCCTTGGCCTATGTTCAGCAGTGGACGTCTACGGGCTGATACGGGATGATGATGATGATGATGATGATGATGAAGTACCTATTGTTGTTGGCTATTACTAGCCAACAATAATAGGTAGTTTTATAACATTATATAAACACGCAATTGGTATAATTAAACTATTGAACATAAAAAGAATTATTGATACTAGGTTACCCCGTGTTAAGAAATATCTGTCCTCACCCTGGAAAAAATAAATAAAAAGTAAAAACGCAAGAAGGAAAGAAAGAAAGGAAGTAATATTAAAAGAAAGGAAAAAAAAATGAGTGAATGTGGTACCCTGGCTGCAGTAAATAAATAAAAATAAAACTATAAGCTTTTTAAAAACAATTTATAAATGGATTAATAAAAAACAACTTACAGGTAAAGAGTACATCTGATCCAATCTATCCTCAGATTTGACTCCTTTCTTCCCTCGCAGCAGCAGGTAGATCCTGTCCAGGTCTGAGCAGCTGTACAGGAGCTTCTCTATCAACACTTTACCGATAAAACCTGGAAAAGTTTCGTTGCCAATAACATTGAGGGCATTATAAATAAATAATAACGCCCAACAATCACATATACAACCTGAACTTGAATTTATTTGCTATCCCGAAGGGGTGGGACTGGGACCCCACAAGTTGTGCTAAAAAATGAATCCACTAACCTAGCGCTGCGCGTAGTAACCCTATAACGCACAACCTAATCCACGAAAGAGCTAGAGATAAAAATGCACGTGCAATTACTACGAGAGATAAAAAAATACGCAAACAAATAAACGAACTCATTTCTAAACGCAGGACGACGAACTCGTTTAAGGAATTCGGTCAAGGACATAGTTCATTTACACCCAGCTGCGTGCACCTGCGCTAGGGCTGTATTCGACGCGTTTGGGCAATATTATTACGTAAACTTTGCATTTCTTCAATGAAAAACTATTGATTTTGAAAGGTCGAACCCACGTAGTCAACCTTGGGGAGTAGATTCACCCGCTTCCGGGATAACATACCAATTCATGGTCAGGTTGTATAATAAAGATCCTGGACCCTAACTATAATTCCCTGTACCTAGGGATCCAGGACCAACGAGGGTCATGGTTACACAACACCCAAGCACAGAAGAGTTTGCGCGTTTTTTCGTATTGAACCCTCCGACTCCAGGTTATGAGCCGACCTGCTCAACCACCACACCACAGAAGCTGTCAGAATGGACGAAGACCAGTAGCACAGAATACCTAGGTATAATAATATGCATACCAACCTGATGGTCAGATGAACATGATGATGATTATAATGATGGTTAATTATCGCAGGAAAGCAGTCATCACCATCATCATTATCATCCATCATCATCATCGCATTTCGCTTACTAGACTACTGGTCTACTTACGGTCTACTAGAACTTACCTTTAAATTGGTCTCACTATTGACATACTGGTCTATCTTCATTGGTCTACTCGGTCTTTAGCCCATTATTCCATCATCCATTCATCATCATCAGCACTAACAGCCTGAAAACGTCCACTATTGAACATAGGCCTTCCCAAGTGAGCTCCACTTAGGAAAGCAGTAGTTGAATTAAACTCGCACAGGACCGGAATAGTTCCGACAATGATGACATAATGACGAATTGACGACGTCTTATTCAAATCAGGCTGAATCGAATTGACGGTTTGGTTCACTTAGGTCAGACTCCGCATACATCGGAATTAATAAAAAGTACCTACTTAGCTTTTCATCACCACCGATACGGAAACACGATGGTGATGATGTAGTTTCTTTGGTCTCCGATATAGCTTTCAGAATTAGCAAGTTAAAGTGGCAATAGGCAGGCCACATCACTCGTAGAACTGACAACCGATGGGGAAGAAAGGTTCTCGAGTAGCGACCACGAACCGGAAGCAGCGTAGGCCCCCCCACTAGGTGGACCGACGATCTGATCAGAACCGCGGAGAGCCGATGGTAGCCAGAGGCAAGCACCACTCAAAGTGGCGCTCTTTGGGGCCTAAGTTCAGCAGTGGACGTTATAAGGCTGATGATGATGATATGATGATGATGATGACTTAGCTTTTACATGCTTATAAGCCTGTATTACCTATTCAAAATGATTTTGTAATAACGACAATAGGGATGATGACTAAAACTTTTTTTGGATAAATGAATAAATTTCCTCAAAAGATAAACGTTTATGAAAACAAAAATTAAATATTTCAAAAAATTACCAAGTTACAAGCATTGTAAAACCGTAATAGAAAGAGATAGCGCAACGGCCAGTGACGTCAGAGGAAGGTCGTCATAGTACCTCATTACTAAGCTGTTCATACAATCTCTTTGGCATGTGACGTCACGAGTGGATTTTTCATAGTAACTGTCGGGGTGCTCTGTTTCGCGAGAAAGGGACAGGAGATGCCTCCTGTAGAAACTTTAAAACCTTATAACTCCATGATTTATTTACCGATTTTACTTATTTTTTCAATTGGACCGTGCTATGCCAAAATGTTCCAATTCCAACCCACAGAAAAGCCAAACTGAGATATCAAGCGATAAAGGGTTAGGCGTGATTTCTTCGTTGTTCCACTTGTTTTACGATATCACATTGTTCTAACAATTTCAAGAGGATTGAATGGGGTTATAAGTAGTATATTCCATTTTATTGTTTGCAACAACTTTCTGAGATATTGACGGTAATAGACGTCTGGATCATTTCTGCAAAAAATCATTTTGTATGAAAATGATTTTTAGCAATTTATACAGAAATGATCCAAACTAAATTATTTTTTTGTTAATGCTTGTTTAATGGCTTTTATCTAATGATAATGAAATGAAAAGCAACAAAGTAGCTTTATTTGTTCATGAACTCTATATACGCTGAGTTTCATCCAAATCAGTTCAGCTGATACAGCGTAACTAAGCTACAAAAATAACATCTACCCCCCCCTACACGCAAAACAACATTAAGGTGAAGTGACTCTTGAAAAATCTTTAAAAGTTTTAATGTAATCATTTAACTACATAATAAAACAGATAAACTAATTAACGTTAAAAATCTAAATACTCTTCATCTGCGACTTCGAGCTCCAGCACGCCAATACAAATATAAATCATCATTCACTATTTGCAAACCTTTTGTTTCCTAATAACCGATTGCGTCGTTTGGTATAAGATCCATAATTGGGTAGTTCTCATCGATGCTCAAATTTGATGGTCACGAGGTTATATTTCCTAAACGGCTTAAGATACAAACAGAATTTGTGAATTAAATGATGAAACATCTATTAGGCTACAACAGAAATAAAGCTTGTCATAATAAAAGCAAATATAATACCTTAAGTTAACACGAAATGGTCAAAAACGGGGTAATTTTTCGTGTTCTCATCGTGTCTCACTCTCCGATGCAGTAAAACATTTGCTTACCACTTCACCAAACTTCACTGTATTTGTATGTAACATATACTAAAACTATCGTAATTAAATACACTTTACACTAAATAGTCTAAAATAAATCTTTTCATCATTATTTTCAATTTAAAACAACATACGCGTCGGTCACGCGGATATGGGTTCTTTAAATTCGCGTGATATAACGGCTGCCTGTTAAACAAAACATCAGCAATCAAACACTGAGTGTGGTCCGGTCGAACGTCAGTCGTGTACTGGCATCGCAGACGTAAGACGTGTGGCTCAACGTGCCGGAAAAAAAAAATATCGGTTAGCTTGTATTTGTTCATAGGTTTACCGATCACACGTGCACTACATTTTTTGGGCATTGTATTTCAGCAATTGAAATCAAAGTTAGCTCATCGAAACCCTAAAATGTGCGAGATATTTATGTAGTATTTGATTTAAATCGATACACTTAACTTTGCAGCAATTTTACAAAAAAGGGATAATTTCGTCAGTTTCGTGTCATAAACTTCGTGGCATTTTAGTCATGAAACTGATTTTGGTCTATGAAACTGATTTTATGCATTCTTTTATTTAGAAATGTAGCGACTGGTGTGAGTTTATTGAAACAATTTTAGTTATTGTAGTATGACAGATGTAAGATAGTGTTTTGAATAATTATGTAAACGTGTTTTTATCGAGAAAAGATGGGTCAATTCGAACTCACTCATCATTCATTGTGATTAATAATCATAGCCTAAAAATGGATGAGTTCGATTTGGTAGGTATGTCATGTTATCGCCAAAAGGGGTGATCTGGACCGTGGTAGCCTAGTAACTCTCAAGTTGGGAGAACCTTCCTTCGAAACTAGCATTGTATTATGTTTAATAATAGGTACCTAAAGGGGAAGAGCTAGTAACAGTACCTACGTTTGGTAGGTAGTAGATTAAAAGATTATGGTTACATACCATTTTTCTGGTTTCCGGGAGAAGCAGCCTATTGCGAAGATTCCGGTAGGTAGCTAGGTAAAAGGTACCTATAGCCCAAGTTCACATTTTATGAACACTTTTCTCCACACACGTTTGACGTCGGATATTATGTACCTAAAGTATGTAGGTATTAGGAACTATCACCAAAAGGTTCTGAAATTATTAATAACGTCACGTCATATCACAATACTATCTATTCTTGACGTAAGTACGTACATATATAGGTACTAGGTAGGGAGGTAGGTAGCTACTAGGTACATTTTGGTCCCCCCCTGCCAACATTTCAATCATACTTTAATTATTTTGCTCGTAGGCCCGACTCCGAACACGTAAAGCTCATATTTAAAAGTTTATGGAAATATCACGAAATCAGGAGTTTCTAATCCAAAAGAGTACCTAAAGATGTGCCAGATATTGTCTTTTGTAGTGAGATTTGTTTTTATATATAAATCGTTATAATATAAGTATAGATTATTTCTATTGTAGTGAAGGTTGTTGTTCTATTGAAAAAATAACGCAACTCATAAATAAATAGACTTTTTAAATACTCATGATGCTTCTTAATTAATAAAGCTATTAATACGATAACTATCTGTTTTTTGTCAGCAGAGGCTTATTACCTATAATATGTAGTTAAGTGGATTAGTATTCGTATTTCGTAGGATGAACAAACTCAGGACCGAACTGATAATAATAATATACATAGTTTTGGTTATTAATACCATTTGTTTGCCAGTTTAATTATGAAAACAAGATTACGTTGTTATTTTATGAATATTTAGTCTTATAAACAGTAGCAAAACGTGAGAAAATGATAGCTGTAAAGTTACCGAGTCATTTTCATGATCCGATGCGTCGCTTTCGTGGCCTCTAAAATTTCAAAACCATTTATCACCTAAACAAGACTTTCTATTTGATTAACTTATATATTAATTTACTCGTCTTATAAAGCGCTATAATTTACTGTACAAAAATATTTGAAATAAGCACGATATAAAATTGTACATGAAACTGATGATGAGAATCGTAAAAATGAGAACGAGCCAATTGCCTGCAAGTCTTTGGCTTTTGTCTCTGTGATTTCCTGTCAACGTGTTCCCTTACTGTTGGCGTCCTTATTAAGCTCAAGCTCATAGTCAAGCACCAAGCTATGGAGAGCTATGGTCGGTGTTTGCCTATGGAGGAGGAGAACTAAAGCGACCGATATAGCTCTTAAAAAAAGTTGAACTGGCAATGGGCAGGCAACGTGGTGACTACAATCGAAAGATGCAGCGGAGTTCAGCCCTTCACTAGGACCACTAGGACCTGATGGTTTCAGGGTACATTTGACAATAGCTTTTTTAGAAACTATTTCTACCCCATCGCTCGCTTGTAGAACTAACAACGAATGTGAAGAATGGTTCTCGAGTGTGGCCTAGGCCTGTGTTCATCAGTGGACGCCTTCAAGCCATTGATGATGATATCCTGTCCATTTGGCAATAGCCTTTTGATTTATTACTGCTCTGCGTTATTGGTTGTATCCGATCGGATTTTCGGATTCTACCTTGAAATCCTGTTTCGTCTTTGAAGGCACTTTGGTGTCTATATGGCGTAATAATTATGAACCTACTTCTTGTACCCCTCTAGTTGCTTCGTCCTCAACCCAAATATAGCAATACCCTCTGTTATCAAATGGCATGTATCGGATGAATCACTCAGCATCGACATAGTACTTACTTAAATGATGAAGGCAGCTCCTATGACAATTAAAAACGAGAGCTTTAAGAAAAGTGTTAAAAGAGTCTTTTCTAAGGGTAGGCAACGCACCGGCAATGCCCTTGGTATTGCAGATGTCCATAGGCGGCAGTGACCACTTACCACCAGGTGGGCCGGCTGCTTGTTGGCCACTCATTACATAAAAAAAAATATAATGAAAGAATGCAAAATAAGAATCGTTTGCAGGTAATACGAATGGATCTCACAATTTCTTAACCTTTAGTAAAAAAGAGACAGTCAACAGAAAGCTTTTGTTAGCAGAAACAGACTGGTTGATGACTCAGAAAAGATTCCAGAGGCTTCCTTTTTAAAAAAGCCAAATACAAAAGCCAAAGCCAAAAGCAAAATAGAAAAACCAACACAAACCACCAGTAGTATCGTATCGCTTAGTAATAATAAATAGTAGAGCCTTAGATCCAATACGGCCAAATAGACGGGAAATCGCGGAGCCAAAACACAAACAAAGACTGGGAGGATGATGCATCTCATACTATACGACACAGTCTTTCTATCTATCTATTTTAATTTAAACACTAAAACGTTCCAAACTAACATACTTCTCTAATGCACTGAATTTTTTGAAACATTTATACAATTCTAATATGTTCCAAATGTTCCAAACGTCTTTGGATCGTTTTGTTTAGGCATATTTTTTATGTCCAGGTGCTCCAGGTGTTTTGGATCATTGTGGCTTAAATGTTTTCTCATTTTCTAATTTGCAAAATGTTCCAACCGTAATTGGATCATTTTGGCTTAAAAATTATCAACATAGCCCGTACATGTGGGTTGGAACACCATGGTCTATGTTTGCTTCTGGTACAGATTATCGAATGGGTGTCTTTGCCACATGAAAATAGGGCTTATTTTAGATCGAATGGCATACTCAACTTAATTTTGGCCAGTTTGTGGATTGGAACGTTTTGGCATAACACGGTCCAATTATTGCATTCATATTTAATTTTCTTAATGAAAGTAATATTTACTTGTTCATTTTTAACAGTAGTCATCATGTTTATTAAATTAAAATCGACAATCCCCATTTATGATTTACAATACAATACAATAACTCTTTATTGACACAAATATCATAAAAACATGTAGATATGAGAATTACATACAAAATAGGTACAATGGGCGGTCTTATCGCTAAGAGCGATCTCTTCCAGACAACCTTAGGATTTACTCATCAGTTATATTTGCTTGATAAGTATCCAGTACCTTTTCCTACATATAAAAATTACATCTACTAAGTAGGTATACCTACGTTTAGTGAACATAAAACCGTAGAAAATATAATAAAGACTCACCTGATCCTCCAGTAATAAAGATTGTCTTCCCCTTGAAATATTCAGGTATCGTTGAAGCATTGCTCAGGTCTCTTTCCTCTAAAAATCCCATCTTGCACTACTGACAATTTAACTTTACTTTCAATAGATCAATCTCAATATTCCACGTATGCCAACCAAAAATAAAAATAAGCACAAGAACGTAAAGCTTAAAAAGTACTTTTTATTGTTAATAAAAAGTACTTGATTATTCAATTACGTAGTTTAAACTTGCTATCAACATAATAAATCCGAGAAAAACAGCCGTATAATTTCCGAAATCGACTGTCCTGTTCAGCCTTTGCGTTCAAATGAGCTAGTTTTGGTTTGACACAACAATGGTGTCATTTTGAATTCGACAAAATGACGTGCATAGGTGAATGGTCTAACTTAGTGCATTAATAAACATACTGAGGTTAATTAAATATTAAATAGTATCATAGGTACCTACCGCTGAAGTTACAATGACTTGTAAGATTCGTCAATACTAGCTTCTACCCCGCGGCTTTGCCCGCGTGGACTATATACCTCAGGAACCTTCTTTTATATTTACCCCTGCTGTTAATGATTTATTTATTTTATAAAGACAAATGCACCTATTTCTTAGTAGGTAGGTAGGTAAATCCCCAATGCTCCCATATCTTTGCTATTTACATTAAAACCATTTCATGCTGATGTATACCTACGTTTTTAATTATGGAATTACAATTAGGAAGGTATAGGTTTAGTCGTGTCACGACGAATGACGCGGACAATAGGTAGGTATAACTTTTACAGAATACTTAATGAGCAAAATAGACGATCGGGACCAACTACCGAGCAATTGTCACATTGTCTTACCACAGATATTAATTGGTCGAATTGGTGTAAAATCCGACTGTGTGGATGGTGGTTGGCGGCCGAATGAAGACACCAACCACCAACACGGTTGGATTTTACACCAAGGTGAGACAAATGTGACCTTGGTCGGTGGTTGGTCCTGAACGTGTATTTTTCTTTTAAATAGACGATCGGGGGCCAAGGTTACATCTGCCTCACTTTGGTCGGGTTGGTGTAAAATCCGCGTGGATGCGCATACGACCAAGGACGAGTGGTTGCCCGACTGAATTACTAACCAACCACCATCCACACGGTCGGATTTTACACCACCCCGACCAAGGTGAGACAAATGTGACCTTGGTCGGTGGTTGGTCCCGATCGTCGATAAACCAAATCAAACATTGACTTAATGTTCTTTGCTTTGTATTTTGACTTTGACTGATATTTAAGTAAATTTGGTATTATTAGGTAGGTGTATCCGAGGGCAGACTATGGTTGGATAATTTTGCTCAGAACGTTTCGTTTCTGATATTTTAAGCTTATATCTATGTTTTTTTTTCAACAATAGGCTAGCATTTGCCCACGGTCTCACGCTCAAGTGATGCGCCTGAATTGTAGTGGAAAGGCGCTGTCGTCGATTTGCCCATGAATGAATCGTCCTGTCGGCGAATCATCCGGCAGAGAAACATTTGTCGGCGAAATGTATCAGAATTGAATTTTGTGTTAAGAACGGGACATGCGTACGTTAATTTAATCATTAACACAGTTTTTCCAAAACTTAAAATCTTAGAGGTTGTGTAAAAATAAAAATACAAAAATGAAACTAAACATTTATTTTACAACGGTCCCCTATCCATAAGATGAGTATATCCGTACAAACCCAATTAAATCTATTAAATATTATAATAGGTAATAATTTAATCACAGTTCCCTATAAAAAGCTTAACTAGTTAGTTTGAACCAAACTCAATGGCAACTGTGAAGTGCATCTAATTTTTGCTACTGCACAGCGTTTCGCGCCGACTTCACAGCCGCCATTGAGTTTGGCTCCGATCTACCTATTTTACAAAAATAAATAGGTACCGCTATGGCAGATCAGCCTCCACTAATATAGAAAAATATCTGTAAACGCCTGATTACAAAGATACATAGATTATAAAAGTGGTTAGTAAGAAAGTTAGTTGAACACAGGAATGTAGAGATTTTTTTTTGTACGTAACGCGAAAAGAATAATTATGTTTTTTTTTTTTCAATTAACGTTTTAAAATGCGTCTTAATGAATTACATTATAGTCTGGCAAACCTAACTCCGCAGTGATTTAAAAGTGTATAACAATTGTCAGAAATATTCTCCAAGGAGGCTTAGCAGCACGGGAGGAGCGTACGAAGTACTCTGTGGATCGTGAGGGCGGTCACCAGTATATAGCAATGTACTCTGTGGCGACTTGGTTCCCGGCATTCGAGCTTGTTGGACGTTGTTAAGATCGATAGGCGTTCTGTGTAATTTGTGTTTAAATTATAAATGTTGTACTTGATAGGTTATTAGCCTTTTCTTTTAAAATAACCTTACTCCGCTTCTGATTTATAACACAATATAAAATCTTGTATAAATGGTAGCACAGTGCATACTAGTGATGGATTAATTAGCATTCGCATTAATTTTTGCATGCGAAATCTCAATTAGCATTTAGCAAATGAAATGTAGTTGCGAAATTCTGTGAAATATGAAATTTCATTTCAATTAATTTGATTGATTTTGAATTTATTTTTTAATGTAAAGTTTCATTTCATTTTTTATTTATGTTTCATTTAATCTTTTCATTTTACATATAAATTTTCGTTTCTATTTTCATTTCTATTTTCATTTCATATTATTTTTCATTTTTCATTTCCATTTCATTTCATTTTAACAAATAGCATAGCAATAGCAATTAGCATGCTAAGACTCGTGAATTAGCATGTTTATGAAATTTACGCAAAATCGCATTAATTGCCATCACCAGTGCATACTCCAAAATATTTTTAACACTTAATTGGTTGAACCATTCTCGAAAACACAACCAATGAGACCTTTTATTTAAAAAAAAAAACTAGTTCCGCTTCTGTTACTAGATGGCGTAGTAACGACGTATTTCAAACATGGTCGTAGTTTCAAACCACGGAGTACAAGGAAATGTCAAATTCAGTTGAGTGGATCACAGAGTACGTTGTCGATTTGTCGATAGAAAGCCATTAGAGTATATGTCTTCCATAAAATAAGGATAGAATACTAAACTTGATACATAATTATCTTAACAATGACAGAACGTCAAATCAATTAGTTAGATTTTTTTTTTAAATTAGACGCCTCATTATGGAAAGGTTATGAAATTGACAGGAAATGACATAAAAAACTGATTGAATAAGTTTTTGGAGGGAGTTTTGGCGGGAACGCGGAAAAGTTCACGTCGTTGCATCGTATTATTTTTCAACTTGTCGTAGTTCACGCGAAATCTAATAGATGGCGCTGACTTTTCCCACGCCATTTTGACAAAATAAAATGTTCCTTCGGGCATATCCTGATATATAAATTTATGGTTATAACAGTAAAACTATTTTTATACGCGTGCCCCAATGTGAGAATAGGACCACCCCATCTCTTCCCGTGGGTGTACGAGCCGGCTGAGGGAATATCCAGGGAATGGTAGCAGCATTCTCCTAGGTACATTAAAATCTGCGATCACCAAGCCGCCTGCCAAGCAAGCTGATTATGACAAACCCGTGTGACAAGCGTCCAAGTGACGTTTTATTCGGAGCCTAATTAACAGTGGACGTATTGATATCATGTGATATTTGGAACCATTAAATATACATTAATTATATAAACATTAACTAATATACAACTATTACATATTTTAGTTACTAAACTCATCAAAAATATAGGTTAGACCTATTTACTTGCAAATAATTTATGAAACGATAAAAGCCAACGATTACATTAACTTACTTAAAAATAATAACGGTAAAAACGACCAGAGTTGGTGCACTTCGCACTTTAGGTATGAAGCTTCGAAGCCTATCTTCGTTAAAAGACAATGACAGAAGATATAAATAACATACGTTAGAAAGAGAGACAACTGACTGGCCTGATAGCTCAGTTGGTAGTAGCTCTGCTTACTGACATTTCACACAGCGCCATCTAGCCCCAAACTAAGCATAGCTTGTACTATGGGAACCAGATAACTGATACAATACTTAGATACTTTTTGGTTGTAAATACATACATAGAATACAATATAACACCCAGACACAGAACAAACACCAATGCTCACCACACAAATGTTTGTCCTGAGTGGGGATCGAACCCACAGCTTAAAGTTCAAAAGGCAGACCTGAACTATCAGGCCAGTTTTGTCTTGTGATTCTCAATTAAGGTCCTTCCTCTGTGACGTACCTACTGCTACGCATTTGGGTACGTCCTAGAGATAAGAGCGAACTTAATAATAATAAATAATAAATAAATATGTGTGGTCATTTCACACAGCGCCATCTAGCCCCAAACTAAGCATAGCTTGTACTATGGGAACAAGATAACTGATACAATACTTATATACTTTTTGTTTGTAAATATATACATAGAATACAATATAACACCCAGACGCAGAACAAGCAAAACTTAACTTAACTTAACTTTTAGTGCAGACGGGCGTTAGTGCGACTTACGCTGTGAGAAAGTTTCCAAATACTTTTTAAGAAATGTCGATTTCTATAGCTCATGCTACCCGTGCTGGATTTTGAAATGTTTTTTGAAATCGTTTTCAAAAATTAAATTTTATTATAATAAAACTGAAAAAAAATTACGTCACATTTCAAAAGTTTTTGGAAACTAAAAAAAATTGCGTTATAGAAAAATATTAATTAATTATTATTTCACAGCCATGAGCCGCATTACAAAATATATAATTTTATAATAATTTTAAACGACTTAAAAATACATTCTCATACATCATTTTAAAAGCAATTTTTTTTATTAAGGACTTAAAATATGTGATTTTAAAATCTTTACTGACTTCGACACCCAAACATCTGATCGGGATTCAAACAGTACTTTCTGAGCCACAATGAGTCTAACCACTGAGTAAAGACAGTCCCAGCATTACCGTCCTTTTCCTATCCTTCTATACAAGGTGACCTTAAATTGGTATGTTATCCCGAAATGGGGGGACTGGGACCATGATACCCTACAAGTTGTGAGAGCCTTACTTGAAACTGGGTGTTTCAAAACCTTCAATTGCACGTGCGATAGCTGCGAGAGTTAACAAGATACTATAAATTCATTTCTAAACACAGGTCGTTAAACTCATTTATGTGCACTCGGTCAAGGACGGAGTCCAACCACCCAGCTGCGCTAAAGCTGTCTTCGAACGTAAACTTTACATGGCATTACTTCAATGAAAAACTATTAATTTAGTAAATTCGTAGAAGAAACATTGTCTACCTTGGGGTGTAGATTTAACCCCTTTCGGGATAATATACCAATTCAAAATCAGGTAGTATATAGGGGATAATAGCTCATTGCCTCATACGAAAATTAGTGGTGTATTTCAACCACCAATGTGTCTTGTTCCATCCTGCTCTGTCCTTTGTAATTCCGTATGAGTTTGTCCCGTTTTGTTACTCCGCCCGCTGCCCGCGCAAGTGAGTCGTGTTTGTAGGAGATATTATGTTCACGAGCTATCAACGGGCTTTATAATATTTGCTTTCAATATTCAATGTCAAAAAAGGACAAAAGCTGTATTAACTAATCTAAAACTACTACGCGTTAATAAAGCCGTATATGTATTGCTTTACTAATAAACATTGTGTGACAGAAGAATATGCCTTTCATGTTTTGTTCCTTTCTAACCAATTTGAAATGGGTAAAGAAAAAACGGGAGAAAAAACCGAGTAGCTATTCCATTCGTTATTCAGCATGTATAAGGGCTTGGCTTTCAATCCCCGTGAGTTTTGTTCGTAACGACTATGACTATGACTTTCTAACTAATATTGCTTATCTGTGTTATTTATCACTGCTCTATATCCAATGCGGACATTTTTCTAACGAACTCCAGACGTTGTGATGGGGTTAGCTCCTGTAATAGAAAAGTAGGTTTTAATTTCCATAATTTATTTTGAAGGATCTCATTAGGGCCATAATTCTCTATGAAAACACAGATTCCACAAAAATACAGAAACCACGTCGTTATCGTGTCACAGCAGGGAATAATCACTTTTGTGTTCTGTATGACGTGCATTCCGAATTAGAAAAAAATTTTATCCCGAAAACGGTAAACAACGTAAAAATAAAAATATAATAAGTATTAAAATAAAGGAATGGCTTATATATTTATGTTGTCATCGAAGCCATGTTATCAAAAATTGTCAGAAAATCTTATTATTCTGAATATATTTATTTATTAACGAAAAGGTGGTAATTTTTAAAAATGTTGATGTTTCGGAACGCGTCACGTGGAAGTATTGACAGTTCAATTTATTTATTTCGCGCGGTTTTGTTTTTCATT
This sequence comes from Ennomos erosarius, assembly GCA_963580505.1. Classification (NCBI taxonomy): domain Eukaryota; kingdom Metazoa; phylum Arthropoda; class Insecta; order Lepidoptera; family Geometridae; genus Ennomos; species Ennomos erosarius. The sequence goes on along the minus strand of OY757007.1, from coordinate 2,486,594 downwards.
GCATAGAGAATAGATTTTTGTAATGCAATTTTTTAATTCCATGTCGTGGCGCGTTAAAGCCCGCGTTTACGTTTGGAGCATGATACACGTCACGCGTTATTGGCAAGGAATCTCATGTGTCATAGCGAATAACCCCCCCAGATTTCTTTTGTAAGAAAAGGAAATCGCGTGGTTTCGAAGTAAGGAATCGACCGAGAATTAGGGCCCTGACGGTAAGTGACAAAATTGTAAGTAGAGAATGTATGCCCGTGAGATGCCCATTCCCTCTTGACTTGAAAAGGCCCAGTCATTAAAAACATATCGGTAAAGTAGGTAGGTTAGGTAGGATATCCTCTTTCCAAGAAATTAAATAACCGCCCTAAGTTTTGAGGTCAAAAGCTGAAAGGTCAATGATTCCAACTCACCATAACGAGGTTGTTGACTGCCTGCATGATGGCATCCTCTCTGACCGATCGCAGGTTCCTCTCCAGCACCGAAGTATCATCAGCTGCTTGCGCCTCCAGCCATTTGCAGACCGCCTCGTTGTCGTGCTCCCACTGGTGGGACTGCGGGCAAGATGATACAAGTTTAGAAAAAGGTCTGCAACATATTTAGGACAGGCCTAATGGTGCTATGTAATTCCGTAGTGAGAATAAGAGTAACCCGTAAGTTGGTTATAAAGGTGAAGGAAAAATTCGGACATGAGACCACTTGTCACGGTAGCTTAAGTAAACCATATCCCGGCTTGAGGGATGGATGGATGCGGGTTCAATCCCCGCTCGTGATTCTAATTTTTCCTTTACAAATTAATCTGTAGAATAAGAGTAGTCCAGAGAGCCTAGTCCGAGTTTATTTGACACATTTGACTTACCACGGTGCAAGGTGAGTGGTGCGTTTTTGTATGGAGAATCACTTGCATTCTATGGTTCACAATTCGATCAATAGAGGGAGCTTGTCGTGAAACCATACAAAAACGCATCAATCACCATGCACCGGTAAACGTTGTAACGGAACGTTACTCATTTAATATTAATTTGTATTTTTTAAATAATATTTACAACTTAAACCTAATAAAAAATTTAAACTATTTAAAATATATACAACCTTATTCTAACTTACTATTATTATTATAAACCTACTTAAATAGCTAACGACGTAATCCTAGATCCTAAGTGCGGCACCTGTTTCTTAGCGCTTATTGAATCAACGCATCCTGATTACGTCCGACCGGTTCAAAAGAGCTCCGAGGGGTATGTACCGGGAGGTGGTGGTCGACGATGGGCCACGGCCGCCCGCGCCGCCACAGTCGTCACTAGACTTGGTCACAAATAGACCCGTATCAATTTGCCAGTTTGAGCGCCCTAGCCGACTGTGCAAATTCAATTTGAAGCCATACTTTCTGCTCAAAATAATTTAAAACTATTTTAATTGTGTTCTAAACACGTAATAACTGTTTTTAGTGTTGTTCCCGACATAGGGTAAGTTTTAAATGGCACATGAAAAACCAAAATGTATTCTTAATAACCGTTAATTTTTAAATTGTACTAATATTGTTTTAATTTACAGTGTTCAAATCATAGTTTTCTTTTTCTAAATTGCTTATCATGCACTAGTTTCTATACGTTAAGTTTCATCATCTTTTCTTTTGCGTCTACCTTAACTTTTCGATCTTTTTGCTAATATTTTATAAAATGCTAAATTTATGTAATTTAAATCCATTTCCCTTATTTAATTTTCATTGCCGTATGTTTTTAATAATAGCCTTCAGCTTCAAACAATATCTTTTTGCCTATTTTTCACTTTTATTGTGAACTCCGTTCTGGTTTTACCACCACGGCAATACTACACTACGGGTGAGTATTTTCTGGTAATTTTGTAGCCGTCGGTGGGTTCCCAGAACGGAAGCTAGGCAGATTCCCATTTTAACATGGTGGAATTTTGTCGCTTCCAGGAACAAAGAACGGACTTAACTACAACACCAAAATTCGCCAAAGCTGAGTCTACACCACCGGCACCGCCGTACCACCGCGCCGCCGTAAAACCTTTCTGCCTTCCATAAACCAACGGAAGTCGACCACCTCCACCGCAGCCATCTTTGGGACACTCTTGCTGTGTCTCTGCCTTGACGCTGCTGCCTTGGGGCCACTCACCATCCAGGGGCCCCCGTACCAGACCAGGAGAGTACTTTTCCCGCGGTAATGTGTGGAAGGTGGTAACTGGTTAAAGTGCCCAAACCCGCGGCCCTACAAATTTATGTGCCCTCCCACTGTTCTTGCCGGTCTTTTTTTTTTGTAAATTATAAACAATGTTGCGTATACCTTTGTGTTACTTATTTCTTCCTACCAAACTAGGTAGGTAGGTCTAACCAAAGGGGCAAACGGCACAACGTAACAACTATTAAATAAATTCCCATCTTCCTGTGAGCACCGTTAAATCCGGCTAATGGAATATCCAGGTAATGGGCACCAGCTATCTCCTTGGTACATTATAATCTGCAATCATCAAGAGACCGAAACGTGATGATTATACCAAACCCAGCACTCACTATACCCCTTGCTTTCTACACCATAGAGCCTACACACCGAAACCCCAGCAGCATCCTGTAATAGTCCACAGCACTATAAAGGTGATTCAGTGAACCATCTCCTCAGGGTAGCAGCCGCAGGGCCCTGGTCCATCCCCCACAAGTCACGTGTCCATATTTACCTGCATCTCACCCTCGCTTGCCAGCCAGCAGTCACAGCAGTATCCTCCCAATTTTCTACACGATAAAGTCCACATTTACCTGCATCTCCTCTCCACACCTCATTCCCCGGCAGCACAGCATCCTAGAATAGTTGACAGCATTTTGCTCCCTGCTTCCTGTGTTATAAAGGTTACATCTCCTCACCTGCGTCTCACCTTCACCTGCCAGCTAGCAGTCCACAGCACCATGTCCTCATAGAGCCCAAATTAACCTGCGTCTTCCCTACACACTCTTCACCCAGCAACAACAGCATCCTAAAATAGCTCACAACACTATCCCCCCAACTTCCTGCCTACCTAAACCGCAGAGCCGAAACCCACCTACGTCTCCTCTCCACACCACATTCTCCACTCGATCGCAGCAGAATCCTAGAATAGTACACAGCATCTTGTTCCCTACTTCCTGTGCTTAACTCACCTCGGTGAACCATCTCCACAGGGTAGCGGCCGCAGCTCCCTGGACCATCCTCCCGCAAGTCACGTGGCACAGAGTGCTGTGTCCCACCTACTCCCCCACAGAGCCGACACCCACCTGCGTCTCCTCTCCACACCACATTCCCCACCCGGCAGCAGCACAGCATCCTTTTTTTTCCTTTTTTTTATTATATATAGGTAGCAAACAAGCATACGGCCCTCCTGATGGGAAGAGGTCACCGTAGCCTATGGACATCTGTATCACTAGACGTGCCACTGATGCGTTGCTTACCCTGTGATAATACTCTTTTGACCTTTCTTTTAAACTGCTCAATGTTGTAGCTCTGGGGAAAGACCGCTGGTGAAACCTCATTCCACATCTTACAGGTGTACGGTAAGAAAGCGCGCATAAACCGAGTCGTAAGTGACTTCCACGACTCCATAATGTATGGAATAGTTAACAGCATCTTGCTCCCTACTTCCTGTGTTTAACTCACCTGCGTCTCCCCTCGGTCCTCAGTGAACCACCTCCTCAGGGTGGCGGCCGCAGCGCCCTGGTCCATCCCCCCGGCCGGGCGGGCGGCTCGCCTCACGCGGTCCTCCTGCCAGTTCTGACGTAACAGCCGACGTAACCGCCAGTAGAGAAGCCGACGGGACGACCGCCATGGGATTATGTCCTGTAACAACACACATCATTTTTTTTAATGGGTTTGCGTTTTGCCACATCTCACCAGGGCGGTTATTCTCTATGAAAACAGATTCCACACGATACGAAACCGCGTCGTTATCGTGTCTTGTTCAAATCGTGTCACAGCGTTAGATATACCTTTACCTTGCATTAAAGTTATCTTTATTTTGAATAAAATATATTAGCAAATATAAGTGGTCATATCTTTTGATGTGTTGATGTTTCGGAACGCGTCTCGGTAAAACAGTTTTTATTTTCTCTAATCTGTGAGTAAAACATATGATTTTTGACAGTTCCAAATCGCACCAATTCCAAATTCATTTCGCGCGGTTTTGTTTTTGTTTCATAGAGAATAGACTTTTCCAGATTTCTTATGTAAGACAAGGTATTCGCGTGGTTTCGAAGTAAGGAATTCAATAAAGAATAACCGCCCAGGGCGATTATTCGCTATGGAAACACAGATTCCACACGATACGAAACCACGTCGTTATCGTGTCTTGTTCAAATTGTGTCACAACGTCAGATATACCTTCGCTTTACATTAAGTTATTTTTATTTTGAATAGAACATATTGACATAAGTGGTAGTAAATTTAGATGTATTGATGTTTCGGAACGCGTCTCGGTAAAACACACGATTTTTGACAGTTCAAATCGCGCCAATTCCAAATTCATTTCGCGCGGTTTTGTTATCTTTTCATAGAGAATAGAGTTTTGCAGATTTCTTATACAAGACAAGGAATTCGCGTGGTTTCGAAGTAAGGAATTCAATAAAGAATAATCGCCCAGATGGTAAGTATAGATGAAGCCTAAGGTGGGACATTACCCAAAAGATACCTATTCACTCTTGTTCTTGAATATGTTCTAGACTGTATGTGGAAGGATACCATTATGGGAAGCAAGTTCCATTCCTTAGAAGTGCGGATTAAAAAAGAATTTCCGAAACGATTTGTGCGAACATGGGGCACGTCAACGACATAAGGATGGAAGGCCCTGACACCCCACAAGTTGTGAAAGCCTTGAAACTGCGTGTTTTGTGCAATAGCTCCAGTTATTCCGATGTATGGAATGAGGTATCATTACTGTAGGTATTATATATTATCTGTGCCTCGGGATAAAGGTACTACGGACCATAAAGTGGTAGTTATTCGGAACAAATACTTACAAATATACACCCCTTTTCTAACATCCTCTCAGCCGTGTCGTGTAACTCCGCGAATTGAACGGCGATCTGGAACAAACATTAATAACAATAATAAATATGTGTGGACATTTCACACAGCGCCATCTAGCCCCAAACTAAGCGTAGCTTGTACTATGGGAACCAGATAACTGGTACAATACTTATATACTTTTTTGTTAGTAAATACATACATAGAATACAATATAACAATATATGTTGTGGTACCCACATAATTAGTAATTAATTATTATATTTTCTAAATGATGTCTATGGACAGCATTTTAATGTGACGTACGTTGACGTTATAATAACATTCGATATAATTTGTTATGCTTTATGTTCCTACCTATTCGAGGAGCGAAATACGAAAATATCAACGTACATACTATATTTTAATATATTGTCTGTTTCTTGCTTATTGCACTCAAAATTTCGAAACACTATTATATATATACTAGCATTTAATTTTATCTCAAGTAAGTGAAATTGTAATTTCTTTTTGAGAAATAAATAATCTTTAACCAGATATAACACCCAGACACAGAACAAACATCTATGTTATAGGAGTTATAGAAGAAATAATAATAATAAATATGTGTGGACATTTCACACAGCGCCATCTAGCCCCAAACTAAGCATAGCTTGTACTATGGGAACCAGATAACTGATACAATACTTAGATACTTTTTGTTTTGTAAATACATACATAGAATACAATATAACACCCAGACGCAGAACAAACATCTATGTTCATCACACAAATGTTTGTCCCAGGTAGGAATCGAACCCACAGCCCTCAGTTCAGGTGGCAGGGATACTACCAATTGAGCTATCGGGCCCGTCCAATTAAATAATGATAAATCACATTAACATTATCAAGGCGAAAGATTGTGTGTATGTTTGTTACTCCTTCACGCTCAAACGGCTGGACCGGTTTGGATGAAATTTTGAATAGAGATAGCTTATATACTGGATTAAAACATAGGATAGGTTCATATGAACGGGAGCGTATCCGGTCACTCAAAGTCGAAAGTCAAAGGATTTAATTGCAAATAGGCTATTCATAGCACTTTTAAAAGTCAAATTAATTATTTATTATGAATACCAACATAATGTACACCGCACATGGTTTTATAACACATTCACAAGGAAACGTTGCTAAGTGTCATCACAGTTACAGGTAAAGACTGCATGCAATTAAATTATTATAATCACTAAGCATATAAAATCACAACTTGTACAAATTGATGGTGATGATGACGATGATGATGATGAAAATGATGATGATTAAAAACCTTACTTCATGATATATAGGGGAGAGTTCCTTTTCCCTTGCTTTCATGGTCTTCTCTGCAGCTAGCAGTTCCGTCTCCAATTCCCTCACTTTGCTCTCCGCTTGCTTCCCTGTATCAGTTTTGATGAGAACTTCGTCTATTGACCCTCTCCTGTCGAGATTCTTTGAGATTTCTTTTATTTGATCCTTTAATTCTGTAACCAAATTAAATGCATAATAAATAACACGTGGTCTTTTACTGTTGGCCTCATTAGTAAGCTCAAAGTCGCGCAACGAGCAATGCAGACAGCTATGCTCGGTGTTTCCTTGCGAGATCCGAAATGAGGAGATCCGCAGGAGAACTAAAGTGACTGATGTAGCTCTTAGGATTAGTAAGTTGTTCAGGCAATGGGCAGGCCACATCGCTCGTAGAACTGACAACCGATGGGGAAGAAAGATTCTCGAGTGGCGACCATGAACCGGAAGCAGCGTCAGTTACCAATAGGTAGACCGACGATCTGGTGAAGGCTCGGGGAGCCGATGGGAGCTAGAGGGAAACAGCCGCTCAAAGTGGCGCTCTCTGCAATGGATGTCTTCAGGCTTTTGTTGATGATGATGATTATGATGATGATAATGATAATGACGATGATAATGATAATAATGATGATGTTGATAAATGATAATGATGATGATGATGATAATGATGATGATAATGATAATTATGATGATAATAATAATAATAAATCGTTTATTTATCAGACACAAAGATCCATAGCAGTAAATGTAAATTAAATTAAAATTAAATAAACTAAGTATTACCAATCAACTAAATATCAATTCCATAAAACTCAATGCGAAATAAATTTGTAAACTAAAATTGAATTATCAACGTCTAAAACAATACACTATAATGTTGATGACGATGACGATGATGAACCCTCTTCCCGTAGTTACCGTAAGAGCTGGCTAAGGGAACAATCAGGTAATGGGGAAAAAATTGGTACGTTATAATCTGCCAAGCGCGGTGATTATGACAACTTCGATGGAAAGCGTCCGAAGTGGCGTTTTACAATGAGATAATAAAAAAAAAACAGAGTTAGAGTGGTAAAGAGATATATTCACCTGCTGCTCTGGCACCGTGCCGCAACAACTCCGGATCTATCCTGTGCATAGTTTTCAATATGTCCCGCTGTTTGAACTTCACTTCGACCACCCCTTCCGCTTCTAATACACCGCCTCTGTAATTGGAACGGATGGTTATTATGACACAAATTGGTCGATTTGCCTACTTGATTTGTCGTTTTGCTGAATAGTCGTTACAATACGGATAGAGTAGACGAGGTGGTTCGTTCTGCAAAGTTCTTCTAAGTAGGTATCACCGCTTTGCCAGTTATTCTGCCGCCAAGCAGTAGTGTGCAAACACTACTGTTTTCCGGGTCTTATGAAATTACTGAGCAAATGAGACTATGATCTGTATGAAAGTAAGATTACTAGACTGTGAGGTCTGGCCGTAGTCTCATTTGCCTAGTAATTTCGCTAACTACAAATCCCTTCAAACCGGAACACTTGCTTGCACACTACCGTTTATCAGCAGAGTGACTGGCAAAGCGGTGGTGCCTATATCTAGAGGAACTTTGCAAAGAAAACCTCAGTTTCAGAGTTTAATTTTTTTTATTATGTAGCAATTTGTTACCAATGTTTGCAGAAACTCCGTAAATAAAGTAACCGCTATTTTATTTAAAACCTAAGAGAATCTAATAGGTAGGTTCAATATTTAGTACACTACTACGGTTAACTTGTCGCAAATGTTCAAGATCGTAATCATAACAGCAGTTTTTCACACACACAATTTCTTACATTTCTTGTCCCATTTTCAAACTGTCAGTCAATCTTGTACATCCTATATCTATTGTACTAACCTTCCTTCAGGGTCTGCATACATCTCCATCCTGGCACTGTTAACACTAGGATCCACGACGGCCCAGGCTCCCCCCCTTAGTTCTGCCCCCGGGGGGATGTACACGAGGACGGGGGCAGTCGCCCCTCGTAATGCGCGGACTATCTCTGCACCAAACTTGAGGATTTGCTCGTACATGTCTGGGGAAAAGGTTTGGTCACTCGGGTTTTTTTTTATGAGAACCAATTTCAGGGAAAAGCAAACAGAATTTTATCCTATTTGTCAACAAATAAAAAAATCACTATAAAATTGCAAATTTTGGATGCTAAAATGGTAAGGACTATAATATCTTTATAAATAATAATAACTGGCTTAGTGCAAGTCGGATTAAAGCACAAAGGATTATTAAGCAACGTACCATTATCTATAAAAACGACCAAAAAAATCATGTTTGTTGTATGGGCGCCCTTTTAAATATTTGTTTTATTATGTTTTTTAGAATTTCTTGTTAAGCGGCAATAGAAATACATCATCTGTGAAAATTTCAACTAACTATTCATGATACAGCCTGGTGACAGACGGACAGACAGACAAACAGATGGACAGCGAAGCCTTAGTAATAGCCTAGATAATACAATACCTACAGTACAAATGCTTCATCCCATATAACGCGGGCTATTTTACGAATTATTTTATTTCGGCTTAACGCAAGATTATCAAGCGACATTTATTGCGTGTTGGCGAAGTATTGGGTCAAATGAATACACTGGAAACTAACTAGTAACTTTCTAGACACGATCACTACATATTTTTCAAGTTCGGGCTATTTTTCTTATGTACCTGATGGGACACCATGGTAATAGGGTCCGTTTTGCCCTGCTCAAGTACGATACCCTATAAAGTGGTTAAAAACAAGGCATAACACTTTTGATTTTGTAAAGGAAAAATTAGAATCACGAGCTAATTTTCTAATTTTTTCCTTTACAAAATTAATCTGTAGATTACGATAAAATCATAAATATTCATAACACTTTTGTCCCTGATCAGTGGTGGGAGTATATCTATTTCGGCGGGAGCATTGCACAAGCTAAAAATTACACTATCCATCACTTGCACCACCCTATCGACTGTGTAGTGGAAGGAAGACAGCTATAGACCAAAAAGCCTTACCTTTCTGGCCGCCACTGAAGCCTCTCCAGTTCGCAAATATGATGATAGGTAGATTCTCCCTGGAAAAGTCGTTGATCGCTTGCGCCGTTTTGTATGAAGAATCCGGGAACCAAACCTGGGAAAAGTCCGCAATTTTTAATAGATTCATAGTTACTAGGTCATCATCATGAGCCTGAAGATGTCCACTGCCATAGGCCTCCCACACTGAGCGCCTATTTGAGCAGCTGCTCGCCTCCTGCGTTCATCGGCTTTCCGCAGTTTTCACCAGTTGCTCCACTTACGCTGCGTCTTCCAGTTCGTGGGCACCACTCGAGGATCTTAGTACCCTATCGGTTATAGGTTTAATGTTAAAGAAACTAACCTGTCCAGCCTGCTGCAAGGTCTTCGACTCAGAGTCCAAGTTGGCAGGATCAGCTGGCAGAGTGAACTCCACGGTTCTGGTCTCCACAGCTATTACACCTACTGGGATCCCGCCTAAACGGGCCCGACCTGGGATGAAAAAACACGTCAATATATTCATTTGTTAATATTTTTGATAGTCCTGCCCTATTTTGAATATAACGTGTGGCCGTATTCTGTAAAAATTACAACCAACAGCAGTTAGCAAAGCGACAGCGAAGACTTAGCAATCGGTCGCAAGATGTCCGCCTGTCGCTCGACTGTCGATGAACGCACTTGGCCTTTGACACTAGCGCCACTAGCAACAGAACAGGTGCCAAGCGTGGTGAATATGGCATCCCCCCCCCCCCCCCCCCCTTTGATGTAAAAGCTTATGGTTTTATGGTTTAAAATATGAAATATCAATTTTTAAACATTTTTTTAATGTACAAAAGGCCCTATTCCGATTAACGCTAAAATCGATAATATCGACATTATCGCGCTAAAAACGCGTACCGAATTGCCGTGAGCGCGATAACGAAATCTCTTGTAACCGTCATGACCGACGCCATCTTGCGATATCGCCGTCCGTGATTGGTTGTCCCGAGTCATTGACAGCTAACCACGCTGTCATCCAATCGTAAACGTTTATGCAAAGTAACAGGATATAACTACTTTAAAATTCAGTAGCAACATTTGACCCGAACATACAGAGAGACATTGCCAGTTGTTAGATCCCACTCACCAGTGATAACAGTCTGCGCCCAAGGCTTCATGATCTCGTCAAAGGATCCAGCATCGAAGAAGCCTCCCTTATGTCCGTCCCCATTCAGCATTAGTCTAGGATCGTGGGGACCTCTAGGGGGCACCCATTCCACGGGACGGTCGATCGGGTCCACTGGCCGGATTATGGGGACCATGCTTAGTTTATCCTAAGGGGAATGTATAATATATAAATTAGTATGGACATTTCACGGAGCGCCATCTGACCCCAAACTAAGTATAGCTATTCCAAAACATTCCACCAAAAACCCTTCACTCGACTTCCACCCAACTTTGAGGGAAGCTCAAGGTACATCGAGACGTTTGAGTTCACAGTTGCTTCGCTTCCCTCGTTTGCGAAGAATAAACGAGGAAATATCAAGTTGATTATTATATTGGCAATTAAAAATACTAAAACACGAAAATGGGGTTAATTCGAGGTTTAGTCGAGTGGAGTAATCACGTGGTAACGACTAAGAATATGGGGGTCAGTTTATCCTAGGAGGAAAGTATAATAAATATGTGTGGACATTTCACACAGCGCCATCTGACCCTTAAATAAGCGTAACTCATACTATGGGAACCAGATGTATAACTAAACAGGTATAGTGAAATTTAAACATAATGGCGGCTGTGAAGTCGGCTCGAAACGTTTCGCAGTAGTAAACGTTAGCGGCCTTATTAATAAACGTGGAGTAGCTTTGGACTAGTTAAACCACTTTTGGTCTTTTTCTATCCAGTTCTATATTCTTGAATGCCAAAAAAAGACAAAAAGTTAGAGAAACTAATCCAAAGCTCCTCCACGTGTGTATATATATCCCCCATCTTATCCGGCCGTAAGAGCCGGCTGAGGGAATATCCAGGTACATTAAAATCTGCGATGACCAAGCCGCAGGAGCTGTGGTTATTTCCCGGCTAGTGACGATGACGATGTTTATTACTCTTAAAACAATGTATTAGCCCAATTTTTACCTTGAACGAATCATTCTTTCATTCAATCATGCATTCATTCACTCATTGAACCCAAATTGTTTCAATCAGTCACGTACCTTAGGCACGAATCCAAGCCACCTAACAGCAGTCCTAACAGCCTCGAGATCAGACGGCGCGGTGGCATGCGAGATGCCATTGTTGTGCATTATCTGTACTCCGCCCAACTGGTTGTTGCTGGCATACACGGCGCGACCTAACACTTTGTTTAATGCCGCGTAACCTGTCAGGATTATGTAGGACGACTCTACTTGGATGACGCGATGGCCGAGCCTGGAAAGAAAAGATTATGATTTTCATAGCAGTGTCTCCTGCAAAAAATAGTACTGCGTAGTTGAAGTGGCAATGGGCAGGCCACATCGCTCGCAGAACTGACAACCGATGGGGAAGAAAGGTTCTCGAGTGGCGACCACGAACTGGAAGAAGCGTAGACCCCCCACTAGGTGGACCGACGACCTGGTGAAAACCGCGGGGAGCCGATGTAGCGTGCGAGCAGCCACTCAAAGTGGCGCTCGCCTACTGCATACATGCTACTGCAAAGGGGAGGCCTATGTTCAGCAGTGGACATCTACGGGCTTGGCGTAAACAACATTAATACTTATATAAACAAAAAAACATTCAAAAGTAAGGAGAATGTTCCGCTCGCCATCTCGCATTATAAACTTTGAAGCGACACACGTAGGGTAGGGCCAGATAAGCGGGTCAAAATTCGTTCAAAGAAACATCGACCTAAACGTCGCAGACTTAAATATCAATTCAGTCTGAACTTCCGCGTGGCGCTTACGACTAAGACAACGCACGAAATGACTGATTTTGGAGGTTTTTAATTAATATCTATGTTCGTACAGGTACACGAAATGAGGAGATCCGCAGGAGAACTAAAGTGACCGATGTAGCTCTTAGGATTAGCAAGTTGAAATGGCAATGGGCAGGTCACATCGCTCGTAGAACTGACAACCGATGGGGAAGAAAGGTTCTCGAGTGGCGACCACGAACTGGAAGAAGCGTAGACCCCCCACTAGGTGGACCGACGACCTGGTGAAAACCGCGGGGAGCCGATGTAGCGTGCGAGCAGCCACTCAAAGTGGCGCTCGCCTACTGCATACATGCTACTGCAAAGGGGAGGCCTATGTTCAGCAGTGGACATCTACGGGCTTGGCGTAAACAACATTAATACTTATATAAACAAAAAAACATTCAAAAGTAAGGAGAATGTTCCGCTCGCCATCTCGCATTATAAACTTTGAAGCGACACACGTAGGGTAGGGCCAGATAAGCGGGTCAAAATTCGTTCAAAGAAACATCGACCTAAACGTCGCAGACTTAGGTAAATATCAATTCAGTCTGAACTTCCGCGTGGCGCTTACGACTAAGACAACGCACGAAATGACTGATTTTGGAGGTTTTTAATTAATATCTATGTTCGTACAGGTACACGAAATGAGGAGATCCGCAGGAGAACTAAAGTGACCGATGTAGCTCTTAGGATTAGCAAGTTGAAATGGCAATGGGCAGGTCACATCGCTCGTAGAACTGACAACCGATGGGGAAGAAAGGTTCTCGAGTGGCGACCACGAACTGGAAGACGCAGCGTAGGCCGGCCCCCCACAAGGTGGACCGACGACCTGGTGAAAGCCGCGGGGAGCCGATGGATGCAGGAGGCGAGCAGCCGCTCTAAGTGGCGTTCCCTGGGGGAGGCCTATGTTCAACAGTGGACGTCTTCAGGCTGTTGATGATGATGATGATGTTCGTACAGTAATTTTCAGAATAGTGAATTCATCACATTATGTGAACGTTTATTGGGCATACACTGTGGGCTACCACATACACACACATTCACACATATATATAACACTACATATTATTTATTTATCACACTAATACATACACTTATATATCTACAGTATTATTAATATTTATACACATTCAGGCATCACCATACACTCATATATATCACAGTCATCCAGTAGGAATAGTTAATATTATACGGAACACTCCACACTCCATACCGAGCGTCCGTCACCCGCTGGCCGCTCGGTGTAGCATGGAAACTCGCGAGCCTCTTACATAATAAGAGCGCACACGCCGGCCGGCCAGCCGCGCCCGCCGTGCCGCCATTTGCTTTCCCAGTGCGAATCTACCTCTCACGTCGATCGCACGTCGCTTTGCTATCCGCCGCTTACCGTTTTTCTCGCGTACCTAATCACTGTTTTCTGTTCTGTATTTATCATCGTTTCTCGTCTCTTCCTACTTGTGCCTTCATTTCGTGTTTATCTCTGTGCTACTCATTTTCGTACCTTCTATAATATCTGTGCCGTCATAATAACTGTATACCTGTGTGATGTGAACATTATATAAACTGAACGTTTATTACCTAGTGCTGGATTTGATTTATGCCACTGGAGTACCTCACCCTTACCAGCTAAGTACATCCATCATATCTACCTCTGCACACGGCACATAATTTGGCCACATACCTAGACGGTAGCCATATACCTACCACCACACATACCGGCCAAAACACTATTATTTTTTCGTAAAAATATATTCGATAGAAACTGTATAAAATGGGAACAACCAAAGTTTTTGAGGTATGTTTGCGTTTTTTTCCATAGAACTGAATTTATTTGTCTTGTATTTGCGGTCATCACGGACAAGTTAACGAATCGAATTACATGATATGTTAAAATCAAAGCACCACATGCTTTAATTTCGTCAGGAAACTTGCCAAAACAACTTGCCCTTCACCTCAAGTATAAATTACCCCAGATAATATAATACCTATAGTACAGATGCCTCATCCCATACAACGGAATAACGCGGGCTTTACGAATTATTTTATTTCTGCATAACGCAAGATTATCAAGCGACATTTATTGCGTGTTGGCGAAGTATTGGGCCAAATGAATACACTGGACACTAACTAGTAACTCTCTAGACACGATTACTACATTTTTTCAAGTCCGGGCTAATTTTCGTTTGTACCTGATGGGACCCCATGAAAGTACTCACCGAACGACGTAAGATCCGATACCGATAGCTCGGCACGTGACGATCGATATGGTGACGATATCTTCGTACGCCTGCGCAGTTTCACCTGCTATAAGCCCCGCGTCGCGTAGGGATTCCACTCCTAAACCGTCTTCTTTGCCTACGGGTAGGAACAAAAATTTAAAGCCCGTCGTTAGCTCGTGAACATAATATCTCCAACAAACACGACTCACTTGCGCGGGGGCGAAGTAACGAAACGGGACAAAGTTATACGAAATTACACAGAACAGAGCTGGATGGAACAAAGGACATCAACGATTCCCGTCACTTCTCATTGGTCAGCGGTTGAAATACACCACTAATTTTGCATGTCGGCAAGTTGTATCATTGGTCAACTGGATTTATAGTCAATGGGTAGGAACGAATAGGATTGGTAAACTGGCACTTGGTCCCATCAGTTCCATGATGGAACTATGGAAAACCCCAGCTGTTCCATGGAATTTAAACAACTTAAAAATGTGATGGGGGGAAACTTACACCTGGGGCCGTACTGTGAGCTCTTAGCGCGATTCAAATCAGAGCGTATATTGGATCGCAATGTTTTTTTTTGTATGAATATTTTGACACGCGACCCAAAATAGGCTCTCTTTTGAATCGCGCTTAGAGCTCACAGTACGGCCCCTGCTCAATGAAACGGGAAAATAAAATCTGTTCCATGGAATTTTAAACACTTGAAAGTAATTAATTGACGGGCCCGATAGCTCAGTTGGTAGTATCCCTGCCTTCTGAACTGAGGGCTGCGGGTTCGATTCCTACCCAGGACAAACATTTGTGTGATGAACATAGATGTTATATTGTATTCTATGTATGTATTTACAAACAAAAAGTTTCTAAGTATTATATCCGTTATCTGGTTCCCATAGTACAAGCTATGCTTAGTTTGGGGCTAGATGGCGCTGTGTGAAATGTCCGCACATATTTATTTATTTTATTTATTTATTTAATTAGGATCTGTGAAAATTTTCACCGTCTATCAGTTGGTGAGACACCCTGACCCTGAGCCACATGAGCCTGGTGACAGACGGACAGACAAACAGACAAACCAACAGCAGAGCCTTATTAATACAGTCCGTTTTACCCTTTGGGTACGGAGCAAAAAAGTAAAATAGGTGTCATCAAACAAGCCTTACCAATAATATCAGTGATCTTGTATCTGGACTCGCCCTCGTCCTCAATAAGCTCCGCCTTCACAGCCCCCAAGGGTCCCAGCTTGGAGAATGTCTCCGGGGAGAGGTAAAGGTATTTGAAACCTCGTTCCGGCCTTTCCGAGTCAAGCCAGGCTACGTTGAACTCGGACTTTACTTCTTCGGCTACGCCCATACGAGCGCCCGAGTTTACGCTTATGTAAAGCTGGTGGGAAAACAATGTGTCAAATAAATAAATCAAACAAAGTCTATTAGGAAAATATTTATTATTCACTAGCACCTGCGGATAAAAAGTAGCCTGTGGTGTTAATAGGCATGATGACTACTATTTTTTTTTATTGCAAAAAAAAAAACAGTCGTGAAAAATTAAATGTTTCCAAATTTTAATAAGTTTTTTTTTATGTAGAATAAGCCTGCGTTTGACTACATCTCACCTGATGGAAAGCGACGATGTAGCCGAAGGTGTAGCACGCAGACTCATGAGGTACCTATTCACTCTTGTCTTAAAAAGATCCAGATTATACCGGGTGTAATTGAATTCATTAGCATCCTTTGAAACTAAACTAATTTGTGAATTCTAACACATTGGTATGGTAATAATAATAACTCCAAAAAATGGAATAACTTACTTAATCCAATGCTACAATACAAAATTTAATTGTAATAATGAATTACTGTTTTTTATATTAGTACATACAAAGTATAAAAACGTTTAAATGTATCAAAATCATCCGTGCAAACCGCGTTATCTCAATAGCAATCTTCATAACTTTCAATAAAAATATTTTCACTTACACTCTTTACTCTTTAATAATCATCTATAAACGATGTACGATCATGGGCTCAATTTATGCTAATGAGTTAAATTACATCCTGTATTTGTTAGGAAACGAGACCGACGGGAGCAAATTCCATTCCCTAGCAGTTCACATAATGAAGGACTCAGCGAAACGCTTGGTGCGGCATGTTGGCAAGTCTACTACATGGGGATGAAACAACTCTCCGCGCCTCCTAGTTCAGTGGCGGAATGGAGATGGTGGGATTAGCTCGTGCAGCTCTTGTGCGCACTCCCCGTGCCACACAGTTACAAGCATTTTAAAACAGGAACAGAACGAGATACAGCTCAAACATGGAGTGACGTCAGAATTGTGTCCTTCATAGTACCTCATTACTGTGGTAGCTTTACATATAATCTCTCTTTGAAGAAATTTGGGGTCTTTGAGGTCATTGAAGAAAATCCGACAATGGCGGTTGTGAATTTTGAATTTATTTTTCAAAACTAGTGCATCTTGAGCTTTAATGTGTAATAAGGGTGGATTATTATCATACAGTTTAACAAAAATAAGAAGTGCAGTATGAAGTTGACATGATTAGTGATTGACACTGTCAGATTAACTGGTCTAGGGATGTGAACGAAATAATCGCTATCGGATAAACCCGATTTTAATGAGAAATCGATACTGATTCTACATATTTATTTAGTAATCGTTTAATTTTTTCATATGACCTCAGTAAGAGAACGAATGATTGTAATACTTATAATGAATTATATCAGCATGAAATGTATGCATCGAAAGGTTAGGTATTAACTAAATACCATATTGGGTATACTCGGCTTAAGCTTAAGTGTTAGGTATATAGACCTCTGAATGCATATATATATATATTTTAAATAAATAATATACTGGGTTCGAGAAGAGTCATTTAATCAGATTCACTAATATTTATATTACTTGAAAAATCATCATCATCATCATCGTCGCAAACATTAATAATTATTCGATTGTCTATAAAACTGCCGAAATGCACATCTCTGTCAAAATCATGCATTACCAGACCAGTCATCTTAATTTGTAATGTACGAACAAGCTTTCTTCAGCAAAGTTTCCATTCTCTTTACGGTAAAGGGTGGCTTAGTATTGTGAAGTGCTACATAGCCTCAAAGACACAAGATTATTTTAGACAATGGTATAAAGAATAAATAAATAAAATATGAGATATCATGTAAGTATAAAAGTTTATGTAATACTGATTATAAGATATTTAATATATCCACTACGCGAAATTAACGAAGTTGTGGCCCCAAATTAAAAGAATATTAATTACCTTATTCCACAATTTCACCGATTAATCGGATGTGTAATAGTCGCAACACTAATTTCGAAAAAAAGTGCTGCCAGCTCCTAAAGAATGTTCTCTTTAGATAACTTAAAACCCCTAGAACCCCCTAAAAACCCCTAAGCTTTTTTGTATTCCTAGCATACTTTGATTAGGTTTACATCACTTAGGTTAAAAAGGTTTTTGTTCTGCGGCATAGAACGTTACGCAATCTTGGCAAAAATGATCAGTTGTTTTATAGAAAAATTACCATTTATCTTGATGAAATGTATGGAACAGCTGATATTTTTCTTATTTTTTTTTAACTACATCTAAGACGCAAATTTAGGTTATCAACAGACACTTTTTTATGCTGCCACCGAAATATATACAAATACCGAAATATATGCTGTGCCACCCGGTGTCTCCCTTGGTTCAAAAGTATTCTATGCTAATCCAGTGTACAAGATCTCTATTTCAAACATCCAAATTCGTAGCGTGAATAGGGCACAAACAAACACACACAACCTTCGCTTTTATAATATTAGTGTGATAGTATGATTCTTTTTTAGTACAGGAAATTCATCCTGACTTCACCACCTAAAACACCCTCAAAAATATTAATCCCCTAAGATCCCCCATTCCCCTTTTACCTCAAAATTTAGGGAGAAAATCTCTAGCTTGGTATCCCTCGAAATGTCAAAGTGTACCTATTAGAATTGTGCAAGTATAATAACTGTGGGGAAGCTTTGTATTGCGAAAAAGAGACAGGCAATGCCCCCTCCAGAAACTTTAAAAGCTTATTACTCCGTGTTTTATTCATCGATTTTACTAATTTTTTCAATGATTGCATTCATTTTAAATCTACTTTATGAAAATAATATTTCCTGGTTCATTTTTAATAGTAGTCATCTTGCCTATTCTAAGAGCTATATCGTTCACTTTAATTCTGCGGAACTCCTCTCAAATCCTGTTGGGAAACACCCTGAATCCTGAAATAATGGTTCAACAACCTGTCAAAACAACTTACCCTGGGTATCTTCAGTTCCCTAGCATAGGCGGATGCCTTGCACAGCAGCCAGTCTTCCTGGGGTCCAAACGATCCCATGTAGAATGTCAGATCGTTGGCTATCAGGATAATGTCCCGACCGTCTGGGCATTCTGGCGTAAAAAGCGTTATACGCCATGCCACCATGCCCACCTGTGGGAAAAACGATTTTTTATGTAAACGAACTGACGAGCTAGTCGTTCACCTGATGTTAAGCGTAGTAACTTTAAATTTAAACGCGTGATACTGCGCACTGCGGACGTTATCCTGAAACATCAGTTTAAAAAGGTTTCTAAACTGTGAAATCAGAGCATAAGTCTCATTTGCACAGTAATTTCACTAGCTACACCAGAACACAGTAGTGCTTGCACACTACTGCTTGGCGGTAGAATAACTGGCAAAGCGGTGGTACCTACCTAGACGAAGATTGCAGAAAAGTCCTACCACCTATTAAAAATGTGTAAAAAAAAACTAAATATCATGCCACTTACGTTGTTCTGTCCGGGTAGCCGGGTGATCTCTACCACTCGGCGCTCACCATCAGGCTCGATGACCAGCTCTACTGCTATCATCACGTTATCCGGCATCGGCCCTGAGGAATAACATACAAAATTAATAAACTATTTCTAAATTTTTACCAGTTTTTAGTGTTCCCGTTCAGTAGAAATAACCGGTTAAGTGCGAGTCGCACTCACGCACCGATAGCCTGATTACACCTGCCGAGTAAAACGGCGAGTCAGTGCTTTCGCCGAGTGCCCGGTATGTGTAAACACACGATAACGACGTGGTTACATATCGTGTGGAATCTATGTTTCCATAGAGAATAACCACCCTGTATGAATGGTACCATAAATTTTGACACAATTGAATTAGCAGACTTCGGGCGCTGGTGACAGACAGACGGACATCGCAGCCTTAGTGTTAGGGTCCGGCTTACCATATTAGTTTATTTATTTAAGAGTAATATTTGCCACCTATCTTTTCGTCCAAAATACCACAAAGCCTGAAAACAAAAGTTTTCAATCAGTGTGTTGCCAGTGATGACTTATGGAACTGAGACGTGGTCTCTAACTGTTGGCCTCATTACTAAGCTCAGAGTCGCGCAACGAGCTATGGAGAGAGCAATGCTCGGTGTTTCCCTGCGAGATAAGATCCGAAATGAGAACTAAAGTGACCGATGTAGCTCTTAGGATTAGCAAGTTGAAATGGCAATGGACAGGCCACATCGCTCGTAGAACTGACAACCGATGGGGAAGAAAGGTTCTCGAGTGGCGACCACGAACTGGAAGACGCAGTGTAGGCCGGCCCCCCACTAGGTGGACCGACGACCTGGTGAAAGCCGCGGGGAGCCGATGGATGCAGGAGGCGAGCAAGTTACAATCTGGGTCTCTTCAAATCAAGAGTGAATAGGCACCTCATGGGCAACCGTGCTCCAACATAGACCGCATCATCACTTTCCATCAGGTGAGATATTGTCAAACGTGAGCCCATTTAAGTATAAAAAAAAAGAGCAGCCGCTCTAAGTGGCGCTCCCTGGGGGAGGCCTATGATCAGCAGTGGAAGTCTTCAGGCTGTTAATGATGATGATGAATATTTACCATCAACGCTGCCCTCTTCGATACAATCCCGCCACTTGTCCTCGACAACTTGTCGGAACATGTCCGGTAAGTCGTACACATATGTCGTGCCCTGTGACGTTGCCTGCAAGTCAATACACTCCTATAGCAAAATCACGAATGTTTTCGATCAATAGTTACTATTGTTATTTTCGTTATTTTCGATCACAAAGTCGTTCCACTAGCAACAAAAGTGATCACTGTGGGAGTCTGACAGGTTGAATGTGATCGTTAGTTTTCGTTCTTGGCATTACTGGAATGCACCCCAAGTGGGTTAGTGCGAAAGAAGATTAACAAATATAACTTTTCTGTAAGCATGGGGTCCCATCAGGTAAACAAAAATAGCCCGAACGTGAAAAAAATGTAGTAATCGTGTCTAGAGAGTTACTAGTTAGTGTCCAGTGTATTCATTTGGCCCAATAGTTTGCCAACACGCAATAAATGTCGCTTGATAATCTTGCGTTATGCAGAAATAAAATAATTTGTAAAATAGCCCGTTGTATGGGATGAGACATCTGTACTGTAGGTATTATATTATCTGGGCTGTAAGTAACCTTTACCCCAGATGATATAATACCTACAGTACAGATGCCTCATCCCGTACAACGGAATAACGCGGGCTATTTTACGAATTATTTTATTTCTGCATAACGCAAGATTATCAAGCGACATTTATTGCGTGTTGGCGAAGTATTGTGCCAAATGAATACACTGGACACTAACTAGTAACTCTCTAGACACGATTACTACATTTTTTTCTAGTTCGGGCTATTTTTCGTTTGTACCTGATGGGACCCCATGCCTTTACTAAACTTTTTTGGCAGTGGATGGCAAATGTGGCCCTCACATTTGTCGTAGACGCAGCGGTTTTAAGTCGCCTAAAACCTTTTAAGGCATAGGTATATCACTGAAACAATTTTTCTTCTACAACATTCAAAAGTATATATAAGACATTTTTTATAAACAACTGCTTCTCTGTCGATATACCTGAATAGGCTTGTGTCCTGATAATTTTCTATTGCATAAATTAATAATATTCCTCAAACAATGAACAGTCGTGAAAACAAAAATTAAATATCTCAAAAAATGACAAAGTTACAAGCATTTTAAAATACAGGAATAAAAAGAGTCTAGTTGTAACGCGCAGTGACGTCACTTCTTCTACCTTCACAGTACCTTGTCACTAAGCTGCGGTAGATTTACATACAATCTCTTTGGCATGTGGTCATATCACAAAGTTACATAGTAGCTGTGGGGATGCTCTGTTCTGCGAGAAAGGGACAGGCGATGAAACTTTAAAAGCTTATCACTCCGTTATTTATTTACCGATTTTACTAATTCTTTCAATTATTGTATTAATGTTTAATCTACTTTATTAAAATAATATTAATACCAATATTGTCGATCGCGCAGAAAAAAAGGAAATTACAGTTATTTAATCAAAGTTTGAATGTGAATATAATTAAAGATTAGAAAAGAAAACAGCAGAAAACGTGATGGTTTCAAATGACATTATGAATTTCAAAGTTACACCCAGGTTAACTGGAAGACAATGCTCTCTAGCATTATGTTCGCCTATGTACCTATATTTTTGTTGATTGTGCAATAAAGCATTTTCTATCCATCTATCTATGAGGTAAAAGGTTTTAGATGAATTAAAATTTAATTAACTGATTAAAATTTTGCCACATACAGTACATATATTTTTTTATCATGGTAGTAGTTAGTTTCTTAAAAACTGTGAACTTACCAAAAACCTTTTCTGTTGCAGGTAGTCTTTGGTGACGTACGGCGTTGAGATCGGTAGCCCGTGCATTGGGCCCTGACGGGATCCGAAAGATTGGAAAGTTATCTGAAATACACACGTTCTATGAATGAATGAATGAATGAAAGACTGAAATGAACGATTTGCATAAAAGATTTGAGTAAAATTATCATCATGAAACAGCCTGAAGACGTCCACTGCTGAACATAGGCTTCTTACAGAGAGCGCCACTATGAGCGCCTGCTCGCCTCCTGCATCCATCGGCTAAAAATCCGGGAATCACATTATGGTTTGAATAAATGAATGATCATATGAATTATTTGAATGAGTAGACAATTTAAATGAAGGTATGATTTGAATGAATGAAGGATTTGAACGAATGAACGATATGAATGTATGAATGATTTATTTCAAGATTTACAAACAAAAAATTTATATCTTTGTCTGTTTACAAACATATCTGACCATTAATTAGTTGATAGGTAATTTTCAAATCGGTCGTTCATTCATTTATACTAAAAACCACAGATGATATAGTAGTACAATTCAGAAGTTTCATTATGCAAAGTCACTTATACAAGTAGCGACTCTTGCGTCAACGCAATAAAGTTTCAATTCAGTTCGCATAGCGTTGCAAACCTACTCTATTTTATATTTTAGCGGTTTTTTTGTGGTTAACTTACCACACCAATTCTAGGGTCCGAGATCTCCTCATAGGTGTAAACATCTAGGGAATATCCAGAGCCGTTGGAAAGGCATAGCCTCACATTCTTGGTCGGAGCGCCGGGGCCTAGGAAAACATATATGTTAAAATACATTAGTAGCAGCCAGCGGTCCCACCCGTGTTTTTTTTATGCAATCTTGAAACCCTCATTTGGGATTTAAGTCTACTCGTGACCACGGCAAATGAAACTTGGGCGAAACGTCGAGGTAAATAAAGAATGTTTTTAGCGCGAATAAGTCCTGTGTGAAACGTAAAACTATGTACTCATTTGATGAAAACGAAATAACTGGCCAAGTGCGAGTCGGACTCGCGCCTGAAAGGTTCCGTACCTTTATCTATAAAAAAGATAAAAAATCCCGTTTGTTGTATGGGAGCTTGGGAGCCCCTTAAAGAATTACTTTATCGTGTGTTTCAGTATTTGTTATTATAGCGGCGACAGAAATGCATAATTTGTGAACATTTCAACTGTAACTATCGCGGTTCATGAGATACCGCCTGGTGAAAGACGGACAAACGGACAGACAGACAGACAGACGGACAGCGGAGCCTTAGGAATAGGGTTTACTTATAAAACACTCAAATTAAAAATGATAACTTAAACATTCGATTTTTTTTAAACTTTCAAAGTTCCTTTCTTCGTAAGTTCTGTAAGAGAAGCTAATATCCCAGCAGTGGGAAAACATTGGGCTAACTCACCTATTCTGAGTGTGAATCTAATCTCAGCCTGTAGCACCCTCAGCTTCCAAAGTCGAGGTCCGTACCGCATCACCATTCCCAACACTGATTCCTCGATCTGAAACCAGAATTTCCTGTTACATTTTGGTCATTTTTTATTAGGATTTGGACTGTCAAAGGCAAAGTTAAATAATTTATATGAAACTGGTCAAATTTTAGCACGTTTACAAGTCAAAACTCGAATGCCTGCGGGCACTACAGTGGGAACATATCAATTTATCACGTACCTACTGCAACTCTTTTGGGTACATTCTAGAGTTGAACATTCAAATTCGCGTAAACCATTCTGAGATTACTTCCTAAGAACTCCAAGAAAAAAATAACAGATACAAGAGTCTGTTTCATTATTTCTCAAGTTATTGGTGGCAAAAAAAACAATGAATTGTAAGGTTATGGGCAGGCCACATCGCTCGTAGAACTGACAACCGATGGGGAAGAAAGGTTCTCGAGTGGCGACCACGAACTGGAAGCAGCGTAGGCCCCCCACTAGGTGGACCGACGACCTGGTGAAAGCCGCGGGGAGCCGATGGATGCAGGAGGCGAGCAGCCGCTCTAAGTGGCGCTCCATGAGGGAGGCCTATGTTCAGCAGTGGACGTCTGCTAATGATGATGATGATGTTGAAGGTTATAATTATGATAATCAACATAATAAAGCCCAATTTGTAGTGTGACAGCCATAAAAAAGACTTCAAAGCAAAGACGTTCAATACCTTTCATTCTGGCTTCTAGCTAAACTCATCATGTTCAATATTTTCAAAAACTTATAATATATTGCAACCAAAATAAAAAACACGTGTATTAACAAAACCAATAAAAGTGAGGATCAAAAGTTTGAAGTTTTGTCCATTGAATGGCATGCGTCCTAATTATTTACCTTGGCTGGGTCCATGATGACCGTGGGTCCAAAGTTGAGGAATATATGGTTGCAGTCGGTCCTCTTAGCCAGCGGATGAGAATACGCCACCTCCAGCTCATCCATCGCTTCTAGAAGCACCCTGTGCACCAAATATAGATCAAACACATAGACCCTATTCATCTACATAAAATATTGCACTCCACAATAGATTGTCCCGCGCTTTTATTCTCACTTAACATTAACATAAACCATAGGAGACGCAGTCCTCCATCATTTGCATTAAAAGTATATAGAAACAATACATCATTTTACAATCCCCTTACAAGAGTGTGTCGTCTCTATGATGAGTTGGCATTAAAGAACAAAATCATAGACATATTTGACCCCAATCTCGGGAGGTTTGTCAAGTGCATTAGGGCAACACAGTTTTCTGATCAGGGCGGTTATTCTCTATGGAAACACAGATTCCACAAGATACGAAACCACGTCGTTATCGTGTCTTGTTCAAATCGTGTCACAGCGTCAGATATACCTTCACTTTACATTAAAGTTATCTTTATTTTGAATAAAATATATTGACATAAGTGGTCATATCTTTTGATGTGTTGATGTTTCGGAACGCGTCTCGGTAAAATATACGATTTTTGACAGTTTGAAATCGCGCCAATTCCAAATTTATTTCGCGCGGTTTTGTTTTCGTTTCATAGAGAATACAGTTTCGCAGATTTCTTATGTAAGACAAGGAATTCGCGTGGTTTCGAAGTAAGGAATCGATACGGAATAATGGCCCTGTTTGTAAGTATAATACTATTGTTGTGATGTGTTTGTAACCTGCTTTGTGATTTAATAAAATAAATAAAATGAAATAAACTTTTTACTAGATGGTAACATTTTTCTACAAAGTTCGTCTAGGTAGGTACCACCGCTTTGCCAGTTATTCTGCCGCCAAGCAGTAGTGTGCAAGCACTACTGTGTTCCGGTTTGAAGGGCATTGTAGCTAGTAAAATTACTGTCACACTCACAGTCTAGTAATCTGATTACTAAACTGTGTGATGTCTCAGGGTGACGTGCGCAGTGCAGTGTCACGCGAAACTTTTATTTTAAATTTTCGAGTGACACTGCAACTGTTATGGGCCGTGCCGCTTAACACCAGGCGAACGACTAGCTCGTCACGTCATTCAATCTCATTAAAAAAATAACATTTAATTAACTGCACTGTGCTTCTAAGTTCACACTTATCTCTCTTAATTTTTTTGTTAAAATGTCTCTCTTAGGACAGTCTTAAATACGAACCTTTCGCCTTCGTTCTGTAAATACTCGAAGCTAGCCTCTTTGGTGATGAGATCTTGATGCCTGATGATGGAACGGATGAAGAATCTGAAGTCGGTCACCTCTTGACCTTTCTTCACCTGTGAACAAATGTATTATGTAGGCAAAAACTATTTCAGGTGGTCAGGTTTCGAATCCAGTCACTGTTGCTTACTAAGCAAGCATTTTCCCGTCATACCATAGTAACCATGCCATAAGCCTTCAAAATACTTCCATCAATACCTTAGCTTTATCCAAATGTTACAAGAACTTTTCATTGCTTTTTGCCCCTCTGTACTAAATTATGGACAGTGGCCGTACTGTGAGCTCTTAGCGCGATTCAAATTAGAGCCTATATTTGATCGCTGTTTTTGTATGAAGATTTTGACAAGCGATCCAATATAGGCTGGGTCTTGAATCGCGTTTAGAGCTCACAGTATGGCCCCAGGTCTTAAGTTAGCAAGTTTCTAGAGCCCCCAGGTTTCCTACTACATGTGTCAAATTCGTGTCAAGTCAACACACCAAATATGGTTGAAGACAGCCGATAACCAAACTGGCTGAACATCAATCAGTTCAATCATTATTTGGTGTGCCATCATCATCATCATTAACAGCCTGAGGACGTCCACTGTTGAACATAGGCCTCCCCCGGGGAGCGCCACTTAGAGCGGCTGCTCGCTTCCTGCATCCATCGGCTCCCCGCGGCTTTAACCAGGTTGTCGGTCCACCTAGTGGGGGGGGGGGGCCTACGCTACTTCCGGTTCGTGGTCGCCACTCGAAAACCTTTCTTCCCCATCGGTTGTAGGTTCTACAAGCGATGTGGCCTGCCCATTGCCACTTCAACTTGCTAATCCTAAGAGCCACATCGGTCACTTTAATTATAAGCCAGTTTATTCCTATCCATTTCGTACAAAATTCTTCGAATGCACAAAACCATTTCACGTCGACAGGATTCGAACCCAGTCACTTCGCTTCACCAGTCAAGCATTCTCCAATCACGCCATGCAAACCACATTAACTGGTCCGAAATTCCCCTTACCTTAGCTTTACCGAGATACAAGTGCATCTTCTGGTTACTGGTAGGTAACGCTTCAAGTTCGTAGCTTCTCATTCTGTAAAGTTCCAGTTGGAAAGCCGACGCTGGTTCCAAATGGCGGTAGATCGTGTCTTCTGTGAAGTCGTTGCGAGCTCGGTATGTGAAAAATTTGGGGAATTGGCGTCTGAAAGAAAACGTAGCTGTTGAAATGACAACACGAAATGTTTTTTAATATGACTTTGATGTTTGCGAATCACGTTGGCAAATCTTTTTATTATTATTCCTTTTATAGTATTCCTTTTGCAGTCCTTTTATCTGTGTGATAAAGTTCTGCCTGCAAGCATTAGTGAAAATTAATGTTACTCACTGTTACTGTTACTGTTGTGAAATTTTAGAAGTCAACAAAGTGGTTTGATGCAGCAGAAGGCACCATATAACTTGATACGGTGAAAGTAACCAAAGAGACTTGACTCAGGAAAAGTTCAAAATGACTTGAATTCACAGAAGTCGTCTAAGTTATTTGACTTTGCCGAAATCGCCAGTGAATTAACTTCGCAGAAGTCACCAAAGTGACTTGACTCCGTAGAAGTCACCAAAGTGACTTGACTCCGCAGAAGTCGCCAAAGTGGCTTAACTCGGCAGAAGTTGCTAAAGTTATTAGACACAACAGAAGTTGCCATAGTGACTTGACACGACAGAAGTTCATCTATACTCACTTTATAAGCAGCATGAAAGTAATCCTTCTGATCCGCTTCTGATGCAAGGCGAGGCGATGCGCGCGACAGAAGTTCCCGAAGCGACGCGACACGGCGCTGTCGTCGCTCTCTCCAGTGTCGCGGACACCGATCATCAGGATGTGGATCGGCTCTAGTGGCTGGGAAATTGAGACTTTTATCAAATAGAACTTTTAGGGCTACCACACACTCTCGGTTTCCTGATTAGGTGTCTGGATCAGAAATTCAGATTCGGAATCCTGTGGGACGCACGCGGCCGGCCGTAAGCCGAACAGTAGATTTTTTCCGTTTGGAATAGCACTAACATTCGGTTTCCGGCCGGCCGCGTACGTCCCACGGAATTCAGAATCCGAAATCCGAATCCGGAAACCTGGTCAGGGCCTTTATTAAGTATCGATTCCTTACTTCGAATGCCACCACGCGCGAATGCCTTGTCTTACATAAGAAATCTGCAAAACTCTATTCTCTATGAAACGAAAACAAAAAAGCGCGAAATGAATAGGGAATTAGCGCGATTTAAACTGTCAAAAATCATATGTTTTACCGAGACGCGTTCCGAAAAATCAACACATAAATTGATATGACCTCTTATGTCAATATATTTATTCAAAATAAAGATTACTTTAATATCAAGTGAAGATATATCTAACGCTGTGACACGATTTGAACAAGACACAATAACGACGTCGTTTCGTATCATGTGGAATCTGTGTATCTATAGAGAATAACCGCCATGGAAACCGAGCGTGTGCGGCAGGCCTAAGCTTCGCTACTTGAACGCATTCTATTTTGCTGTCTCTTTTTCACTTATGATGATTCACGTCAGCGAGAAGTTGATAGGGCATTTTATTTATTTATTAATGTTTCAGCACAAAATAATGTACAAGGAGGACTTAAAGTGGAGAAAATATCATTTTGAGCATTGATTAAATTTAACTATGGAATAAATAGGAGTATAAGGTCCCAAATCGTAAATCAAAGCCCAACCGGCTTTATGACAAATGAGACTATGGCCTTATCGAAGTCTAATGGACATCGTAATGGCGCACTCGCGGACTTCTGAATTGGTGCGTGCAAGATGAGAGGCGAAATCAATGTTCAGAATAGTTACCGTCTCGTGCTAATGTCTCAAAATAAAGCTCGCAAAACAGTGTCACGCGAAACTTTGTATGTTAGAGTGACACTGCAACTGTCGCTTATCATTACGTGAACGACTAGCTCGTCACGTCATTCATTTACATAATAATGCATAATTATACGATTACTTACCACATCATCACCGATGTCGAGTATCGGCTTGTAATCTGCACCAACGTTGATGCTTGTGCTGTCGCGGTTCTCGCTGCCATCTTGTAAAGCTGCTAGATCCTAGAGCGAATACGGGTAATTTTAGTTCATGAGTTTGACACGCAAATTAACAAGTCCAATTCTGTACATTCCATTTGAAAATATTTTTGGAAGGCCCTCGATCGATGCAGTAGTCCTAGCAGGAATATTTACGCTGGAGTACGTATAACGTTAACGTAAGTCAGTTGTATGAGGCGCTGATCAAATGCGATACAACTGACGTACTGTTATAAATAAATTCAGTACACATTTGTAATGACTAGGAAAAACTCCCTAGCGCGCAAGCGTGGTTTCCTTCAGTCATTAGAAAGCCAGTGAGTTGATCAAACCTCGTAAATAAACTCAGTTATTTTTGCAGCAGTTCAAGTGTTTTTTTTTAAAAGGACCCACGGAGCGACATCTTAACAGTACGCTAACGTTACAATTATACGCGCGTAAATATTCGTGCTAGGCCTACTGAAGCCAGGTGAATTTTTTGCATTTGCGTCTGTACCTTGGCTGAGCATCACGCCGAAACTACTGAATGGATTCAAATGAAACTTGGCATGATTTCACTTCATACTCCAAGGTGGCTATAGGATACTGTATGTGCTGAAATTCGGCACGATTCCCGCGGGAGGGAGTGAAAGTTAAAATGTGTACTTATTTGTAATTCATTAACACGTACGCCGATTTCATTTATCCTTTTTGTTAGAAAGTGGGTACTTTAAACATTGTCCCGTAAAATTTTATTTATTATTTCTTTTATAAATAAATATGTGTGGACATTTCACACTGCGCCATCTAGCCCCAAACTAAGCATAGCTTGTACTATGGGAACCAGATAACTGATACAATACTTAGATACTTTTTCGTTTGTAAATACATACATAGAATACAATATAACATCCAGATGCAGAACAAACATCTATGTTCATCACACAAATGTTTGTCCTGGGTAGGAATCGAACCCACAGCCCTCAGTTCAGAAGGCAGGGATACTAGCAAATGAGCTATCGGGCCCGCCATTTAAAATATTTTAAAGTCATCGGTTTTGTGGTTCATAAATTACAGACATCCATCTTCAGCATTAGGTACAAAGGCACTCCTATCCTGCACTGTTGGGAACGAGAGAAGGGCCCCTCCCTTGTTCGTTGGAAAAAATAAGGGCAAATGATGAATGGATGAAGGTGAAAGGAGGCATTCACCTTCATCAATTCTCTATACTCTTCTCAAAGTCAAAGTCAAAGTCAGAGTTTTATTGCAAATAGGCTATTCATAGCACTTTTACAACCCAAATTAAATTATTATAATTACTAATCAGATAAAATCACCAAGTGCACAATGTCAGTTATTATCACTATATTAGCTATTACAATGTGTTTTACAAAAAAGAAGTTCCGTTTCCACAACAGGTGCAAGCAATCTGGCACAACGCAGAATAGACAACTCCAATCCGCAGCATCGATTACACCAGTAAAGAAGAAGCTACAAGAAACTTCTCTATATCTCTATCCTCTTCCTCTAGACTAGGATAAGGTGTAGAACTAATAAACCCGTGCGAAGCAGAGGCGGGTCAACTAGTAGATAATAGAATCAATAGAGAATTTTGACCTGCATATCTGGCTACGTCTATAAGAGTACTCACCTCCCGACGAACGCTGGCATCGCTAGCAAAGTCATGCACCAAATCGAACATCTCATCAGCATATTGTACAAAATGTTCGAAAGAGTCGAAAGCGGCGAGCGCTCCGGTCCTATGGTGGCATTTCCTCATGGCCGCCGTGGATAGTTCCGCTGGTACTCCTTCTTGGTCTTCGGCTGAGGACAGCTCGATCTCGGATTGGCTAATTGGGATCCTGACAAAAGGATTATATATGTACAGAATAGGCTGATTGAGTTTTGGCGGGAACGCGGAAAAGTTCACGTCGTTGCATTGTATTATTTCTCAAAACTTGTGCTTTTTCCAGTGTTAATTTTTAAAATTGGTGGTAAGTGCTGAATTACGAGCATGAGTGTGGGCAAGTGATATAATGTGAAACGTGGTATTTCATGTTGCTTTCATAATTCCATAGAAGCTAGTACAGTTGCCACCACTTTACTAAGGCATGACTTTAGGCTGGACTATGACTAAGACGACTTTACGTGATATATTCTTCAACACGATGACGACGCGGTCGACGACGGAGCATCCTTGCCTAGAAGATACCGGTTCACTCTAGCCTTCATAACTCCCAGATGTGGGATTGTAGAATGTATCCGAACGAGGAAGCTTGAGTGTGGTCTGTATCCAAATGAATGACTGAGTGAAAGAGGAAGATGTGCGAGTGAGACAGAAGACGAATGGACGACGTTACGGGGAAAAGGTGTCGTTTTTATACGGTGTTAATTATTTAAAAATATAAGTAGCTAGAAGATTAAGAAGATAGAAATCAAACGAAGCAATGAAGAAATTTAGATGTTTTTACTTTCCTGAAGAACCAATCCAACCTACATACAGGGTGTAATTGAATTCATCAGCATCCTTTGAAACTAGATACCTACTCCTGATACCGGTCACGTGTGGACCAAAATTATTGAATTCTAACACATTGGTTTGATAATAATAATAATTCCGAAAAATGGGATAACTTACTAAATCAAATGCTACAGCACAAATTTTAATTAAAATAATGTAGTACTGTTTTTAATTAGTACATACAAGGTAATAAAACGTCTAAATGTATCAAAATCATCCGTGCCAACTGCGTGAGGCGCCGCGGCAATCTTCATAATTTTCAATAAAAAATAATTTCATTTGCACTATTTACCCTTTAATAATCATCAGTAAATGATGTACTATCATGGGCTCAATTTATGGTAATGAATTAAAAAACATACCTGTTGGGATGTCCGGTGGGTAGGACGAACTGGAAGTGCACTACCCCGAGCTCCCCCGACAGGCCGAGGTGCTGCAGGCACGTTATGTCGTAGGATGTGTACGCGCGACGGACGTACACCTCCAATGCTGCGTTACATACCTTTAGACAATATACAGTGAAACTTGGTTAAGTGGGACCTGGATAAGTGAGAAACCTCCATAACTGGAACTCATGCTGAGGTCCAAACACTTTGGCACTGAATTACCTCTGTTATTGGGACGAGGTAAGCCTCTATATCTGGGATTTGTTCTTTCGATTTATTATCATAGTTACCTCTATAATTGAGACAGCGAGTAAATTTTATATGCATAAACCTCTGTAACTGAGATAACATTGTTTGTTTCATACATAACACGTTATTTTATTTAATGATCGCACCTGTATAACTGAAATAACCTGTATTCTCACCTCTATTAATGGAACCCTCTGTAAATGAGACAGATATATATTTATACCTGTATATCTGAGACACTGGGTAAGTGGAATACCTCTATAAGTGAAACGACATTGCAGGTCCCTTGATGTCTCACTTAACCAGGTTTCACTGTAATTATAATATTAATAAAGGAAGGAAGATAGAAACACTTTATTTTCACAAACTGTACACGACAAACAACAATAACGGCAATGCTACCAAAATAACCGGTCAAGTGCGAGTCGGACTCGCGCAAAAAAGGTGCCATCCTATCGAGAAAAAAAAAACATGTTTGTTGTATGGGAGCCCCCTTAAATATTGATTTTATCCTGCTTTTTAGTATTTGTTGTTATAGGGGCAATAGAAATACATCATCTGTGAAAATTTCAACTTTCTAAGTATCACGGTTGATGAGATGACAGACGGACAGATAAACTGCAAGCGGAGCCTTAGTCGCTTTATCCTTTGGGCACGGAACCCTAAAAACAAAATCAATCAGGAACGAAAAATAACTGTTGAATCTGTTTTAATATATAAAAAATAGTATTGTTGTAATTTTTTAAGGTTTTTCTACGAACGCATTTTTCGTAAATAAGTTCTATCACTAAAATATCAAAAAAAGTAAAAGAAAAAAGGAGTTTTGTAAATCTTATCAAAAATTCCACAATGCGCGAGCGAGATAGGGCTCCAATCCTTCAAAAAAATTTTTTCTATTCTAACCTACCATATTCTACCAAGTACTACCAAAACTTCCACAATGCGCGAGTGAGATAAAGCCCCAAGAGAATTTAAAACATTTTTTTCTATTCTAATCTACCATATTCTACTTACCGCAGCATTCGTGTGGTAGAAGAAGTCGTGCAGTATATCGAATATAGATGTCTCCGAGAGGATCAGTTTCTGCAGGTTCTCCGGATGGAAGTCATGTCCGTACATGTCCACGGCCGACAGGAATATCGACTCCATTTGGTTGTGGCGAAGCTCGTAAGCTGGTTGGTGCGCTGCTATCAACACCTGGGAAAATTAATTTAAAATTGTGATTTCACAGCGCCATCTAGCACTGCGCTGCTGACGCGCGTCTGCCGCTTAACTGCTGTCAAAATTGTATAAACTTTAACAGCAGTTGAGCGGCAGACGCGCGTCAGCAGCTGCTAGATTCATCGTAATAGGGGGGAATAACAGTAATAATAGGGAAATAAAGAAGGCATTCCTTATTATTGAACGTTCTATAAATCACCTGTCTAGCTCTCAAAGCGACTCGGCTATGTTCAGCTCGATGTAAGGAAGTCAGTTCGTTGAGGGTCGCAGCCAGTTCATCCGTTAGTCCAGGCTCGTTCGACCACAGGTGATCTATTAGCAGCGTCACCTGGAACGATGAGTCATCATCACCTTTATCATTATTACCTTTTCATTATTAACTTTATCATTATTACCTTTATCATTATTACCTTTATCATTATTAACTTTATCATTATTAACTTTATCATTATTATCTTTTTATCATTCTCAACTTTACCCTAATTAATTGTATCATTATCAACTTCTTCATTATCACATTCGTTATAAACGTTTAATATTTGTTTTTTTTTTTAGAATAAGCCTACGTTTGAATATATCTCACCAGGGTGGTTATTCTCCATGTAAACATAGATTCCACACGATACGAAACCACGTCGTTATCGTGTCTTGTTCAACTCGTGTCACAGCGTCAAATATACCTTCACTTTACATTAAAGTTATCTTTATTTTGAATAAAATATATTGACATAAGTGGTCATATCTTTTGATGTATTGGTGTTTCGGAACGCGTCTCGGTAAAACATACGATTTTGAGAATTCAAATCGCGCCAATTCCAAATTTATTTTGCGCGGTTTGGTTTTTGTTTCATAGAGAATAGACTTTTGCAGATTTCTTATTGCATTCGATTTCGAATTTGGGATTGGAACGCATACCCTTAGAATATTCAAGAAGGAAAATCGGTACAAAAAGGAGAAAAGAGCCATATACAACTTATGTTTAGATAGAACATATTGATCTTGCATCCCTTACGCGTAACCCATTTTGTGGCTGTCACAAAGTCAACTTTGTGACAAAATATACGTTCGCTGTCATAGTGATCGGTTGGCGAATTGTATTTTTGTGAAAATATTGTTATTTAAAATTGCTATCTAAAAGGGGCACGCGGAAACAACTTCTACAGAGTAAATATTCTAACCCCCAGTTTTTGGTATGTTTGTTAAAGTTAACCTCTTGTCAATTTTGAAATACTCAACGCTGATTGGTTGAAATACCCGATGACAGACAGGCAACCAATGAGCGTTCAGTATTTCAAAGTTGACAAGAGTTTCACTTTAACAAACGTACCAGAAACCGGGGGTAAGATTACACCTCGACCACTTACCAGCAAGTTCTTCTTTGCGACCTGGTTGTGTGAGAATATAATGTTGGAGACGACTTGCATGTCATCCTTATATCTCTCCCTCAGAGCTACGACGCATTTGTCGTACGAACCCAACTGGAAATGGCTTTCCACTTGGTAGTACTGTTTTAATAGATCGTGCACCGCTGCCTTCATTCTGCCTCGGATGCCATTCCTATAATTATAAAATAAAATAAGAAATGAGGCCCAACGAATATCAATTTTGGAGGACCTACCGCCAGGTGCAAAAATAGTTAGGAATCGACCAAAATCCGTGTGATGCGATGGGCCACCAGCGAACAAATGGATCTAGCAAAGATCTTTTTCCATTAGCGTTTACGCCAAACGGTTACGCCAAAATGTATGAGGATGACATTAGCTGCGGAAAAGGTAATGTCATTCTAATACATGTTATCGTTTAACGTTACCGCTAATAAATGGAAAGGGATCTTTGCTAGACTCCCGGTCTCTAATGCTTATAAGAATGAGCGTAGAGCCCGCTCCTCAGGGCCTGCATAAAATAGTGGCTTGTAAAAATATTGTTTTTATGGGAATGAATGACGTGACAAGCAAGTCGTTTTTTTTTTATAACATGGACAGACAAACAAGCAGACGGCCCGACTGATGGTAAGCAGTTACCGTCGCCTATAGACACCTTCAACACCGGGGGCGCTGCCGATGCGTTGCCTACCTTTGAGGACTCTATTTACCCGTCGTTTGAAGTGCCCCATGTTGTAGCTCAGCGGAAACACCTCAGAGGGAAGCTCATTCCACATCTTGCACGTGTGTGGTAGACATGACTGTGCGAGACTTCCATGGGTCCACGAGGTGTGGATGAGCTTTTTGACGGTGACGAGCTGTGCGATTATAAACCGCGACGCTGGGATTAAGTTGAACAGCTCTTCAGAGCATTCCACATTGAAGATTTTGTAGAACACACAGAGGGAACCGATGTCTCGGCGCAAACTCAGTGGTTCCAAATCTTTGGTGAGCTCAGGATCGTCGGTGAGTCTAGCGGCTCGTCGCTGCAAGGAGTCAAGAGGCTGAAGCTGGTACTTTGGCGCACCGTTCCAGAGGTGAGAGCAGTACTCCATGTGGGGCCTGACTTGTGCTTTATACAGCATAAGTCGTTGGCCCGGCGTGAAGTACCGCTTGGCTCTGTTGAGTACACCCAGCTTCTTAGAAGCGAGACCAGCTTTACTCTCGAGGTGACTCCTAAACTGGACCTCGCTAGAAATGTCAACACCTAAGATCCCAAGTTTCACCGAGGTGGTAAGAGGAATGCCCTGGAACAGCGGAGCTACAGAAAAAGGGGCTTTTTTGGCAGTAAATGCGCAGACTTGTGTCTTTGTGGGGTTAAACTCGACCAAGTTCAGTCGTCCCCACTCCGAGACTTGCTCTAAGGAGCTCTCGATTTGGGACACAAGTTCTTTTCTGCTTTCCTCCACTTCGTAATGAGGGGCATTTATGCGGCCTGTGTATTGCGCATCACCGGTACTGTCATCAGCATAACAATGGATATTATTGACTAGCAACATATCGTTGATATGCAAAATGAATAGTGTCGGTGATAGAACAGAGCCTTGTGGTACGCCGGCGTTAATTGTCACAGTCTCGGAGCTGGAGCCATCGACGACAGCTTTGATGCTCCGACCAGACATAAAATCGGTAATCCACGTGCATAGCCCCTCAGGAAGCCCGTAAGATGGAAGCTTCGAGAGAAGTGCCTTATGCCAAACCCGGTCGAACGGCTTTGCGATGTCCAGGCTGACGGCCAGAGCCTCCCCCTTACTCTCGATGGCTTCTGCCCAACGGTGAGTGAGGTAAACAAGAAGATCACCGGCTGACCGGCCGTGACGAAACCCGTACTGGCGATCATTGATCAATTGGTGATCCTCAAGATTGAACGTTGATCACTCGCTCCATCAGCTCGTTCACCTGATGTTAAGTGACACGGCCGCCCATTACATTTGCAGTGTCACTCGGAACTTTAATATAAAAGACAAGGTGCTAGGAACCAACACATACGTAGATCCTGGCGATCCTGGCCCTAACTAGGATGCCCTTTGGGAACTAGGTTCCCAGGAACTACGAGGACCATGCTCCCACAACCAACACACAGAAAAACGTATATGCGTTTGTTCCTTTGCACACTTGTCATGTCGCGGGAATCGAACCCGCCGACTCCGGGTTATGAGCCGACCTGCTCAACCGCCACACCACAGAGGCTGTCGATTAACGATTCTCTGTGTCTATTTCCCTAGGAACTACGAAGTCAAAATCAAGCGTATTTCAACCAGGCAATTGACTCCCAAATAACAGCAATTAATTACTAAACTAATTACTCTCTTTAATCAGAATTTCAAAAACGGTTTTTTTATTATTTAAGGAACTTCTATCAGGAAAAGATATTACACAAAGCTATTTTTAAGAGACCAAAAAGAGACGGATCTATATTCGTTGGCTTTTTCTTGTGTATAAATAAAAAATAAAATAATAAATATGTGTGGACATTTCACACAGCGCCATCTAGCCCCAAACTAAGCATAGCTTGTACTATGGGGACCAGGGGCCATACTGTGAGCTCTTAGCGCGATTCAAAACCGAGCCAATATTGTATCGCTTGTCAAAATCTTCATACAAAAAAAACAAAGCGATCCAATATAGGCTCGGTTTTGAATCGCGCTAAGAGCTCACAGTACGGCCCCAGATAACTGAAGTATCAAATAAACTAACCTATATCTTTGCACTAAAAGCACCAGCGCTTGAGTACTCATGAAGAAGACGTCACGGTCCGCTCGCTTCGGCAATGACGCTGCGTGGCTGGAAACAATATAAAATCAGCAAAACATACCTTTCTCACTCTTACCACTCTGTGAAACGTGTGGTGAGAGCGAGAAAAACATGCATCAATTGTGTGGACGTTCCAAACAAGTGCCATCTAACCCCAAACTAAGCATAGCTTGTACTGAACCAGATAACTGATACAATACTTATATACTTTTTGTACGTAAATACATACATAGAATACAATATAACATCCAGACACAGAACAATAATCAATTTTCATCACAGAAATGTTTGTCCTGGATGGGAGTCAGACCCACAACCTATAATTCAGAAGGCAGAGCTACTACCAACTGAGCTATCAGGCCAGTCTAAATAATTTGTTAGATTCTTTCAGATATTTTGGTGGCACTATTTTATAACCCTAATATTTTCTGAATAAAAGAAAATATGTATACAAGGTGACCTTGAATTGGTATGTTATCCCGAAAGGGGTTAAATCTACATCCCAAGGTAGACAACATTTCTTCTACGACTTTACTAAATTAATAGTTTTTCGTTGAAGATATGCCATGTAAAGTTTACGTTCGAAAATAACCTTAGCGCAGCTGGGTGGTTGAACTTCGTCCTTGACCGTGTGCACATAAATGAGTTTAACGACCTGTGTTTAGAAATGAATTTTTAGTATCGTATTAACTCTCGTAGCGATCGCACGTGCAATTTTGTGAGTGGATTTATTTTTTGCCATTGAGGTTTGGAAACACCCAGTTTCAAGTAAGGCTCTCACAACTTGTAGGGTATCATGGTCCCTGTAACCCCATATCGGGATAACATACCAATTCAAGGTCACCTTGTATATATAACTCCCAGGCCTATATCAATGAAAAAACTAGTGTAGCTAGTACATAATTTAGTCTTTATTAATGTAGCAATTAGTTTAAAGAATAAAGGCAAATGGTCCATTTAAAAAAAAAATGAAAAACCTTCATCTATCGAGTCAATGTCACTTTTTGTTGTGTACTCACTGGTCAATAACACTAGCGATCTGTTGACTCGGAAACTGCGCTAGTACACTCGTAATATTTCGTTCGTACAACGCCATCAGTTTACGTACTTTCTTCTCTACCGCTATCGGGATACGGCCGGAAGTCGATGATAGGACCTGAAATGGGATGAAAATATTATACTCCGTTCATCCGATTCCACATTTTAGCTCATCGGAGTTAATTAATAGGGTATTTGAATAATTTAATACTAATATCAAATAACAACAAATACTATTAAAATTCTTATGGGTGCGATTCGCCCGCAGATAGACATACAAACAGATATAAAGACAGACAGACAGACGGACGGACAGCGGAACTTTAGTAATGAGACGTTTTATTTAAAAAAAACTAGTTCCGCTTCTGTTACTAGATGGCGTAGTAACGACGTATTTCAAACATGGTCGTAGTTTCAAACCACGGAGTACAAGGAAAAGTCAAATTCAGTTGAGTGGATCACAGAGTACGTTGTCGATTTGTCGATAGAAAGCCATTAGAGTTATATGCCTTCCATAAAATGAGGATAGAATACTAAACTCGATACATAATTATCTTAACAATGACAACGTAAAACCCCAATTTTAGCGCTATCTATCGAATCTAAAAAAAATTACAGTTTTATTTTAATAAAACGCCTCATAGGGTCCGTTTTGGGTACGGAACCTAGAAATAGCGGGCCACAAAGGTTCTATCCCCGCTTGAAAAGAGTAAACTTACTTCTTGCAACTCCAACAAAGGCAGCGATGGATCACGCAAACTCTGCATAAACTTTTCAACCACTTCGCGCAACCGCGGCGTGTTGTATGGCTCCGGAAGGCAAAATCCTGCGACAAAATTAGTATCAAGTATTGTACCAGTTATCTGGTTCCCATAGTACAAGCTATGCTTAGTTTGGGGCTAGATGGCGCTGTGTGAAATGTCCACACATATTTATTTTAAAAAAATATTTTAAAACTGTCATGGTCACTAATTAGAATTAGGAAATTGAAGGCAATGGGCAGGCCACATCGCTCGTAGAACTGACAACCGATGGGGAAGAAAGGTTCTCGAGTGGCGACCACGAACCGGAAGCAGCGTAGGCTCCTGCCAGACGGACCGAAAATCTTGTGAAAACCACGATAGATGCAGGAGGCAAGCAGCCGCTCAAAGTGGCCTATGTTCAGCAGTCGATATCTTCAGTCTGATGAAGGAAACAGAGATGCTGTTTTTTTTTTAATTTGGCTTACCTGCAAGTGTATTTTCCAATATGGCTCTATACTTCTGGTGCATATGGTGCAGCTTCTCAGATAGCTCCGGGTTGTCTTCTAGTGGAAACTGGCCTTTGTAAGGCTGCGCTGTGGTCACTAGGGACGGATCGTCTAGATCTGTAACGAAAAAGTGGTTAAATAAGATTTTAAACTTCCATTGACACTGACATTACTAACACTGGAATTCATAGTCAAGGCGGGGCTCCTCTAGAGGATGAATCAGGCGCTGTGCGGCAAATTCTAGCTTTATGCATTTCATAAACAAAAGCAGCCCCCAATCTGGCATGATGGGTGACATTTTGACGCTCAAAATGACACTCGACAGAATTTACAAATAGAACTTGGTTGAAATCGTAGAGTATTTAATTAAAATGCTTTTCAGTTAGGGGTTTCTCCAGCGATTGTTTATGACAGCCTCCTTGGTGTGGTGGTTGAGCAGGTCGGCTCATAACCCGGAGGCGGCGGGTTCGATTCCCGCGACAGGACAAGTATTTGTGCACAGGAAAAAAAGCGCAAATACTTGTTCTGTGTCTGGGTGTTGTGGGACCGTGGTCCTCGTAGTTCCTGGCTCCCTAGTTACAGAGAATCCTAGTAAGGGGCCCGGATCTATGTATGTGATCGTTGGGCGTTATTTATTTATTTATTTTTAAAGTGAAAGAACAATGATTCAGCATTTCACCTCTAGGTAAAAGTGGAATGATAGATTTTGGGGGTTTTCAACCTTTGTTTATGAATGAATACCACTGTAAGAAAACGTTTATAAATGATAAAACTCCCGTTAATAAACGTTATTTTAGAGAAAAATATTCTTTACTGTATGATAAATTATTTAGAAGTAATGACGATGAAAAACGTCCTACTAGGTGAACCGATGACATGGTCAAAACTGCGGGAAGCCGATGGAAGCAGCAGGCACGCAGCCGGTTAAAGTGGCGCTCTGTGCAGGCAGGTCTGTTCAGCAGTGGACGTCTTCTGTCACCTTACTTATGCATCACTAAGTACTACCTGGGAGTTTTGGCGGGAACGCGGATAAGTTCACTTCGTTGCATTGTATTATTTATCAAAACTTGTGCTTTTTCCAGTATGAATGTTTAAAATTGGTAGAGTTTTACGCATTAACTGCTGAATTTCGAGCATCAGTGTGGGCAAGTGATATAATGTGGTGAAACGTGGGTTTTCGTGTTGCTTCCAAAATTCCATAGAAGCTTCTAGTAAAGTTGCCACCACTTTACTAGAAGATGATTTAGACTGGACTTTGACTCCCTGACTTAGACTGGACTATGACTAAGACTTGACCTTACGTGATATATTCTTTAACGATGAATAATAACTATACTTGACACTGGCTAAATACACTATGTGTGAAGCCAAAATATAAAAAAAAGAAAAAGAAAAAAAAGTACTACCTGCTTTAGGCCACCCAATCTTAGGTCTCTAGCCAAGAGAAGAGATCTACCTGCTGAATCTAAATAGACCTAATGGTACCTAAGACAAATGTTACCTATACCAATGGGAGCCTCATGAGTTTGCATTCCCCTTCTCAATGCTGCCAACCGCCCAACCTTTTCCCGTCGGCCACAGATAGCGATCCAAGGAAGCGTTCCAATTCACGCTTTACGCTACATTCCATTCTTAACTCGGATGCGTTAGAGATAGAGCCGGCGGTCCAAGCACAAGAAATCTTCAAGGTGTAGATGGCAGTGCAGGCGAGAAATTAACCTACCTACAATAACAACACTACACTTAATGATGAATAAACTAATAGATAAGCTAGTCTTTCGACTGAAGTTAAGCGTTAGGGCTGCCCGTAACACGTTGCAGTGTCACTCGGAACTCAAACTCATAATATTTCGGGTGACATTGCACCTGCGTCTTCCTCAGACATCAGCAGTCTAGTAATAGGATTACTAAAAAATTTGAAAGTCTCATTTGCCCAGTAAATTCGCTAGCTACAGTGCCCTTCGTACCGGAACAGAGTAGCGCTTACACACTACTGCTTGGCGGCAGAATAAATGGCAAAGCGGTGGTACCTACCTAGACGAACTTTCCAGAAAAGTCCTACAACCTAGTAATAATCCTACCACTTAGTAAAAGTCCTACCACTTAGTAAAAGTCCTACCACCTTGTAAAAGTCTTAACACCTAGTAAAATCCTACCACCTAGTCAAAGTCCTACCACCTTATGTCCTACCACCTAGTAAAAGTCTTACCACCTAGTAAGTCTTATCATCTATTAGTCACTTACCCAAGGTACCAATAAGAGATCCCATATCTAAAACAGCACCGGGTCTTAGATTCCACGTTACATTGCCGGATTCCGGTGCTGATAGTGTCATCACCATTTTCATCACCTGATGATGAAAAAAACAATCATCATTAGGACATGAATAATTTGTTATTAAGATTTAGAGTACTCTAATGCATTCATTTTATACGCATCACAAAAATCATAATTGGTCTACTGTATTTTCTTTCGGTCTACTCAAATTTCTCAAGTCTTTCACTCGGTCTACTCACCTCAATTTCAGCATAAGGCTGTCCTTTATCGACATGACCTCCGTCTTCTATCAGTGTGTTCACCAACTTTCCAGCTGATGGGGCTCGAAGTTTAGAAGGATCCTTCTCCTTTTCGAAGACCACGGTCTGGTTTCCAATGACAATACGGTATTTGTCTACTTCGTCTTTTAGGTAGGTGGTGAAAGAAGACCCGTCTATTGACAAAAGTGTGCCTGGAAACCAATCAATGGTTAACTTTGAATAAGTAGAAATATCATGGTCTACTGAGAAATATATAAACATTGAGAAATTTTGACTGAAAAATGTGCATTTTAGCGGTAAATGAAAAAACACTGTTATTAGCTTACTATACAGCTTCATTTTTATGGAGGTCTACTACGGTCTACTCCCGGTCTACTAGATCTACTCCCGGTCTACTAGGTCTACTCCTAGTCTACTATGTCTACTCCCG
This sequence comes from Ennomos erosarius, assembly GCA_963580505.1. Taxonomy (NCBI): domain Eukaryota; kingdom Metazoa; phylum Arthropoda; class Insecta; order Lepidoptera; family Geometridae; genus Ennomos; species Ennomos erosarius. The sequence goes on along the minus strand of OY757007.1, from coordinate 2,443,872 downwards.
GTCTACTAGGTCTACTCCCGGTCTACTAGATCTACTCCCGGTCTACTAGGTCTACTCCTAGTCTACTATGTCTACTCCCGGTCTACTAGATCTACTCCCGGTCTACTCACCACCATCAGTCAGCTTATGCACTTCCAACTCCTTGAAACTGCCGTTCATGACGAGGAAATACGAAGTGGGCCCGTATTTCGTGGCGGTCACTTTGTATTTGTGACCCGAATGTATAAGCTCAACCTCAACTGTATTCGAAAGTTGACTTGAAGCTTGGATTTGACCTCTGTGGGAAAGAGATAGCGGTTATGTAAATAGAAAAACATTGTCACGCTACAGAACAGATAAAGAAATATGTACTACATAAAATATCTATCATTTGTGTTGGTTTGTGATGAATTGATATATACCACTATATTTCGTCTACTAGACTACTGGTCTACTTACGGTCTACTAGAACTTACCTTTAAATTTTATTTTATTTTATTTTATTTTATTATCAAAGGAAAACTTACAGCTAGTTATAAACACATAAATAATACACTAGAACAGAAGGCTAATTAAAAGTTTTCACAAATATTGTAAATAGAAAAGCTGAAACAATAAAAGTACAGTAGAAAGACGGGGAATTGGTCTCACTATTGACATACTGGTCTATCTTCATTGGTCTACTCGGTCTTTAGCCCATTATTCCATCATCCATTCATCATCATCAGCATTAACAGCCCGAAGACGTCCACTGTTGAAAATAGGCTTCCCCCAAAGAACACCACCTTGAGCGGCCGCTCGCCTCCTGCATCCATCGGCTCCCCGCAGTTTTCACCAGATCGTTGGCCCGCCATCAATTACTGTTGAATTTCATCATCTAGAATCCTTTAAATTTTTAACGGTTAGACATGGTGTACTACTGAAAAGTCTACTCGCGTACTGGTCTCTATGGTCTACTAAACTGCCATTCATTTTCATCTACTAAAACATTAGTCAATATATAGTCACTATATAATCACTGCTAGTCATCACTCATCATCATCTCATCACTTACTTCTCGAGACAACTCTTGAACTCCTGGAAGTGACTGGTGATGATCGTGTCAGCTATGAGAATAGAACCACACATCACTCCCAGCATTATATCAGGTTTTTCTGATTGTACCTGAAAAAAAAAGATTTAAGATTTTTTTTTATATTTTATTCTTTGATGATGTAGTCTACGATGGTGCATGCTTGCCTAGAAGATACCTGTTCACTCTTGACTTGAAGACACTATCTTAGAGGCCTATATTCCCTCAAAGAAAAACCATCATCATTTATCACCAAAGATGATGATGATGTTGATGCTTATGTCTTAAGAAAGATATCTGAAGGTTCCAATTTCCAATGTCTAAAATATATTGATTATAATACCTATCTCTATATCTACATTCCAAATTAACCGTTCCTCGCCGATCCGTAAAGTTAGGCAACGTTTGCTGCGGTCACTACTTTGATGGGTGACCGATAAAAAGTGGTATTTAAAACTGTGGCCTTACCGCGTAAGCCCGGTGGCAATCGTAATCGTGTGCTCTCTTGCTCGCACTCAAGGACTTGTACATTGGCGCAAGCAGGATGGCAGGCGATGTTCATTACCAGAATGCTTACGCGGTAGGGCTGCTGAGCGCTACCGTGCTTCGGAGGGCACGTCAAGCCGTCGGTCCCAGCTGTTGTCGTAAAAAAATAGTCGTTAAGCCAAACCAGAAACCATTCGGCGGCCTACAAAAATTTTGACATGAGACTGACCACTTAACTACAAAAGAAAAAAATTCTAAATTGAAGTTCTCGGAAAGTTCTGTTTCCCTTAAAAGGTCATCGTCAGTGTGTCTACCCGAACACAGTCTACTCATCGTTCTACTCTTGGTCTACTCAACGGTCTACTCTTGGTCTTCTCAAGGTCTACTCTTGGTCTACTCAACGGTCTACTCTTGGTCTACTTAACGGCCTACTCTTTATCTACTCGGACAGCTGACAATATGGATACAGTCTACTCGAGGTCCACTGAGTCTACTATGGTCTACTCACCCTCTCAGCAATAAGCGCGTCAAGCCAGCTGGTATCAATGTTATTCTCTTGGAATGAACTGGTCTCCAACAAAGTGATGAGGTATTCCACCGTGGTCCGAAAGTCACCTCGAATGCTAAGCTCTTTTAGAGCAATCACAAGGTTTCTACAAACAAATAATTAGTCACTAAAACATGCATACTTGCTTAGTTAAAAGACTGTTATGGTTTAAAAGATTATAAAGCCCGTTGATAGCTCGTGAACATAATATCTCCTACAAACACGACTCACTTGCGCGGGCAGCGGGCGGAGTAACAAAACGGGACAAACTCATACGGAATTACAAAGAACAGAGCAGGATGGAACAAGACACATTGGGTGTCCCGTTTCCTCTCATAAGATTAGCGGTTGAAATACACCACTAATTTTCGTATGAGGGGAAGTTGTATCATTGGTCAACTGGATTTATAGTCAATGGGTATAACCAATATAACAAAACAATCTGTTAATTAAAACTGTTGGTCTACTTGGTCTACTCACTCTCTAGCCTGCTCTCTAGTCTCGCCCCAAGAGAAACAATGTCCAAACTGAGAGTCTGCGAACTCATGAAGACCTCCCGATGCTGCTACGCTGAAGTAGCCCCACACGTTCTTCGAAGACCTGAAGTTCAGCTCTTGGACTGTTCCAGAAGACGGTTTGAATCCTGATCAAAATCAAAAAGACCAATGCTTTATCTACATAAAGTATTAGCACTTACCGATACCAGTTGAATTTTCTCATGGTCTACTCGCAGTCTTCTGGTCTACTCCCGGTCTACTGGTCTACTAACCTTCATCAGGGTTCTCTGACGTGATTCTGGCAGCGATTACGTGTCCCCAAGGCGAGGGTCTTTGGTTTGGCTCATCGAAGTTTATCTTCGTCATCCCCCATGGAGATTCACCGTAGAGTAGACGGATGTCTTTTATGTTGTAGAGTGGAAGACCCATGGCGATCTAGAAGAATATTCTAGTTAAAATTAATGTCTTCTAGTTGGTAAAGTGACCTGTAAATGCTGAAAAGCTCATTGGCTAAAATTGTTGCAAAGATCTGTTCAGAGTCCTACTTTCAGTGACTTCTAAATCAGTGTCTAGCTGACTTACACAGTTTCTCAGTGACAATTTCTTACAACGTCAACTGGCCTACATAGTGTCTTAATAAAACATCTGTCTTGTTGACTTACTTCAATAACTTGTTAAAATGTCTAACTGACCTATAAAGTATCTCACTAAAAAGAAATGTTCAAAACTTTGTTCACACACACACACACTTGGTTTATTGTTTGTGTGTTTTTGTCAGAGTCGGACTTACAAAGTGTCTCACTGACCAGATAACGTCTCACTGACTTATTCAACACCTTGTTCAGTGTCTAACTACCCCCAGGGTCTCACTGACCAGAAAACGTCTGACTTATTCAACACCTTGTTCAGTATCTAACTGACTTGCAAAGTGTCTACCAAACAAGAAAACGTCTCACTGACTTATTCAACACCTTGTTCAGTGTCTAACTACCCCCAGGGTCTCACTGACCAGAAAACGTCTGACTTATTCAACACCTTGTTCAGTATCTAACTGACTTGCAAAGTGTCTACCAAACAAGAAAACGTCTCACTGACTTATTCAACACCTTGTTCAGTATCTAACTGACTTGCAGTGTCTACCAAACAAGAAAACGTCTCACTGACTTATTCAACACCTTGTTCAGTATCTAACTGACTTGCAAAGTGTCTACCAAACAAGAAAATGTCTCACTGACTTATTCAACACCTTGTTCAGTGTCTAACTACCCCCAGGGTCTCACTGACCAGAAAACGTCTGACTTATTCAACACCTTGTTCAGTATCTAACTGACTTGCAAAGTGTCTACCAAACAAGAAAACGTCTCACTGACTTATTCAACACATTGTTCAGTGTCTAACTGACTTGCAAAGTGTCTAAATATCCCCAAAAACGTCTTAATGACTAACAAAGTGTCCCACTGACCTGCAACTGCGCAGCTGGTAAGTTCACATCGGCGACCATCTCAGTGCAGGGATGCTCCACCTGCAATCTCGGGTTCAACTCCAGGAAGTAGTAGGAACCCGATATAGGGTCGTAAAGGTACTCCACTGTACCGGCCGATACGTAGCCAACCATTTTGGCTAAGCGCACCGCGGCCTGGAAAATAAATATTGTGTTTAATATTGTATTGTAGCTTAGTATCTTTGATAAAATGTTGTAAACCCCTGAAGAGTGATAGGGACGAAAAATGTGAGGTTTGCGGGAGAGAGCAGTGCAGCTGCGGCACTTACTATGACAGAACTAACAAATAAATAAATCAACATTTACAAATATTGTTTGTAACAATTTTGTTTCTGTAGTGTTAATTTTAACACTAGAGAAACAAATTGAGTTTTTTTAAAGACAAAACCAATTGTTGTGCAAAAATGTTGCTGTCTGTTTAAATAAAAAAAAACATATATATATTATTAGCAACCCTATTTTTTTTTTATTCTTTATTTAATTATAGAGGGTTTGATCAGACATGATCATGCCACCCTCATAGGCACTTCTACTCGCTATTAGCAACCCTAGCAGTAGGCAGCGTCGACCCCCCCCCCACCGCCTATAAAAGCGGACGCGCAGCCGACTGCGCCCCCTTTTGCTGCTCAACCACCGGTCGGGAAGGTGCTCCGCGTCAACGCTGTCCATTGTGATATTTGTGATTTGTGAGTGTGTTCCATACTTTAATTAGTGCTGTGTGGTCATATCATTATTATTTGTGGAAAGTAACGGCTGTTTTTATGTTCTGAGTTATGTTGATTTCTGTCGGTTTGTTAGATTATTGTTAAGTACATTAACTGTGGAGTAAATTGGAAGAATTGTGCATCAGATATTTGTTTTTTTTTTAGTTTTTACGCTTCTGATTCCTAAAAAACATATAATCAGTTTGGTCATACAACTGTTGCTTTTTTTATTTTATTTGCGTGCTTCTCACGGCGAAACGGCTGAGCCAATTTTGATGATATTTTGAACACAGATTACTCACTCTACATTGATTTACTATTAATAAGGTTTTAATTTTCACTTAGGGTTTCACCAAACATGATCATGTCACCCTCATATTGGACCCTTCTGTATTTCAAAAAAGCAGTGGCTTTTGAAACACAGAAAGTGGCCAATATTTTCATTTAACAGAAGGTAATTATTTCGTCTCTTTTTCTCTTGCTATCTCTTACCTTTTCCATCTCAATAAAAACGTCAGGTTTGGCGATGGCAGCCGGCGCCTCCTCTATGATCTTTTGATGTCTACGCTGGATAGAACAGTCGCGCCCAAACAGGGATATCGCGTTACCTGTGAAAGGTTTTTAAATATTGGATATTGTACAAATTGAAGAATTTAGCAGAAACCGGAAGAACCAATCGAAGGCCAAAATATATCAGATTTTGGCAGCCATTGACCTAAGTTTTATGTATTTCATTTTATTAGGTGGTAACACCTTTCTGCAAAGTTCGTCTAGGTAGGTACCACCGCTTTGCCAGTTATTCTGCCGCCAAGCAGTAGTGTAAGCACTACTGTGTTCCGGTTTGAAGGGCATTGTAGCTAGTGAAATTACTGGGCAAATGAGACTTTATGACCTGATTACTAGGCTGTGTGATGTTTCAGGATGACGTGCGCAGTGCAGTGTCACGCGAAACTGTATTATTTTAAAGTTCCGACTGACACTAAAACTGTTATGGACGCACTTGTTGCTTAAGCTTAACATCAGGTGAACGACTAGCTCGTCAAGTCTTCATTCTCAAAAAAAAACCGAGGGTAGGTAAAAATTAATCGAATGTAATGCTTACCATACTGATCAGCCAAGAGCTGTACTTCTAAATGGCGAGCGGATTTGGCAAGCTTCATCACGAATATTGGTGAGCCTGGCACTTCTGCTTGCACCTAACACAAAATAACTATACAATACAACCAGTTGTTACAACAGACATTATAATTAAATATGTGTGGACATTTCACACAGCGCCATCTAGCCCCAAACTAAGCATAGCTTGTACTATGGGAACCTGATAACTGATATAATATTTATATACTTTTTGTTTGTAGAATACAATATAACACCCAGACACAGAACAAACACCATGTCCATCCATGTCCTGAGTGGGAATCGAACCCACAACCTTATAGTTCAGAAGGCAGAGTTACTACCAACTGAGCTATTAGGCCAGTCCTATAAGTAAATTTTTCAAGTGGGTGAGGAAGGCCAAATCCAAAACTATGAGCAATAGCAAAAAGTACTCAAAGAAGTCTTCGCGCCCGATTTAAATGAAAACTAAACGCGACTAATTCTAATTCTAATTTGGCATGGGGGCGGTAAGGCCTGCACTGACGTCCCGCTTGGGGTGTATTGTGCATTTCCCCCTCCAGCATCTACCCAAGCCAGCCCAGCTCCTTGAAGTAACGGAGTGCGGCTTTGGGGTGCTGGCACAACTGCTCCAGTGTTGGCGTCGCAGATGGTGACGCTGATGAATGGTTACAAGGGTTATACGCTTGTTCGCGACTTTTAAAAAATAAATAGTGTTAACTAGGAATCGTACCCATTATGTATTGAAAAAAACCTGTATTACACCATTCGATAGTAGCTCAATTTTTTTTTAATGAAATTCCGGGAATCAGTAAATAAAAAGTGATTCTGGGATATACGCCAAACCGACCACATTTCGGAGAATCATAAAATCATTATTTAAAATAAGTTATTAGTTTTTCAAGTTTACCAAACCGGAATAGATTTTTTGACCGAGCGAACGAAGTGAGCGAAAGTCTCGGTTTCGTCTGTCCGGATGTACGTACAGGTCGCATTTTTCAACGAATCCTGATGAAACTTACGCCCAGTTTCTGGTACGTTTGTTAAAGTTAAACTCTTGTAAATTTTAAAATAATGAATGCTCATTGGTTGATAAAAGTCAATGACACACAGGCAACCAATGAGCGCTCAGTATTTCAAAGATGACATGAGTTTAAGGTGGTACGTCACACTCAGCGCGCCAAATTCAAATTTTCTTGCTTGTTTTGCTAATTATAGCTTAATTACTCAACGCGATCACATGAAAACTAGTTCTCCGCAAATAAATAGAATGTATCAACAAATTAGGATTAAAAGTATCACCTAAATATCATTGGTTTAGCAACAATTGGCAAAAAACTAATTTTGTTTTGGCTTATCAGTCTATTGCCAATTGTTGCTAAACCAATGATATTTAGGTGATACTTTTAATCCTAATTTGTTCATACATTCTATTTATATGCGGGAAACTAGTTTTCATGTGATCGCATTGAGTAATTAATCTGTAATTCGCAATAAAACGGAAGAAAAATTAAATTTGGCACGCTGAGCGTGACGTACCACCTTAACTTTAACAAACGTACCAGAAACCGGGGGTTAGTATACAAGTTCTATGAGGGAACTGTCAGGGAATTTTTAGTCGCCGGCGATTTTTTATTGGTGGGGTAGTTCCCAAAAAAAGGGGGGATATTTGCAGCTGCGTCATTTACCATCCATCTATGATAATATTTGGCAGAAGCATTGGGTAGGTACTCAACTATAAACAAGTGTTTCAAATATGAGCCAAATAGGTCAAGAGGTTGTAGAGATATAAGGCACGGATATAAGGTACATCATGACACGTTGTTGCAAAACCGTTTGTACTCGCGAGGTCTACAGATCGCAGAACTACTACTTTCAAATTGATTTAGGTAACGTACCTGTCTAAACATGTTGTTGAAATCATCGGGGTTCTCAACCTTTCTGATACCCTTACCGCCGCCGCCCTCTGATGCCTTGATCATCACGGGGAACCCTAGATATAAAAAATAAGTTTATTATCCAAAGTATAACACTGGCAGCTTATAATTTTCATCTTATAAAAATGTAGGTACTTTACCAATTTTCTGTGCAGCCTGTAGTCCTTGCTCGGGGGATGTGATGCACCCTTTGGCGAATAGATCAGACGATATCTTGATCTTTTTCGTGTTGTATTCTGCCTTCAGTTCTGTAATACAATAAAAGTAAATAAATAAAAAATATTTGTGGCCATTACACACAGCGCTATCTAGTCTAAAAACCCTTGTACTATGGGATCCAGATAAACATTTCTTTTGTAATAATAATAATAAATAAATTATAATTTATTTATTATTATTTATTTCTTTTGTCTGTCTGTCTGTTCTTTTGAATAAGCATCACGCTGAACTACTGAAGGGATTTCGCTGTGATATGGCTAACTTTTCAGAATAACATTACGGATACTTTTTGTTGTCCAAAACGGCCAAGCGAGGGTTGCACGAAGCAAAAACTTTTTGTTTGCACATTTTCTTATTTATACTCATCCTGTCGAAAGGAAGAGAGAAGACAAACATTATGGGATAGGTTTTGTTACCTCGCCCCCTGCCTACAAGTGAGTCGTGTTTGTAGGAGATATTATGTTCACGAGCTATCAACGGGCTTTATAATATTTGTAGGTAATTAAAATGTGCTTACCGCTACCACTCCAAGGCAATGTGGGAATATCCGCAGTCTGTGCCACTATAGAGGAAGCTATCTTGTCTCCGAGAGCCCACATGGCCTTCTCCGGAGGACCGATGAAGACCAGACCGTTTCTATGGAGAAGTTCTGGTAACTTGGGGTTCTCTGATGCATGGCCCCAGCCCGCCCAAACTGCCTGGAAGATATTGGGGGAAGCTTGTTTGTATGTATGTTTGTTTGTTTGTTTGTTTGTTTGAGTAGACAGATAAATAAATATGTGTGGACAATAGGCATAATGACTACTGTTATAAATGAACAAATAAATATTACTTTCATAAAGAAGATTAAATATCTGAATTTTAAGTGGACCTACTAGACATATTCGAAGTTGTATACATATATGTAGTATACCTACCTCGTTACCGTTATGTTATCGTTCCTACTCGCATTTAAAACTAATATTCTGTATTTTCATTTGCAAGTGAATTATGTATTCTATAAATGGAAATAAATGTCTTAAACCGTAAACCGTAAGATTAAAAATGAATGCAATAATTGAAAAAATATGTTAAATCGGTAAATAATTCACGGAGTAATAAGCTTTTAAAGTTTCTGGCGGGGGCACCACCTGTCCCTTTCTCGCGAAACTTAGCGCCTCCACAGTTAATTGAGACGTCACATACCAAAGAAATTGTATACTATAAAGCTACCGCAGCTTAGTAATGAGGTACTATAACGACCTTCCTCTGACGTCACTGGCCGTTTGAGCTATCTCTCTATTCCTGTTTTTAAAATGCTTGTAACTTTGTAATTTTTTGAGTTATTTTATATTTGTTTTCACAAATGTTAATGTTTTGAGGAATATTATTAATTTATGCAATAAAATTTAGTCATCATGCTTATTCTCATAACGCCATCTAGCCCCAAACTAAGCAAAGCTTGTACTATGGGAACCAGATAGCTGATACAATACTTATTCGATACTTTTTGTTTGTAAACACATACATAGAATACAATATAACACCCAGACACAGGACAAACACCTATGTTCATCACACAAATATTTGTCCTAGGTAGGAATCAAACACGCAACCTATAGCTCAGAAAGCAGAGCTACTACCAACTGAGCTATCACGCCAGTCACAAAACTGAACACTAATAATTTAAAATAAACTGTATCCTCTAGATAATAAGGTCTAAATCACCTTACCTGCACTTGAGTCCTTACAGCTATGTCGACGATAAGCTCTACATTCGCATAGTTGTTATTATTGGAACCACCGGGCACCGGCACATAATGGTCAGCCATTTTGATGTATTCCGCATTCGCTTTTAGATCTTCTGGGGTCACCTGGAATAAAAACTCAAGATTTAGTTTCCTCACTAGCTCATACAACTTTAAATCCAAGGCAATAGAGTTCATACCACTCCATCCCTCAGTTCTTTAAAGTTGTAACTTTAGTATTCTATGATTGAAGTTTTATAATCTAAAGGGACTTTCAACAAGGACGGGCCGATTTTGATAATCAATAAAACAAACTGTGTGTGAGATACAAGGTGACCTTGAATTGGTATGTTATCTCGAAATGGGGGGACTGGGACCATGACACCTTACAAGTTGTGAGAGTCTTACTTGAAACTGAGTGTTTCCAAATCTCCATGGTAAAAAATAAATCCACTCGCAAAATTGCACGTGCGATCGCTACGAGAGATAACAAGATACCATAAATTCATTTCTAAACACAGGCCATTAAACACATTTATGTGCACTCGGTCAAGGACGGAGTTCAACCACCCAGCTGCGCTAAGGCTATTTTTGAACGTAAACTTCACATGGCATTTCTTCAATGAAACCTATTAATTTAGTAAAGTCGTAGAAGTAACATTGTCTACCTTGGGATGTAGATTTACCCCCTTTCTGGATAACATACCAATTTAAGGGCACCTTGTATAAACGTATTTTTTTTATTTGAAAAGCCTATTAGGAGCATTATTTATGAAATATGGCATCGTTTAAATATCACCCCCGGATTCGAACAGTGGCACGGATTCGAGAAGTCCAATTTTCTATGACTCTTCAAGAGATTATTTCTATGACCCGGCAGGATCGCTACTGGCAGTTTTTTGTTTACATGTTTAAGTGTCATGTTGACGATCTACAGATATCCTATTGAGGTACTCAATGACGTAGGTACTTGTGCAGCGGGCTCTCGCACCAACTGTTTAGCAGTGGAGGTCTTCCTGTTAATGATGTACATGAGTATGATAGATATCGAAAGTGTCTATGACTAATGAAATAGAAGATACCATCCTACCATAACAACGAAGCGCACAGCACGTTCGTTCTTGAACATCTCGTAGGACCATCTTCGGATTGATCTCATGCATTTCACGGCTCCAATACCGTTGTTCGCTATCAAGACCTGTGAATAAAAATAACATTTTTTATTTTTATGAGAATGAATAACGTGACCAGCTGTTCGTTCACCTGATGTTAAGCGACACGGCCGCCCATAACAGTTGCAGCATCACTCGGAACTTTTAAATAATAAAGTTTCGCGTGACACTGCAGTCCGCACGTCATCCTGAGACATCACCCAGTCCAGTAATCAAATTACTCGGCTGTGAGATCCAGGTCATAAAGTCTCATTTGCCCAGTAATTTCACTATCTACAATCCTTCAGAACAGGGGCCGTACTGTGAGCTCTTAGCGCGATCCAAAACAGAGCGTATATTGGATAGCTTGTCAAAATCTTCATACAAAAAAAACAAAGCGATCCAAGATAGGCTCCGTTTTGAATCGCGTTAAGAGCTCACAGTACGGCCTCAGAACACAGTAGTGCTTGCACTCTACTGCTTGGCAGCAGAATAACTGGCAGAGCGGTGGTGCCTACCTAGCCGAACTTTGCAAAAAGGTCCTACCACCTAGTAAATGTATAACGTATATTACATTTTAAATGACAATGAGACAATGCAAGATAATGACCGGCCAAATGCGAGTCGAACTCACGCACGAAGGGTTCCGTACATTATCTATAAAAACGAGGGAAAAAATCACGTTGTTGTTTGTAAGACCCGTTAAGCGTTTATTTTATTCTGTTTTTAGTATTTGTTGTTATAGCGGCAACAGAAATACATCACCTGAGAAAATTTCAGCTGTCTAACTATCACGGTTCATGAGATAATAAAGCCTTGTGACAGTTGGACAGACAATCAAACAGACAGAGAGACAGACCTTAAAAACGAGTCTATGAGGTGAGAAATAAAAAACCAGGCAACCTCTAGATTAAATAAATAATAAATAAATATGTGTGGAACTTTCACACAGCGCCATCTCGCCCCAAACTAAGCATAGCTTGTACTATGGGAACCAGATAACTGATACAATACTTATATACTTTTTTATTTGTAAATACATACATAGAATACAATATAACAAGCAGACGCAGAACAAACATCTATGTTCATCACACAAATGTTTGTCCTGGGTAGGAATCGAACCCACAGCCCTCAGTTCAGAAGGCAGGGATACTACCAACTGAGCTATTGGGCCTGTCAAATTATCATCATAATGATTGGGCTCATCGGTATCAACTGCTTTGTCATCATTACCACCGTCATCCATCACTGGGACTGACCCAAGGCTGTTCTCCCATACTTTAAGAAGTAATCCCTTATTTTGCTGTTTTTAGCCAGAAGGCAACTATGGTATAAAATTGATAATGAAACCCAAAAGTGGAGGTTAAAAATTACTAAAAATATTTCACAAAACTGGTAAACATGATTAGGTAGAATGATTTTAAAGTATAAACCACACTTAAGGTACTTCTACTGAGTAGACCTGTCTAAAATAGGTACTATAGGTGTCGCTACGACGGCTTAGTCAGTAAACACGGTCCTTAAGATTTTCGCAGCTAGCGGTCAGGTGAGCATAGCTCAGTTGGAAGTCAGCCCAATCCGGTGAGTAGGAGGGTGTGAGTTCAATGCTAAAATTTTGAGAACTCTTTGATTTTTTTTTGTGGACATTTCACACAGCGCCATCTAGCCCCAAATTAAGCAAAGCTTGTACTATGGGAACCAGATAACTGATAATATATATAATACTTAGATACTTTTTTTGTTTGTAAATACATGTAATACATAGAATACAATATAACACCTCCACACAGAACAAACATAGATGTTCCTCACACAAATGTTTGTTCCGGGTAGGAATCGAACCCACAGCCCTCAGAACAGAAGGCAGGGCTACTACCAACTGAGCTATTGGGCCCATTAAATGTATGTTTAGGTAGTTTAGTTCTATATTTTTTACCTTGTTAATAGACTTTGTGCCCTGGAATCTCCGCACAAACTCTTCTGGAGTTGCGATAGTGAAGTCTTTCTCTTGGAACCGCTGGCTGTGTATCACGGTGCCCTGGGACATGGAAGGCCTGCAATGGACAAGGATTATAGATTAGTCCTTCTCATGTATATACGTGGTTAGAGGAGGTTAGGGCCGATGGATGCAAGAGGCAAGCAGCCACTCAAATTGGCACTCTTTGGGGGAGGCCTATGCCTCCCCCAAAGAGTGCCACTTTGAGCCTCCACTGCTGAACATAGGTTCAGCAGTGGAGGTCTTCAGGCTGATGATAATGGGAAGTTTTTACATTGGAATTCATAGTCGAGGCGGGGGCTCCTCTAGAGGATGAATCAGGCGCTGTGCGGCAAATTCTAGCTTTATGCATTTCATAAACAAAAGCAGCCCTCAATCTGGCATGATGGGTGACATTTTGGCGCGACTTTTGATAGTTCAAAAGTCGCATCAAAATGACACTTGACAGAATTTTCAAATACAACTTGATTGAATTCGTAGAGTATTTAATTAAAATGCTTTTCAGTTAGGGGTTTCTCCAGCGATTGTTTATGAAAGTGAAAGAAGAATGATTCAGCATTTCAACTCTTGGTAAAAGTGGAATGATAGATTTTGGGGGGGTTTTCAACTTTTGTTTATGAATACCACTGTAAGTCATCCAAAAAACTTGAGGTTTGTCTTACGACTTTGTGCAGTTTCTGTCGGGGCCACTAGCGTTGATTTTGTCCGACTTGTTGACTGGTTGCTAGTCGCGGGTATGTTGCACTGATGCTTCTAGATTAATTAGCTTCTAGATTGGTCAGTATATTAGAATAACAACAGGCAACCAATGACTGTTTAGTATTTAATGTTGGCACAAGTTTAACCCCGGGGGTATGTCAAGATAACAAAACCCAATTTCTTTTCTTCCATAGGGACTTTTATGATTCACCCTAGCCTAGTCACCATTCTACAATTGAATTCTTTAATCTGAACGATATACTTTATTGTGTAAAAAAATATTACATTATTGTGTAAAACTTTCAGGAAAATAAAGCGTATAAACTGTTTCAGTATTAATACTTTTAGTATTCTTGAGTTACAGTCGGTTACTGTTTATTTAAAATGTATAAACTGTGTTATTCAAGCAGTACTTACGTACAAGTTTTATTACTTTTAAAACACAGTACAAGATTTAAATATTTAATTTACATACCAACACCTGTTCAACAGTATAGTTAGTAATCTTTGTAAAGTAATCATATTCAAAGAATGGCAAGCGTTATCTTATTTTATGTAAAAAGAATCAAGAAATACTTTAAACACTGCAAATGTAAAGAGAAAACGGAGAAATCATCGCCGTGAAATTCTTGACACAATTAAATGGGAATATCGTCAAACTACCACTGCATATTCCGATTATAGCTAAATAAATACATCCTCTACGCTACAGAAATTAGTAAGGTAAAGTTTTGGAAATGTTTTATGAGAAATAAGCTAACAAATAAAAATTAAATGTTCTAACCTGTAAGGCGCATCCGAGTATAAACCATTCATGCCAGGATACATTTTTATACACAAATACACGGCAAAAACACTAATGCACTCGCTCTGATAGTTTTTTTCACCCAATTAATAGTATTTCAAATTAAAAATATCATTTTATCCGCCAAAATAGCCATGAAGTTTTTTGTTTTCCTTCTTTAACGTATCACCAATCAAATCGGACTCGAGTGACGGATCATACGATCATGCTATCCCGTTCGCGCTCTTTAATTTACTGAAGTTAGAAAGGGATATGCAGATAATTGGTTCAAAGTTGCCAGCAGGCAGCAACGAGGAAAATTGCAGAAGATTTTGCGTAATTTACTGCGCTTCTATTTTCCTGCGCATTGTTTACAATAGGGTTGTGAAAGTTCAAGTATATCGATAATAAATCATTGCGATTAGGATTGCATTACCACTACGGCATCTACAATAATTTTCCACACCACGATCATAATAACTTTGTGATATATCTATATTTGTTTATTTATATAATATAACTTGGATTAAATTAAATAGCCTTATAAGTATACAGACAGAAAGATAGATACATTAACACATTATGGTGGGTAGGTAACTAGGTACATCGTAAGAAACGACAGAAAATATCTCAATGTAGGTTTATACCACCTAGTATGCTTATATTTATTTATTTATTACCATAATATCATAAAACCTAACATTACAGAACGTTACATATTTTATGTAATAGCTATGCAAGTACCTACGTACTTATTATATATGAGTAAGTACCTACTTAAAATGCATTTTGATGTGCGCAAGTCAACTTGTTGTAGGTAATAACTATTCCAATTTTAATCATATACTGGTACAGCCATCAAAATATATATATTAACATCAATCTTTATTTTAATCTGGGTAGGAACGTATAATTATTCGCACTTGTAAAAATGTATAAATAATTAAGAAGGACAATAAAATGTAAATAAAGTAGGTACCTACTACCAGTGACGTTTAAAGGGGTTTTTAATTTGTTTTTTATCAAAGGTACTTACATAAGTAATTAAATTGATAAAATTTACCTTTCAGTCTCATCTGTAATTTCAGACCTTTAATCAAGAAAAAACACATGTAAAATACGAGTAAACAAATAGGACTGTAGGGTGCCTTACCTGCCTCTTGGACTTCTATAAATAAAACTTGTTAAAACGGCAAATTTTTATCCTTAATATTATAGAACTAATCGAATGTAAATTTTTTTAAGTTTCAAAGCCATCTTTTGTCTATAATTTAATAATTTTCCAATGATCGGTTCATCACTCACGTTGCTATAGTACCTAGGTAAAGCAAGCTAATCAATTAATAAGTTGAAAATAAATATTTAATATTATGCTGAACATATTTTATTATTATTCTTTTAATTCACTAGCTAATCTGTTTCGCTGATGCGTATAATATCTTATCAGATTGCTGAGTTTAGTAACCTCGCCTGTTACTAGGTAGTTGAATTAAATTATAATAATAACTAGATAGGATACCTACATAATTATTGCCTGCGTGTAATCATGACATGACCGTCTAACTAAATCTTGTTAAAAGTTACCTATATTATTTTTACATGATTTTCATTATCATCAATCGAGATAATAATAAAATTAAAAGTGGGCAAACTAAAAAACGCAATAGAAATAAATAAACACCCGAATTTGCTGCATTCAAATCTTAATCTTAGCAATCACCTCTATGAGGCAAAATAAAACCATGAGTTAGTTAATTATGACGTAGTATCCCCTACCTAGTCTGTGGTTAAAGTCATGTCTGGTTTAGCTATGCTCGAAAGAAAGAGTATCATTACGCCAAAGCTGCTAATTTAGCTTATAAAGTGAAGATGAAAGTGCAAAACATAATATAAAATTATTATAATAAATAAGTAACATAAAATAAATACTAGTTATGGTTAGAACTATCCGATAGTGTTTATGTTATGGTTTATGGTGTAGACTAGGCACACCAAAGCAAGTTCAAAACCACATAAGTAATCTAAGGCTAAGGTATGTTATATTATTGTTTTTAAGGTAATTTTCAGGACCATGCCTCGATAGAAATTTTATGACTATTATTTGCTGACGTAAATAAATAAGGACATTACGTATTGATACAGTTGTTAGAGTATAAATATTATAATTGTGTAAAAAACATTACTGGCAAAATGTAGAAGACTTACTGTAAAGTCGCAGTCTTAGGTGGCTGCAGTAGCTGTCCATCTTCTTCTTTGGTAGCCTCTTCTTTACAAACGTCATCATCTGGTTCTGCGTCCAAGGTCATTTGAAATTTCTGCACCAGGCTCGAAGGTATCACCTCCATCGGTTCTTCATCATCGAAGTTCTGTACCTCATTACTGTCTCCAATGACGAAACGTTTTGAAGTTCTGCGTTTCATCATGTTGAATAAATTCCACATGAAATTCACTACCGAGGCGTATGTACTCCTTATTTTCGTATTCATATAACACTTTCACGTTTCATCTCTGTCTTTTTGGTATTAAAAATGTTCATAAAGTTCCTGTTTAGTTGATAATTGACGTTTGTCTGTTAATAAACGTCTTACTTATGTGTAGGTATAGAAAATTATGAAAGTCAGAAAAACGTAACAAAATAATATACAGGCAGGTCGGGTATTTAAGTAGTTATTCGTAGTTTTTTATGATGCACCATTTTCTAAAGGCTGTATGTATTCTATTTTGCGCTAGAGGTCACATTGAAAACGTATCATCTTGATCATCTTAATAGTATATGAGTAGCCAATTAATTTTATTAAAGTAGGTACATTACTGCCGCGGTCTGTAATGAATGCATTGCTGGCCACGATGAATGATGATGGCTGAGAGTACAGCGTAGTGCAGGTCCAACCCATCACAGTACGGTCAGCATTGCAATTTGCAGCCCTTGATGGATAAGCTGGATTAAAGGCCGAAACCGAAGCTCGAGGCTTCTACTCACTTTCGTCATAGGCTCTTACGCAGCATAGGTGGACCTAATAGGTATACCTAATAGTAGTAATACCTAGTACTTAGTTCTACTCATCATGATAATATTACCTGCACTAGGTGGCCATAAAAGAGACATAAGTAGGTAGTTATTCAAGCGCAAATATTGCAAAATGGCCATCGTTACCGTCATT
Organism: Ennomos erosarius; assembly: GCA_963580505.1. Classification (NCBI taxonomy): domain Eukaryota; kingdom Metazoa; phylum Arthropoda; class Insecta; order Lepidoptera; family Geometridae; genus Ennomos; species Ennomos erosarius. The sequence goes on along the minus strand of OY757007.1, from coordinate 2,426,293 downwards.
ACCGCAATTGTAATAGTCATAGGCAGTTATACTTAGCGTAAGTATAGTGCTATTAGTTTATATACCTATAGCTTACAGATAAAACTATTAGAAATGAACCTTGAAGCCAGAATATTCATAACTTACAAGTACCTAAAAACATAACAATGAAACAATTAAGTTTCCCACTTTGTAAAATTTGGGGGGAAATAATCTACGTAACAGAACATGATAATGCCCTAGGCTTAGATTGGTAGGTACAGTCTCTAAGACCCTAAGCGTTGGCCTCTGTGGTATGGTAAATTGGTGATAGCAAGTCAGTTAGTCTAATAATTTAACATCTGCGATGAGTATATTGCTTGATTTTAAGGTGGACTTACTGGCTTAAGTCCTGAAAGGTGCAGAATTTCATGATTGGACAGAAAAAGAAGCGCACGTTTAGTTGTTGTTCTGGGGTTGCGTGATGTGACAGTGACAACTATTATTGAGTCTGTGTTTGTGATACCACCATGACGATCTTTGTAATTCCGGGGGCTTTGGGTCTCTGCCTGAATACAGAGAATATTTCATCCTAGTCAGGTAGACTAAACTATTATTTTGTTATTTTTGGGCATTTATTTTTTAATTTCCAAGATGCCAAGCAGTGACGTCAATGGAAAATCAGAGCGTCACCTAATATTCTTGAAAAACGTTTAAGTACGTAATTATTATAATTTGATTACGGAACTTGAATAATTATTATAAGTAAAGGTTCATAATTATTACTTGGTGGTATTACTAATATTCAAGGAAAAACCTATGGTAACAGTAGTCTGTTATTGTGTGCGGTGGTACGTATTTACCAAGTCATACTTAATACTGTAACTTTTATAATGTAACCTACATCATGTCGGTAATGATAGGTAACCTAGTTAAAGAAGCATTAGATTTGAGATGGTAATACTTTGTTTTTAACAAACAATTACCGAAGCTAAAATATCAAAATTATTTTATATCATCAAGTGAAACATGAATGCATAATAAACTAACCTTTTAATTTTTTATTTGACGGCAGTTGAAAACATTTGACTTTGGTGCTTTTTAAACAAACGCAAGCGTCACTGCCAGTATTAGCATAAACGTAAGAATAAAGCAAACATTTGACAGGCAGCGGCCTTAGAGCTGCTAGAACCGCATTATACGATTTGGCTTTCGGCTGGACAATTGAATCGTCAATAATTGCAAAATAACATAATTACAGCTTGGACACGATATAAATAAGTCACGGTAGGTACTGTGACAGTACTGCTTCGACTTTATACAAACTGTTTTCATTACTATGGAATTTTGCAATTGCTTTTTATGGAAAGTGCAAATTTTTAATAGTCGAAAATATCTCAAAAAATTGTTAAGGTTAATTTTCTAAATCCAAAAGATTGTTCTTGATTCTGTCTTTACTATGGGAACTACCCTACTACCCAGTTTCATGATCTTTACGGAATCTCACGATAGAGTCGGTAGATTTTTATCTTGTTAATTGCATTGGCATTTCTTACAAAGAATATCATCATACTATCGCAGATTAAGTATTGAGTACGTTACTAAGTAAATACTATGTTCATTACTAAGGCAACATCGTGCAGAAAACCACCTTACTTACATAATTTACTACACATAAGTACACAATACACAAAAACTGGAGACAACTGAATACACATTTAATAGTTTTACATCAATAACCTGATTAAGTACCTAACGACCAATAAATAATCAACAATATTCTATTTTTGTTTAAAATACAAGCACATGAAGCAAGTGAAGTTGGCTTTCTGGGGTTTCTGTACTTCTTGCTTAACTAAATAAATACTCATAGAGGGGACTGGGGATTAATGAATATCCAACAAAGATACTGTTGCTGAACTTTCATACACTGGTTTTATGATAACTGTACCATAAAGGCATCTCTTGTACCTAACTAAAAGAATACGAATCTATAGCTGGGCACTTACTTATTTAAAATAATGCAAAATGCAAAACATTAATATTCAATATATTGCATCTTCGCGAAACATTTTCACAACTTTATTAGCTTCTTGCTATCATAGTAACAAATAACGAAAACTATTTTAAAGCTATTTCGTATTGAATTAATTAACAAGTATCTAAATTAGAGATTTGCTAATTAATATTGGCCAATACATACCTCAAATAGCAGTCATTACAATGATTGTAATGGCTGTTATAATTTGAAATATGTAGGTATCGGACACCAAAAAAAAAATCATAACGGAAACCATTCTAATGACACTAGCCGATTATTGTACTACCGTAAATATATTAAAATGATATAATTACCGGCTAAGTGCGAGATAGATACGTGCACGAAGGGTACCGTACCATTATTTATAGAAACAAGCAAAAAAAATCAAATTTGTTACATGGTAATTGGGAGGCCGTTTAAATATTTATTTTATTCTCTTTTTAGTATTTGTTGTTATAGCGGAAACAGAGATACATCATCTGTGATTTCAACTATCTAGCTATCATGGTTCATTAGATACAGCCTGGTGACAGATGGACAGACAGACAAACGGAAGCGGAGCTTTAGTAATAGGGTTCGCTTTACCCTTTGGGTACGGAACCCTAAAAACATAGGTGAAGTCACGGGATGATACTAGTTATAACATAACTGTTAGGTCAAGTAATAGCACAGAAGACTAAATTAATAATAGTTAAGGTAATATCATTGATTTAAACTTTCACCTTTGTTCACTTACACTATAAAATAAATACAATGTTGTACGTTACATTCACATTAGTACTTTACCTATTTAACGAGAGTAGGTATCTACTTCCGGGTTCCTTTAATATCGTCATCAAAAATATAAACATAGTTATGTAAACAGAATTACTATAAAAAGATTTCGGCAAATTATTACGCTGTACTGTGATATTGTATGCTTGTGTAATTATCTATACGGAACTGTATGAGCAAACAAAAACTTTATAAGGACGAGCAAAACCAGATATCTAAGTACCTATCTAGTTCTAAGAACAACAAAATATGTTTTCAAACAACTTTAAAATAAAGACAAAATAACAATACTAAACATTCCAATATACAGGTGTAGATATAAATAGACAGAGTTAAATGAAAAATGCAATAATCTACGGGTATTCAATAACGCAGCGTACCATGTAAAATTGTACATGCTTGCGTAGTACTCATTTTTGTTTTTATTTGTTTTTATTTTGTATTATATTAAAACAAGTTTGTCTCATTTGCTCAAACGACATTAACCTACTTTTATGTCATCAAAGTCATGATTACGTCAACGATTATCGTGTTAACTACTCAATTAAATAGGTATTTTTTTATACTAAGTAGGTGACTAAAGCACAAATTCAACTAGAAAGAAAAAATTTCAAGTATTTATGAAATAAGTAAATAGCAATAATTGCACCTTGCATTAATCTCATTGGTTACGAAGTTACGATGTTGCATAGGGAAGTGCGAGAGGCAATCTCCCCCCCTCAAAAAAACAATGAATAATATTATAAGACGAGTTGAAAACGTTATAATATCAAATAATCAAATCCATTGATGTAAATTAACACATATTATAAATTAAATTATCACAGCAAGGTGATTAACTTCTAAAACAATACCTTATTTAGGTATCTATTACATAAAGTTCTCATCTCACTAAGACTTTTATTTATTATGTTTGGTGTTTACTATTTTAAAAAAGTAGGTATCACATACCCTATTAAATGTAGCTGGCGATTTTGCCACATTATTTCACCTATAAAACACTTTCGAGATACTCAAAAATATTTATTATGTATCATTAACTTCGCGGTTACTAATAAATTTGTGCTAAACAATAGTGTGTTATAACACATGTGATTCAATACAGATGCTACACAATCGTTATCAATGATAGCATTTTTATCACAATATCACGATATTGGTACGGTATCTATACTATAGGTGTTATCATCGAGCCACTATCAACTGTCGAATTGTTTTCATTAACTATTAATAATTTCAACGAGCAAGAACGCATTAGTCATCTATTCATTATCACTACTTCATATCTGCGTCGATAACATCGATAGAATTGGCAAAACAAACATCACTAATATCCTGACTTATAGCAGGCAACATTAAAAAAAACTTTACACCCCAACAGAACTCTTGAAACATTTAAAAAAGGAACACACATGGAACACACTTATCCATAGTAATTCTTGTTACACTATTAAAAATCACGTTGAAGTAAATAACATTACGCGATAAATCACTGAATGGTTATCTAGGAAATAAGAAAACCGTGCACGGACCACGATGGCTTGTTTGGCACTAATAGAGCTAGAGGTTGTGCCGCCAAATCGAGCTCCTGTCGATTCTTGACGTCATCAAAAAGTTGGTAAGGTAATGTCCGCAGGCCTTTGGAACTTGGCTTATGTAATCACCGGCAATTGGGTTGACATTGATGCGCGATGCATTTTTAAAACTTGTTTCGGATAACTTCCATAATAGTGTAGTGTCAAGGTGTTTAGGTATCCAACAGGTAGGTAGCTTACCTACTTGGACTGGGTATCGCATTGGGTAAGTATTAAGTACCTACATATAAGATCTTACATATCCATTCCTCTAAGATCTCACCATGGAACCAAAATGGAATGAGAGAAATAAAATAAATTTATTAAGGGGTAGGTCTCAACGGATCCCACTATTATTTTTTGCAGCTGATATTAGCTCCCAACGGATCCCACCAAACGGGACACCACACAACATAATTTTTTTACAAGTAGGTACCTGCCTACTTAAGCAAGTCAAATTACGCAAAAAGAATATAATGTTGCGTGACGTCATAATATAGGTTTTGAATCAGCGCGGCGTCCAAGTCATGCAATGAAGGTCGAAAGTCGTAAGCCCTTAATGACTGACTTTCAGTCTAGGTAGCTGATTTTCATCAACAGCCCGCAGATATCCACTGCTGAACAAAGGCCTTCCCTATAGAGCGCCACCTTGAGCTGCTGCTCGCCTCCTGCATCCATCGTCTCCCCGCGGTTTTCAGCAATGTAAATAAAAATGTATAAGCAGGTGTAGGTAGTTAGTAAGTACCTACTTATCATTACGTTACGCTAATCAGGTAGGCAAGCAACTACAAGTTCTCAGGGCCTGGAGTCTGCTATTTCAATTGTGTTAATGGTTCATGAATGGTGCCATAATGACAAATTTAGACACTTATGGTAGTCTACTTATGGTATAGACTAACATTAGTGTCAAAATCTCGCATTATGGTACCATTCATGAACCATCATCATCATCATCATCATCATTAACAGCCTGAAGACGTCTACTGCTGAACATAGGCCTTCCACAGGGAGCGCCACTTAGAGTCATGAACCATTATGACAGAATTACACATGACGCAAAACAGCAGACTTCGGGCCCTGGTGGAAATCCAGCCTTAGAGACAGTGAATGCAAGCTATAATTGTGCCGGTGTTAGGGTGCTGAACTGGCATCCGTTGAAAAAAAAGCCCGTGGAAGAAAAAGCCTTACCCGATAATATGACGTATAAAAGACTAGTGTCCTACTATTAAAAATTAACAAATAGATATTATTTTCGTAGGTTAAAAAATAAAAAATAAAGTAATAAGCTTTTAAAGTCTCTGGAGGGGGTATCATCTGTCCTTTTCTCGCAAAACAAAACGCCAAAGAGATTGAATGTAAAGTTATCACAGCTTAGTAATGAGTTACTATAAAGGAGCAAGAACTGTGGTCACTCGTCACTGCACGGTTGAACTGTCTCTTTCCATTCCTGTATTTTAAAATTCTTGTACTTAACTTCGTAATTTTCTTAGTAATTTAATTTTTGTGTACCTACACGTACACCTACACTACCCCTACACTATTATTTGAGAAATATTATTAACGCTAGCCTAACTTTCAATATAGCAATTTCACTTACCTTAGTTTAGCCCGTTTCTCAGCTAACGCAAGCTGTTGTGCTGGAGTAAGGTGCCGCCTGTTGATGTTAGGAGGGGGTGCGTTAGGGAACGAGTCTCGTCCTTCGTGAGCTGGCTCCTCCTCGGGTGGGTCAGACTCATCGCCCACAATGAAATTTGCGTTGACCTGGAGCACAGATTATATAAGAATAAGGCCCTCTTGCACGTTCTCGGTTTAAAATTATAACTGAATACCTAACCCAGAGCTAGTAATTCGAGTTAAGTTGGTAAACAGAAATATCCAGACATTTTCTCTTGCACGTTCGGAATATTGACAGGGGTTAAGCCCGTCACACACGTAGCAATAATATATATTAATATACCGTACTAACCGTAGCAAGCTACCACACACGGAGACGATGCTATAATATATATATTTTCCTTCATTTCATTGATGGTCGGCCTAGCGTTTACACGTGTTTTGTAATAAAGGTTGATTTCAAAACACAGTAGGTAATTATGAATTCAACAAGAAGTGCATTGTTATTGGATTTACTTGATAGTTCTTCAGACGACCATTCCGATTAATATCACACACTCCTAATAAGGTGGATATAGTTTTTATGAAAAGTAGTTTATTTATAATTTGGCTAATTTAAATGACTTGTACCTGAGGTAGTATAAAAAGTGACCAGTCGCCAATCAGATTTTTACATCACCGATGCTTAGTCCCGAGTAGACTAAATGGCGATATATCGCCTAAATTGACCACACTGGTCGGGCGGAGGCGGCCCAGGGGGTCTAGCTAAGATTCCAAACGCTAACGCTATCGCCAAATTTTCCCGAACGATCCCAAAAGCTTCGGGCTAACTCCAAAATGTACTGGAATGACATTTCGGAAATCCCTTACTTTTGTGGAAAAGTAAGCGATTAATGTCATTTCAATACATTTTTGGAGATAGCGTTAGCATTTGGGATCTTTGCTAGACCCCCAGGCAAAGCGGCAGGAATGGTAAGAGGGGAGAAGCGTCCGAGGAGCGCGTCGGATATGTTGAAACATGCTGTACATTCAAAATATGTCTCGCTATACCATAATATATATTAATATACAATAATATAAAAATATACCATAATATATATTACGGTATAGGTTGGTCACAGAAATATATATTATAGCTGCGTGTGCGGTCCCTCGAGAATTTGTATAGAAAACATAAGGTAATATGTCTAGCTATAAATATATTAGTATATATTATAGCTACGTGTGTGACGGGCTTTAAGTTGGTAAACCTCCGTTCAATGCACAGAGTAAAACAAAATTACACCTGACTTATGTATTTGAAGTTGAAAGGTACAAGGTATACATATTCTATAGTAACTGGAATAAGCTCATAGCATCGTAAATTATACAAAACTAAACTTTAATTTTAATGCCGTAAAATTTACATTAGACTATCGTGTTGGAGAGAAACGTGGTCTGAGGAAGATAGTACGTTGTGTACCCATGGAGTAGTCTGTCTTTTTCTTATGCCTTATTATCGGAAATAGTTAACCTGTTTTCATGGGAATACATGTAGGATTAAAAATCTGATAAAGTTTATGAACGGACAATCTAAATGTAAAAAAGGTGTGAGAGTTTATGAACGAAGGAAGAAAGAGAGACCTGCAAGATGTGAATGGAAGACGTGAGAGTTTTTTTCTGCGGTGTTAATAATTAAAAATAGTTTTGTCGGAAAATATAGAAGACTTTGCTGCCTCAAGCCCCCCATCGTTTCATTTTCACGAGCACCAACCAGATAAACTCAACTAAACAATGCATAATAAACTCAACTTCGTAAATTCTCGATAAATGTAAAATAATGAAATTAGGTAAAATTGACTTACCTACTTACTTTTACTAAAACTGTACTAAAAAATAATACAGTAGTCAATCGCACAGAAATCATACTTTCTATGGGATAGCATAATACCGTTACTTCGTAAATTAATCAACTAAATTTTATCAGATTTAGTAAAATTAGAAGCTGTAGCATGCATGTACTAAACTGGGGGCGATCCATGTGGGGGCAACTGGGAATATACCACCTACCGGAGGAAGAGCTAGGCATGCCTTTAGCAGTCTATGTATGTAATGTACCTTTGTTGTTTGTATTCATAGCACATGCTGTTTAAGCACCTACACACGGTTCTTATGTGATTGAAGAGATGAAACTGCGGGCCTACTACTTTATTTTAAACTCATTCACAACCGAGACACAAAAAAAAACTTCTCGAAAAACTTATCGTTTCTGTTCGAAGTGCTTGTTCCAGTTAGTATGGAATATAAGTACTATTATAGAACTTCTTGGAGAGGTATCAATAGAAAATTTTCAGCCAGTGTCAATTTAAAACTTATAAAACGTACATACCTAAAGCCGCCTCTATATGCTTGATGTTTGCCACAAACACCTAGTACCCCAAACACCGACCACAAATTACTCAACACATACACTGCATCCACAGGATAGTCAAAAGTGCTAAGTATGGATGGGCAAAAATGGCAGGCGACGAGCGTGTTAGGGCTGCCAACATTTTTTTTCGGAGAAATATATAGCATCTTTTTAATATAATAAAAAACAAAAGACAAACAAATATATTATTTATCAAATATTCATTTTTATAAACACTATCTAATGTCTTTTTTTAAATTAAAAGTATCATAAAATATGCATTAAGTAAAATCAAAAGGGTTATTTATTACTATCTGTTTCTTTGTTCTCCGCGATTTTAAATTCATATCGGAATTTCCTTCGTGTGAATATGGCGGGAATAGAAAGCAGGAACGACATTACTTTAAGGGTCTTACTTATAAATGCCGCTTAAAGTTAGTCAGTGTTTTCCCGCGTGACATTTCAAATCAGTCAAAAGTTGACAGAAGGTTTTAAGCAATGGCTAACTTTAAGCGGCGTTTATAAGTGAGGCCCTAAATGAAGAAGGTTATATTGGCATAGCTACTGACCGCATGTTGAAACTTGGCAACAGGCAACTTGAAAGTGACGATGCGATCGAAGGAGTAGCATGCTAGCTATAGCTTATATTTTATGCTGGATACTGGAACACATAGGATACTGATTACCTCTTTTATTTAAGCCGCAGCGAATAATCTCAATTATTCGCGGGCAGTATTCGAAGAGATATATAGAACCTACTAGTTTTTCTTTCATAAAAAAAAAAATTCCGACACTGATACCGATCAATGGTGTTTGCCAGTGATACATGTGTGTTTGCAAACAGGCAAACACCAAAATAAAAATACACACACCCATCCTCAAGTTCGTGTTTGCTATTTGATGTTCGCTGTTTGCCAAGTATGTGAAAGCCGCTTAAGGATCAACATGTCAAATTATCCCCGGGTTAAATATATAACGGGATAAGTGGTTAATTTTCTAACGTGCAAGATAAAATACAGAAATAATCCGAGTTAGGCATTTATTCAGGTAACACGAGGTTAGAGTGAACGCGCAAGTCGGCCTAAGAATAAGTTTATTTCCAGAACAGTTAGTTACAGTACAATTACAATAGAAATAATTAAATGTCTGTGACTTGTTATTATGCGCTAAGACATTGTTTTTCGTCTTAGGCCGACTTGCGCGTTCACTCTAACCTCGTGTTACCTGAATAAATGCCTAACTCGGATTATTTCTGTATTTTATCTTGCACGTTAGAAAATTGACCACTTATCCCGTTATATATTTAACCCGGGGGTAATTTGACATGTTGATCCTTAAGCGGCTTTCACATACTTGGCAAACAGCGAACATCAAATAGCAAACACGAACTTGAGGATGGGTGTGTGTATTTTTATTTTGGTGTTTGCCTGTTTGCAAACACACATGTATCACTGGCAAACACCATTGATCGGTATCAGTGTCGGAATTGTGCATAGTTCTAAGGATTTGACAAATACGTTTGTCGAACGGCAAAGCTGTTTGTGATGTATTCAAACGTTTGACAGTAGTACGCGCGTAGGGTTGCTAACCATACATTAATATATAGAACTGCACTATATTTCAAGGCTGTGTGCTAAACGCTGTGCGCAACTAGTAGGTTCTATATATCTCTTCGAATACTGCCCGCGAATAATTGAGATTATTCACTGCGGCTTAAATAAAAGAGGTAATCAGTATCCTATGTGTTCCAGTATCCAGCATAAAATATAAGCTATAGCTAGCATGCTACTCCTTCGATCGCATCGTCACTTTCAAGTTGCCTGTTGCCAAGTTTCAACATGCGGTCAGTAGCTATGCCAATATAACCTTCTTCATTTAGGGCCTCACTTATAAACGCCGCTTAAAGTTAGCCAGTGCTTAAAACCTTCTGTCAACTTTTGACTGATTTGAAATGTCACGCGGGAAAACACTGACTAACTTTAAGCGGCATTTATAAGTAAGGCCCTTAAAGTAATGTCGTTCCTGCTTTCTATTCCCGCCATATTCACACGAAGGAAATTCCGATATGAATTTAAAATCGCGGAGAACAAAGAAACAGATAGTAATAAATATCCCTTTTGATTTTACTTAATGCATATTTTATGATACTTTTAATTTAAAAAAGACATTAGATAGTGTTTATAAAAATGAATATTTGATGAATAATATATTTGTTAATCTTTTGTTTTTTATTATATTAAAAAGATGCTATATATTTCTCCGAAAAAAAATGTTGGCAGCCCTAACACGCTCGTCGCCTGCCATTTTTGCCCATCCATACCTAGCACTTTTGACTATCCTGTGGATGCAGTGTATGTGTTGAGTAATTTGTGGTCGGTGTTTGGGGTACTAGGTGTTTGTGGCAAACATCAAGCATATAGAGGCGGCTTTAGGTATGTACGTTTTATAAGTTTTAAATTGACACTGGCTGAAAATGTTCTATTGATACCTCTCCAAGAAGTTCTATAATAGTACTTATATTACATACTAACTGGAACAAGCACTTCGAACAGAAACGATAAGTTTTTCGAGAAGTTTTTTTTTGTGTCTCGAGTTGTGAATGAGTTTAAAATAAAGTAGTAGGCCCGCAGTTTCATCTCTTCAATCACATAAGAACCGTGTGTAGCATAGGATGCTTAAACAGCATGTGCTATGAATACAAACAACAAAGGTACATTACATACATAGACTGCTAAAGGCATGCCTAGCTCTTCCTCCGGTAGGTGGTATATTCCCAGTTGCCCCCACATGGATCGCCCCCAGTTTAGTACATGCATGCTACAGCTTCTAATTTTACTAAATCTGATAAAATTTAGTTGATTAATTTACGAAGTAACGGTATTATGCTATCCCATAGAAAGTATGATTTCTGTGCGATTGACTACTGTATTGTTTTTTAGTACAGTTTTAGTAAAAGTAAGTAGGTAAGTCCATTTTACCTAATTTCATTATTTTACATTCATCGAGAATTTACGAAGTTGAGTTTATTATGCATGTAGAATCTGGTTGGTGCTCGTGAAAATGAAACGATGGGGGGCTTGAGGCAGCAAAGTCTTCTATATTTTCCGACAAAACTATTTTTAATTATTAACACCGCAGAAAAAAACTCTCACGTCTTCCATTCACATCTTGCATGTCTCTCTTTCTTCCTTCGTTCATAAACTCTCACACCTTTTTTACATTTAGATTGTCCGTTCATAAACTTTATCAGATTTTTAATCCTACATGTATTCCCATGAAAACAGGTTAACTACCTCCGATAATAAGGCATAAGAAAAAGACAGACTACTCCATGGGTACACAACGTACTATCTTCCTCAGACCACGTCTCTCTCCAAACACGATAGTCTAATGTCAATTTTACGGCATTAAAATTAAAGTTTAGTTTTGTATAATTTACGATGCTATGAGCTTATTCCAGTTAGTATAGAATATGTATACCTTGTACCTTTCAACTTCAAATACATATGTCAGGTGTAATTTTGTTTTACTCTGTGCATTGAGCCGGAGGTTTACCAACTTAAAGCCCGTCACACACGTAGCTATAATATATATTAATATATTTATAGCTAGACATATTACCTTATGTTTTCTATACAAATTCTCGAGGGACCGCACACGCAGCTATAATATATATTTCTGTGACCAACCTATACCGTAATATATATTATGGTATATTTTTATATTATTGTATATTAATATATATTATGGTATAGCGAGACATATTTTGAATGTACAGCATGTTTCAACATATCCGACGCGCTCCTCGGACGCTTCTCCCCTCTTACCATTCCTGCCGCTTTGCCTGGGGGTCTAGCAAAGATCCCAAATGCTAACGCTATCTCCAAAAATGTATTGAAATGACATTAATACGCTTACTTTTCCACAAAAGTAAGCGATTTCCGAAATGTCATTCCAGTACATTTTGGAGTTAGCCCGAAGCTTTTGGGATCCCGAACGATCCCAAAAGCAAAATTTGGCGATAGCGTTAGCGTTTGGAATCTTAGCTAGACCCCCTGGGCCGCCTCCGCCGGACCAGTGTGGTCAATTTAGGCGATATATCGCCATTTAGTCTACTCGGGACTAGGCATCGGCGATGTAAAAATCTGATTGGCGACTGGTCACTTTTTATACTACCTCAGGTACAAGTCATTTAAATTAGCCAAATTATAAATAAACTACTTTTCATAAAACTATATCCACCTTATTAGGAGTATGTGATATTAATCGGAATGGTCGTCTGAAGAACTATCAAGTAAATCCAATAACAATGCACTTCTTGTTGAATTCATAATTACCTACTGTGTTTTGAAATCAACCTTTATTACAAAACACGTGTAAACGCTAGGCCGACCATCAATGAAATGAAGGAAAATATATATATTATAGCATCGTCTCCGTGTGTGGTAGCTTGCTATAATATATATTATAGTACGGTATATTAATATATATTATTGCTACGTGTGTGACGGGCTTAACCCCTGTCAATATTCCGAACGTGCAAGAGAAAATGTCTGGATATTTCTGTTTACCAACTTAACTCGAATTACTAGCTCTGGGTTAGGTATTCAGTTATAATTTTAAACCGAGAACGTGCAAGAGGGCCTTAGCGTAGTAACGAATAATAGAAGCTGATCATCAAGCTTTGCTTAGTTGGGGCTAGATGGCGCTGTGTGAACTGTCCACACTGTTTTTTATTTACTATTGTCATCATCTGAAATTACCTAGTGACTAAGTTCTAGTTCAACGCCGTCCCCATAATAATAACTTCTTATGTTATATCTCAAAACCACTTACATTTTCTTCGCGTGCTTCTTCCGACTCAATCTTTTCGAAGTTATCGCTCTCACTGGATGAGCAACGAGCCTGCTCTTGTTCAGCCATCTCTATTTCTGCAAAGACAAGATACAGTGATATAAACTAGTAGTTCTGTAAACGGTAGACCTTGCGAGTACAAACACCACTTTCATGGGGTTTCGCCATATTCACCACACCTAAAAAAGTATTTCGACGAATCGAGAATGTTCTCCTTTTTTTGAAGTCGGTTAAAATCAGTCAGCTGGGTGAGAAGGACTGGCGTTTGACGTCACAATAAGAACTGCTACTTCAACTGGATTTGGTAAAGTGTGCAAATATAAGAAAGTTCCTAATTTAATTTTAACGTCAAATAAATTATGGAAATGTGTAGAATTTATTAATTGAATTTTTTATTTGGTACTTATTGCATAATGAACTATTTAAGACAAACGAGCGTCTGTAAACAACAGTGGATTGAAAATAAACGTATGAAATTAAAATTGAATGAATGACCATCTCTAAAATTATGAAGATCGCGCAGACCCTATCTCATTCTCATTTTTACAACGAGTCGACAAACTTAGCTCAGCTAGACAGAGTATAGCGAACTGAGGAGTCAAGCCTTATACTATACCTCAGTATACTTAAAACTTCCTTGGGCCTTAGTAATATTACGTATTTGACTACTTATTTTTAGTTATCGATGTATTTTTCCAATGTTGGTACTAAAAAAATAATAAAGATTATTTATTATTACTTGCATTATCAGCACTGCAAGAAGCAATTGAGCGTAAGTATTGACAAACTTATGACTTTTTTGACAGGCGCTGGATTATTAGAGCGTTTTATTTTACAAGGATCTGCGAACACGTTTAACCTCTGAAATCGATAACCAATAACTCCGTGACGAAATTTTATTCGCACCTCGTACCACAAGGAATTTATTAATGAAAATCGTACGGATACCATTCTGCGGTCTGTCAGAAAATGGGACCAACTTGAACAGAGATATTCCCGAAATGAATGGTAAATGGTAGCAATTAATTAAGGCGTGACGCGGAAGTTAGTCTTAAATACATACACCTACTAGACTAGACAGCAGATATTTTCAAATCATTTTGTTGCGTTTAAAGACCTTTATATTATTTTTATTTTAGTTTTAACGAAACCTGTGTTATATTCACCTACTTAATTAGTAATTATGTTAATTTGTGTTACGTTTGTGGGTACAGAAAAATAACTTCATTGACTTCAAACTTATAATTATTTATTGGGCATACTGGGAGGTAAAGGCGCTGAATGCTCCCAAATCGTCTATTTTGAACGTGATTATCTCAAAACGTATACCATTTACAGGATTGAATAAAAATCACGTTAATACTGGTCATATTTTTTTTCCATCTGCCGAAACCGAAACAAGTTTACGAAAAGCTTCTCGATGGAAAAAAATTGTGAAGTGAAAAAATCATTCAAACGTTCTAAAATGTAACATTATAATCAGACATCCCATTGAAATAAATCATAGTAATAAGTTATGTTTCAATGCATCTGTCTATAAGCTTGTTTTTTTTTATAACAATAAGCATTTCTTTTATAACTAATTATTTGTACCGAAAAATGGAAAAGTCGAAGTGATACGCAACGTAATCGCCATATTTTTGTTATGCATAAAGGGACCCTATGACGTACAAAATAAGTTTCAAGTTCGTCTGCTGTAATAAACGTGTTCGCATTGGGTCCTGTCAGCACCTTTTATTATGTCTCCGGCATACTAGCGGTGGTGCCCTGTTAGCTTGCACATGGTTTACCGCGGTTTTAACCGAATATTTTGGACAACGTTCGGCTTTTTCAACGTACCGAAGAATGTTCGATATTCGGATCACCTTAGAAATCTATTTTTGGCACATCTCTAATTTTCTTATTGATGCAAATGAAATAAGTATCGGTAAGTACCTAAGTTATTAAAACCTTACAATAATTATTTTAAGGCGTTGTTGTAACTACGTAACTAGATTAGCTGGGTATTAACTTTTACTCTAATTAAGTCAAAGTTTTAGATTGTGTTTCTACCATACACAATAAAAAATTGGGTCAACGGTCGACAACCAGAGATCAACAGAAACATAAATTGACTATGTGTTGTCAATTTATGTATATGTATACATAGGTGGTATACTCACAGGTGGGTATAATGACGACAACGTGGTTACAAAATAGTGATGCGACAAGGAACAATCGATAAAGGAATGGCGATTTCACCTCATGTTAACGTTTTTATCTAAATTTACGGTTTATCGTAATGTCAAATGTCAAACCGATGTCATGACGTCCGCATGCGCATCGTGAAGGTGAAATAGGACATTGATAATTATGATGTATGCTGAACAAAAAATGTGTAACTAGGTAGTGTAGTTACCTACTTTATTTATTGATGGCGAAAATAACTTATTCTGCTCAATATTAATAATTTGATGAATTCATTATTCTAATTCCAATGATAAATAGTTTACCGACTGTTTGTTGATAGTGTAATTGATAAGCCCCACGAACCTCGTCTAGGTCGTAGACCAATTGATGTTACATAAGTATATCCTGAAATATAAATCTACGCCTATCCATGGCCTAGCCCTAACAAATACGCCTGGGCTCAATTGGACAACAAAAGCAGTAAAGGACTTGCGCAAAAATAACAGGATATAACATTATTTTACTACATGCTTTAAAGTTTTAAATTATGTTTTTTGGTTTTTTATTTGTTGTTGTTTTAATAATGCAGAAGACCTGCATCTTTATGATTCTCATAAGTAAACATACAACATGCAACACTCATCATTCAAAATAATAAGAATTTTATTAAAAGCTCACTAATTAAGTATAATTAATGACTACTTAGCATTATTTTCCAGGTGGGCTAACATACAATACGAGATAATTTTGTCGTCATATTATCTCGCGTGGAAACTTCAAATCTAATAGTGACGTTTCAGCATGAAATAATGCGATAAGACCAGATACCATATTTCGTGGCTTTCATACTAGTCCGGCGAGAGTCCGGCAGTCCATAATACTTTCTTCATTCTTGTAAAGTTGTCACAGAGCTGTAGCTAAAATAATTCTTTAAAAACCACATCCGCAACGTCATTTCTCACTAAGTTTTCAAAACCACACAGATTCAGTTCATAAATAAACGTGACTGCATGGTGTGTCAGTCTGACACGTTGATTTCTGAACTAAATATACGTCTTGTCTCTAACTTCTATTGTACAAAACTCAAATATAATAAAACAATTTATTCACCCGTATTCGTATACGTGACACTATGAACTCTCTGACGACGACTGAATTCATTTAAATATAATGGCATTGATGTTAATTCGCCTCATTGTAATAAAAGACTGGTGTCTTAGTATTTTCCCGTTGGAGCTACTCTATCAACTTTGGAGGGTTTGCACTGAAAAGTAGTTTAATTATGTGCGAGGATGCTATGGTCTTCCTGTTACATATTTTGCGCTGTGCAACTTGTGCAGCAAACCTTGCAAAATTACTCGCACATCACATAATCATTATAAGTACTACCAAGTTTTAGTTTTAATCCACTTAAAACCTTACCTATAATATAAGAAAATTATGTCATTTAAACTCAACAAACAACTTTTAGCTTTTAACTTTTAACTTTATTATTTTTATTAATTTTCACTATTTTCGGCATTTCAACAACGTACCTAAGTAATAAGTAAGTAATAAGTATTTTATTCGCCAAAATAATAAGAGTTACAATCTCATATATCCGCCGGTATACATATGTGGTAGGTATGTTAATTAACCAGGTAAGTAAGCTCCTCTTTACTTATTGTTGGATTTTTAAGTATTATCTATTTAGGATACAATTCAGCTCACTACTCTACCCAAAAAGGTCACAATAAAACTATCATACCAACTTTCATAGAATTAAAAGCTTCTATGTCATAAGTGATTACGCTTTGAATCGATCATAGTTTCAATATTGAATTTGGTATTCAATATTGAAACTATTATCGATGTACGGCAAATATGTTAAGCTATGGCTAAGGTACTACGTGACTGGAGCTTGTAGGTGGCAAAAAATAAATAGCGTAAGTACATACTGTGCAAATCATGTTGGTGTACATGTGACGCGTGGTCGTGCCTTATTAGCTACCTAATTATTAAATCGACTTTAAAAAATTGTTAACTTTCGTATTAGAAACACAAAGCCTTAAAACTCAATCAACGAGTTAAAGACGACTTATATAAAATATGAACGTTATTTATTGAATTTAGGATTTGGTAAGTAAGTAAGCTTAATAGTAAGCAGTGCCCTCTGCATAATTTATTTATATTTACTCATTATTGTTGGAATATGGAAGTATGGAACATTCTTCGTAATGTGTAAGAATAAGACAACACCACCACACATAAACGTGGCCTCGGAGAATATTCAAGGAATGGGCAGTCTCCTTGGTCTGCATCACAATTTTCTGCGATCACCAAAACGCTCGTAACGTAGCCGATTATGGCAAATTCTCCGCGCTGCACATTATATACAGCACTCAGCACCAGCAGTGGACGCATCGAGGCTGATGATGATGATGATCGAACATTCAAACGTAATCTAAACCGTTATTAGCGATCGCACTTCACGTAATTCTGTATAGTTTCTCTTTTAATTATTACTATCAATCGGTCACTGATATTTACTAGGTAATGTATTTGAACTAATTTTATTTTTGCGGACAAATAAACATACTTAATACTTATTATATCGCTTTATTATTTTTAAATAAACAACGACATTGTTTAGTTTATTGCATATTAGTTTTATCTATGTGAATAAATAAAATATTAGCGTTATTTTTGGGAAGGTAGAACTAGTACTGCCTACTTATAAAATTCTTGGGTCTCTAGTTAAAATTCATGTTATACTGGTTTATGTACCTACGTAGATAATATAATTTAAAACTAGTTGTAGCTTCATCCACATACCCACTTTAGGGCGACTCGATAACTTCGCAAAACTTTGTAAAAGCATAATAATTTGTACACTTAGGTACTCATAATTATATAGGTACCTTGCATTAAGCGCTGAGGTATTAACAAATTTAAAAATTAACCGTAAATGAAAACACATAATAAAACCACATTAAAACTGTTAGATAACTTTTATAGTTAAGTATAAGTGGGTACTTACTTTTATCTGTCCTTTCAATTCGATCCCTAAGACACTTAATAACATAAATAACAAAAACAACTCCTATTATGAACGGAATCGTAAACAACATAAATAAAACTATCACAACACTACACAGCCGGCATACTAGCCAAATTTAAAAGAAAACAAAATTAAAATCGCACGTCTTCCCGCCAAGTTTAAGACGTACGACTGTCATTCCCGCGCGACGCACACCGAACGCAATAAATAAACCATTTCCATCCTCAATGTTCTTTATTTTAATTACCGCGATGTCAATAACCAATAAAAGATAAAAAGTACACGAATTTATTCAGTGAAAATGTTATGTAGGTCCACGTGAAGTGGCATGGCCTATAATCACGGGCGGGACTGCCGATGCCGGTTGCCGAACAATAATCATTTCTGTCATCTAGCGGCTTGACCTTGCTTCAGATTGGACGATGCTTTTAAACAGACCAAGGACATTCTGAATTCAGCGCTGTTTTTGCTTTGTTGTGCGAATGTTATCGTACGATCCATGACTGTGATCCCTGAACTTTTTAGATATGAATCAATATGAATTTTTATCCCTCCTTCTGCTATTATAGACGGGCCCAATAGCTCAGTTGGTAGTATCCCTGCCTTCTGAACTGAGGGCTGTAGGTTCGCTTCCTACCCGGGACAAACATTTGCGTGATGAATATAGATGTTTGTTCTGCGTCTGGGTGTTATATTGTATTCTATGTATGCATTTACAAACAAAAAAGCATATAAGTATTGTATCAGTTATCTGGTTCCCAAAGTACAAGCTATGCTTAGTTTAGGGCTAGATGGCGCTGTGTGAAATGGTCACACATATTTAATTCAATTTAATTTTAATATTACATTTAAATCATGGCATTAATTCTGTCATAGAAACAGTCACTAAATTCCTTGGCTATTGTCTGAAAACGTTAATTATTCTAATATCTTGTTAAAGCACATAAATTATGTTTTTTTTTATGAGAATGAATGATGTGACGAGCTAGTCGTTCACCTGATGTTAAGCAATACGGCCGCCCATAACAGTTGCAGTGTCACTCGGAACTTTAAACTAATAAAGTTTCGCGTGACACTGCACTGCGCACGTCATCCTGAGATATCACACAGTCTAGTAATCAGATTACTACACTGTGTGATCAGGTCATAAAGTTTCATTTGCCCAGTACTTTCACTAGCTACAATGCCCTTCAAACCGGAACACAGTAGTGCTTGCACACTACTGCTTGGCGGCCGAATAACTGGCAAAGCGGTGGTACCTACCTAGTCGAACTTTGCAGAAAAGTCCTACCACCTATGTTATGAATACTGGCTTCCTTTCCAATATTCCTTTCTTAAATATTCTTCTTATTATTGTTCTCAGATAAACTTTTTGCAATAATATGTTTCACTGCTGCTATGTGCGTACAGCAAAATATAACTACATACTAGGTAGGTAGTATAGCCTAAGTACCTAATTTTATTAGTTACACATTTTATCGGTTTTTGTATCACATAATAGTTTATGTTAATTTCATTATATTCATTCCCCACGTTTGGAATATGTATACTTTACAACAAAAGTGTTATGTATGTAGGTACCTAACTACTTATTTCAATATTTAAATAAATGCTAATTGTGTAGTTTACGTAAGGTTCCGCTAGAGTCTATAGATCCATTAGACAAAACAATTGCATTATTTTACCGATTTTTACCAACGTATGCAACTATGTATTGTGTTTCGTGAACGAAAACCCATAATTTAATTATTTCCAATAACGCTTTCTCTCGTCTTCGCCTATGTAATGGTTAGTAGAAATGGCGTGTGGCGTGTGTACGCGCCATATTGTTATTATTATATTCTCTGTGTTTCAATGTGTAAGTAGCTTTAGTTTAAGAACGAACTATGGATCCGCGATAGTTTGGTGGCGCCCTCTGGCGCCACAGAGCGAAAAGGCTTCTGGTTCCTCATCGTCGCGAGCGCACATGTCGCTCCGCGAATGATATATAATTAATTTGCATAAAATAGCTCGTGTGGCTGGAGAGCCAAATTGTGTGATCTAAATATCGTGTTTTACTGAACGGCAATTATAAGACTGTTCGTGGAATAGGGATATAGGGATCTTTGCTAGACCCCTGGGGGGTCAAAACCACTAACGCTAACGCCAAACGCTAACTTCTTCTTCTTCTTTTTCTTCTACTTTAATGGCTTTCTATAGCTTATTTGCAATAATTCTACCAATGTCAAGTGAGTAAAATTTGTATGGTTATGTCAAATCAATGTGATATTTTGTCAGTCAAACGCCAACAGTAAAATGGAGGATTATTTTACTGAAGGCTCTGAAAAAGGTCATTGAAGCAAAAACGAACATGCATGGTTTTATGATCTTGAAACCATTTGCCAACACTCGTGCACATTCACGAACACTTACCGGATAATGATCCACTCTTATTACACGTTAAAGTTCAAGATACACTAGTTTTGAAAAATAAATTCAAAATTCACAACCGCCATTGTCGGATTTTCTTCAAAGACCTCGCTAACTACAAAATGTACTGAAATGACATTTCTGAAATCGCTAACTTTTCCGCAGCTTATGTCATGTCGAAAATCACATCGATATCTTTTCCGCAGCTTATGTAATTCCAGTACATTTTGGAGTTAGCGTTTGGCGATAGCGTTAGCGTTTGGATCTTTGCTAGACCCCCAGGTGCCAATAAAAAAAAAAGCTAGCTAGAGTCTGGCTACTGAAAGTAGAGACTGAAAAAGCGCAGCAAATTTAAAAAATATTAAAGATATTGGCAGCCCTACGGACGCCTATAGTCTATACCATGGAGGTCTATGGAGAGAGCCAAAATCTGCCAATGCGGCGTTGCCGCTCCGCATCCTTCGTGTAAACATACTGTCTTGTATCTCTGTCTAATACACGAATCGTCGCATAGAGTATGCGAGAAAGCGAATGTCGGTACGGCAACGTCGCCTTACCGACACCGCGTGTCATGTTCTGACAGTTTGGTGTGTCATGAAATTAAATGCGAGAGCATAAAACGTGAAAATTTAGTGATTATATTGTTATTAGGGCTAAATATTGTATCAATAGTGAAATTGTGTCGTGTTGTGCTGTGTTTTGTGCATCAAGAGTAACCCGAGGAGTCGTAGGAAAACCAGAATCATCATTTTATACGTTAAAGTTTACTGGCTATTTTTATGTTAAACATCGAAGTTTCGAAGTAAATATGCATTTCTTATTAAGAATATACGTTTTTTCCACCGTATAATTACCATGCGATTGCAATTACTGAAAGATTTAATGCTTTAATTGATATTTTTGGGATGGGCGATTTTACGCCTCTCGAATAGTGATGTACCTACACTGTCCATTACATTTTGTCGATATTCGTAAATCTTCATACATTTGCACAAAATTACTTTGGTTTTGGGGAGATTAAAAAGTAGAAAATCTCTTTCCTTAAAAGTGGTTGAATGGATTTAGATCAAAGTGCAAACAGAATGAAAAAGTAGGTGTAAATCTGGCAATTTAAAAATAGGCACCTAACCTACTTTTATAAAATACAATAGGTAGGCCAGTGTCGTCTGGCTTCAATATGAGTTATGAAATTAATGATAAACTAGCTGACCCGCCCTGGTTTCGCACGGGTTTATTAATTTTATGCCTTACCCTGTTTATGGGTAAGAGAGAAGCAAAAGTGAAAAATATAGGGGAAAAGGATGAATAGATGGGACGGCGAAGGGAGACAGGCGCACCCGTCCCATCCATTCATCCTTTTCCCCTATATTTTTCCCTAAAATAAATATAGGGGCTTCAATACAACAAACGGAACCCTTTTTACAAATTTAACCATCATTTTAATGAATAGAATAAGAAAACGCGAATGTAAAATAAAAACTAACTATTATGGAACAATGTTATTTGAACAGCCTGAAGACGTCCACTGCTGATCATAGGCCTCCCTCAGGGAGCGCCACTTAGAGCGGCTGCTCGCCTCCTGCATCCATCGGCTCCCCGCGGCTTTCACCAGGTCGTTGGTCCACCTAGTGGGGGGCCGGCCTACGCTGCGTCTTTCAGTTCGTGGTCGCCACTCGAAAACCTTTCTTCCCATCGGTTGTCAGCTCTACGAGCGATGTGGCCTGTTCATTGCCATTTCAACTTGTTAATCCTAAGAGCCACATCGGTCACTTTAGTTCTTCTGCGGATCTCCTCATTTCGGATCTTATCTCGCAGGGAAACACCGAGCATTGCTCTCTCAATAGCTGTGCGACTTTGAGCTTAGTAATGAGGCCAACAGTTAGAGACCACGTCTCAGTTCCATAAGTCATCACTGGCAACACACATATAAAAATGTTACTTACAAACGTTATTTCATATAATGTTTCAATATACTTTTACTAGGGTCATCATCATCATTATCATCATTAACAGCCCGAAGACGTCAACTGCTGAACATAGGCCTTCCCCATAGAGTGCCACCTTGAGCGGCCACTCGCCTCCTGCATCAATCAGCTCCCCGTAGTTTTCATCAGATCGTCGGTTCACCAAGTGGGGGCCGGCCTAAGCTGCGTCTTCTGGTTCTACGAATATCTAATTTTCTTTATTGTATTAAAACTAAAAAGTATTGAAATTCTGCAGCACTGTTTGGTTAGGTTTATTATATATCGATATATTGTGTAATAGGGGTCACTTCCCTACTCACGCATACTAATGCATATTTAAATACTCACACCAACAGAAAATGGACAGGCGTTTTGTGAATGTCCGCCGTCCATATAATACTATGTTGATGGTCTATACCTTAGGTAGTCAGCCCAAACTACGAAGAAAAAGTTTACGTTTTTTTTACGTTAATTTTACCACTTATAAAGAAATCTAGATAAAACACGCAAAATTTCCAATATTTTCTGAATCAGGGTCCCTAACCTCAATAAAAGAGTACACACACCAAGGCGGTATTTCTCTCCCGCCCGCGGTAGCGGAACATTCCGCGCGGGATACCACGCGGTATTCGCCGGGTAGGGCGGAACTTTTACCGCCTAGGTAAGCGAAAAGTTTCGCGGTCACGCGCGGTACGTTCGCCCGGCCGCTGGAGGGTGATTCTGTTAACAAAATACGATTGAATGGCCATAGAATGGCTTTTCTTAGGCGATCGTACCCAACAGATTATGTTGTACTCCCGCCAAAACAAACAGGGAGAGTTTAAGCTACTCTGGCTTACCGTGCCGCGACCACTACCAGTCTTGCACTCCGCGAGTGTCCAGTAATTCATCTCTGCTAATTTCATAAAAACATGCTGATAAAATGCCTTCCTGTGTCTTTAGTTAGATACTATTATATCTAAACCACTGCAAGAGACATGAAAAAAGTTTCATTTTCACGTAAGTACGGTACTTTTTATTGAAATAAAAGAAAATAGTGATTATTTATATCTTAGGCGACTGTTGACACATGGTTGTCACTATGAAGTGGCTGTTGCATTTTGTTTTGTTGATACTCTGGTATAGTGCGCTCAGATCAAATTGATACTTACGCCGTACTTGGGCGTCTTGGTGTGAATTTTTGGACTACGTACTAAGTAACTAACGTTATTGGTCAGCTATTTTGTAAAGATTGAAAGAACCAAGGCCATTCTGGAACCCAATGGCCTCGTACGTGACGATGGCAAAAGAGCTCAAAAGAGCTGACGAGATGACCTTGATTCCATGGAAGGTGGGGTGGCCTTTGGTTTAGAACGTAACCTGCGTGGACACCCTCGCACCGTCGCATCTTCCTAGAACACAAGTTGGGGCTGGCGTGGTGGCAGAATCCGCAGAGAACATGAAAACGACTTAATTTGTGTGTGTTGTGAGTGAAATAAAATCACTAGTACAACCAAAAAGTACGCTGAAAGTTCTTCTTCTTCTTCGTTAATGGCTTTCTATCGCTTTTTAGCAATAATTCTGCCAATGTCAAGTGAGTAATGATTTGTACGGTTATGTCAAGTCAAAGTCATATTTTGTCAGGTCAAAACGCCATCAGTAAAATGGTGGATGTTTTACTGAAGGCTCTAAAAAACCGTTGAATAGAAAACGGCAATGCATGGTCTTATAAACTTGGAACCATTTGCCAACCCTCGTGCACGTTCACCAACACTTAACTAATAATAATCCACCCTTATTACATTTAAATTCAAAAAATCACTGGTTTTGGTAAAAAAATTCAAAATATACAACCGCCATTGTTGGATTTTCTTGAAAGAAATGACGCTGAAAGTTACTTAATAGCAATGTACTCTGTGACGTTACTGACATGACGGCTGTCTGTGTTCAATGACGTCACAAGTGCACAGACATCTAATACTATTTAAATGTCTGTGCATAGGTGCTACGGGTGAAAAAGTTCCACTCGGTTAGCCTGTTAAAAAAAAAGATGAAGGTAGGTATGTATTCTGTAATTATGTTCACTCGAGAGTAAAGTTTTTACATCTCGTGCCTTTGAATCCCTAGCTCGCTTAGGTTTCTAAGCGCTGTTCAAATACGCGCGGTATTTCTCTACCGCCCGCGGTAGCAAAACATCAGCAGTATGAAAAACCCCGTGAATACCTAGAAATCACCAAAAATCGTGCTAAAAACAAAAGAACGACCATTCTGATGTCTGTTGACCAAACAACAAAAAGTATGCTCCACCAGACTAGCGCCCCTCAAACTTGACCATTCCAACTTTATCTCGTTCCTTGTCGCCTCTAGCGTCTTTCGCTATAAGTATTTCGCACGATCGTTCCTTCATCTACAGATTCTGTATATTCTATACCCTAGGACCGGTGCTAAGAAAACGCGAGAATGACGCGAACGGGACCTACAGTAAATTTTTTACTTTATTCCATACACATGAATTTGGCGCCCTCTAAAGTTTCCGCCCGGGGGCGTGCCCCTGTTTTACTCTCCCCTAGATCCGGGCCTTCGTGGGTCGTTGAAAGTGCCGGATCCTAGAGGGCCCGCGGCGCCCCCTTGGACCCGGGCGCCGGGTCCTATGGGGCGCCGAGGACCCCTAGGACCCAGTGCCCGTATGCACCTCACACCCTGCACTTAAGGTAGAGCCGCCCCTGAGAATCCTTCGTTTGCTCGGGATTCAACATCAGCAAAAATCAGCTTTGCTCTCTTACAGAGCCAAGAAATAGAAAAAGTAGAAAGCAGCTTGAGTAAAAGATAGCCAAGTCGCACAGAGTTTGGAAGTCATCATCCTGTCGAAGCCTATCCATTCATTCTTTTCCCCTATTTTTTTCCCTTTCACTTGCCTCTTCTCATGAACAGGTTTACGGTGTACAACTAATAAACCCGTGCGATGGCAAGGCGGGTCAGCTTCAGCTAGTGTTAAAATAACTTCGTATCAATATTTAGGAAAGCTGTGCCAGCATCTTGGCCATGTTGCCTAGCGGCTAGGTGAATCAGGTTTTGTTTATGTACATGAGTTTTGGTAGTAGTACCTATGATTTGTATACTATTTTAAATAATATATGTAGTATTATAATTTAAATACGTATGGGTTCTGTTTTAGATTCATGTTGAGTATCGAGTATTCTGAGAACATGGAGCTAAATAGGAATTTTTATCGCGGTCGATATTTTTTTATAGATATAGGATTTGATAATTATTATGCCATTATGATATCGAATGTAATATCGAACACGATATTATATTCGTAAAAGTATAATATCGAGTTCGATATTATGTCGAACTTCTCGAGAAAAAAAAATTATAATGACCGGGGTATTATAATTTTTAACATAACTATTATATAAGTGGGGCCCAAGAGGAAAAAAACCCATTAGGCCCCATGGGGTCGAAAACGTGGGGTCAACAGGAATAATCCTGTAAAAGTTCCGCCCGGGTTTCGCTACCCAAGGCGTT